>JAUCMX010000007.1:24554942-24739942 GCA_033459395.1 Hemibagrus guttatus
CATCCATCAAAGAGGCCCCTATAGGTGGTAGCAAACACTATACAGGGTTGTGTTTCATTCTCGGAACAGTGGCAACAGCATTATAATGGTGTGTGAGTTGTTAGTATATGTACAGTTAAAGATTTTATCACATTATGTGTGAGGTTCATGGGTCTCAGTTGTCGTAGGATGTAGTCCAGCACAGTTTGGTGATTTTCCTGCTCCAGTACACCTGCTAAACTTTATTAACTGGTTTGTTAAAACCAGGTGTATCTGAGCATGGAGATCCCCATACTGTCCGTCAGGACATCAGGGGTATTTTTCTTCTGGATCATTATATAATTTGACAGAGTGTTCCATCTCATTTTGCCATCTCATTATGTAGGACAACACATGCTGAAATTATAACACATGTTCTTTTTAAGTTGACTCTGAACCCACACAGTTACGAGTCATTAAGAAGGCCTATAAGGTTATGAGGATGTCTATAAGCCCATGAGGACATTCATATGGCTATGAACAGGTTTTTATGGACATAGGAATATCTTTAAGTTCATGTGGATGTTTATAAGGCCATGAGGATGATTATACGGTCATGATGGCATCTATAAAGCCATGTGGATATGTATACGGCTGTGATGATATCTCTAAGGCCATGAGGATGTTTATAAGGCCAAGAGGATGATTATACGGTCATGAGGCATCTATAAAGCCATGTGGATATGTATACGGCTGTGATGATATCTCTAAGTTCATGTGGATGTTTATAAGGCCATGAGGATGATTATACGGTCATGAGGCATCTATAAAGCCATGTGGATATGTATACGGCTGTGATGATATCTCTAAGGCCATGAGGATGTTTATAAGGCTATGAGGCTTTCTATAAGGCCATAAGGATGACTGTAAGGCCATGCGCATGTTTGTAAAGACCATCAGAATGTCTATAAGGCTGTGAGGATGTTCATAAGGCCATGAGGATGTCTAGAAGTCTGTGAGGATGTCTATAAAGCCGTTAGAACGTCTATAAGGCTATGAGGATGTTTATAAGCTGTGAGTATGTCTATAAGGCCATGAGGACATTTATTAGGACAGATGATGTCTATAAGGAAAAAAGATGTCCATGAGGATATTTATAAGGGCATGGGATGTCTATAAGGCCATGATGATGTTTATAAGACCCTGATGATGTCTATAAGGCCATGGGACATTTTATAGGGCCATGAGCATGTTATAAGGCCAAAAGGATGCTTATAAGGACATGAGGATGTCTATAAGGCTGTGAGAATGTCTGTAAGGCTGTGAGGATGTTTATAAGACCATGAGGATGTCTATAAGGCTCGTGAAGGATCTATAAGGCCATGCATTTAATCTGTACTATACCATACATCCATTGGAGGAGTTTATTTCCTGTAAATTATCAACATATAAATATAAATTATCTGAAGTTGAGTTTACATTGTGATCTCGTTGTAATCCTTGACTTCAATTAAATGCAATCCTTGACTTGATGTAAATGGTGTTAAATCACTCCCTACCTGAAGACTAGACAGTTTTTTTTTATTTTTAACTGACATGCCTGCCATTCTTTAGAGCTTATTCTTAGGACATCAACACTCAATCACACTTAGGGACAATTTAACATCCACCCACTGTCATGTTTCCCTGAGGTAGAAGGAAATTCGAGAACCTGGAGGAAACGTACATCTGTGGAAGAAACCTGAAACTGCACCCAGACCCGAATAACTTGAGTTTAGGATGATTTAGGATGCTTCAGCTGTGAGGCAGGACCTAAAGAAAATCTTTTTTTTTTTTTTATTAAACTAAGGTACCAGGAAACTAGCATTCTAAGAATTCATTTAGGAACAAGAGAATATCTAATTAAGTCTAACTGAAATGAAACTGTGACTAATGTAAGAATTATTGTCTAGCAAATCCTCTTTTAGGGAACACACCCTTAGCGACTCTCAACTGAAGACTCATTCGTTTATTCATCCACAGTAACCGCTTTTATGCTAGACAGGGCACGAGGCGGGAATACACCCTGGATTTGATGCCTAAGATAGGGGCACGTTTGCTTAGCCAATGCATATCAGCATGCTTTTTGGGAGAACAGAGGAACTTGGAGAAAACCTACGCACACACATATACACAGGGATTGAACCGTGGACACTGAAGCTGTGAACAAACATTAATTTGGTTTAAATAAATGATTGTGCTGGGAAAGTGTATAATCTGAGAAAATATTAGTCTTAAAAAAACTAATTGGGTCTACATAATAAATAAAAATAAATAAATAAATAAATAAATAAATGAATGAATAAATAAATAAATAAATAAATAAATAAATAAATAAAAGTCAGTATCTAGTGAGAGACACCTAAGCAGTTAGGCTTCAAAGCCTAATTTGCGCTTATATAACCTGACTGATAAGTCGGATCTCATTATCCAGGATGGAGAACTCCAAGGTTACTGGCTAAATCCGCTTTCAGGAATAACGGCCAGATCACTTGACCTGCTCTTTGTTTACAAACACAAAACATGTCCTCAGGCTTGAATGTGGCAAGTGTTCGGACAACCATTGACCTCGATTTGGCGTCACTGCTGCACCGCCCTCCTAATGTGACAATTTGCTGCAATGGCGCCTATGAGGACAGACAGGAAGTCACCCTGAAACTGCCCTTCGCTGCCCGTAAGGAACGTGAGGCTATTTCTCACCCTCGCAGCAGGCCAGAACAAATCTCTTACCCAAGTTTGTTTCGTTATGAAATATCAATGCTTGATATTTCGACATTTACGACAGGAATGTGCTGGAGAAACATGCAAAACATTTTAACCTTGAGCAACACCCCGGGCCATGTAGGGGAAACTACAGATGAGCAGATGTGCTAGGACAAGCAGAAACAACTGAAAAATGAGGAAAAATAAGGAATTAGAATGCTTATGTAGTGCAATAATGAATCTAGACACATGCTGTGAGTATTTTTTAATAAGGGGCCACAAGCTGTGTGTGTGTGTGTGTGTGTGTGTGTGTGTGCAGAAAGGGAAGCAAAAGCGAGTGCTTGCATGTTGCATGTGGACGCATCAGTCACGGCGGAATGAGGAAGTGAATCATGGCTTTACGGGAAAGCAGCAGGGAGGAGGAGGGCTTGATGGGAAACCAGAAGGCCTCGATACAGGTGTGTGTGTTTGTGTGTAGTTGGTAGCGGCCTTTCTGTTCATACAATAGATGCAGAACTACAAGTTTGCTAAAAAAAAAAAAAGAAAAAAAGAGCTTGTTATGCTTGTTTTAGGAAAAATGCAAATATGAATTGTTTCATATAATAAATATATAATGGATGAATATATATATATATATATATATATATATATATATATATATATATATATATATATATATATATATATATGTTATTTTTTTAATTGATTGCAGTAATTCTAATAAACCTATAGTTTAATTATAGTTTTATTAATAATGATTGCACGTTTATTAAAGTGCTGTATAAAATACATTTAAATAATTTTTTAAAAATATTTTTCTCATTTTGAAGAAGAAAAAACCTTAGCAGACTGAACTATTTGTTGTTGTTATTATTATTATTATTATTATTATTATTATTATTAATAGTAGTAGTAGTAGTAGTAGTAGTAATATTAATATTATTAATTAGTAGTGCACAATGTGCAATATTTAGTCATTCATTTAAAAACACATGAAATCCTAGCAAAAAACAATACTCATTAATAAATAAACCTTCATATTAAAAAAAAAAAATTCTTTATACTAACACTGGCACAAAAAATTCCTTCATAATTCCTTGAAATGTACTTCTGCATGTTGGGACATGATTAAAATACCAGTGCAGAGTAAACCCATGAGTTAGGATCAGTTCTGTTGCACTGTGGGTTAATCCAACACTTTCATTTACGCAGCATTTATTACAGTTTGCTGTTTCGTAACCTCTTCAATGGCTTCACATTCCCATGGGAACAGACGCTGCACCGGTTCTCAAGTCACTCACACAGCCATGACTAACCACCTTGGGAGGGGGTGAAGTGGGTGGCGCCCTCCAGACTCCACCCACTCGTCCTAAAGCTCGTCAGCTCAGACTTGACTGCTGTTTACCGAGAGATGAATCACAAGGGCTTGTCAACAGTGGTGTGTTTGCTGTGCAGGGTTGAGATATTGGCTTCCACCAATTTCCCAATGGGAAGACTGAGGAATGGGGGGCCACTGCTTCTGTCCTCGCTGACCTGAGAGGTCTGATCCGTGATCGGCCCGTTGTCTGTTGGTCATGATGAAAGAAATTCGTCTGGTTGAGGGTCTGTGTGTGGTTCAGGGAACTGATCTTTGGTCCATTCTTGAGATTTTAATCCTGGGACAAAATAAGTGTCATCCAATCATAGAGCATTATGTCATGAGAAGGTACATGCATGACGAATGAGTGTCCTGCAAAGATCCCTGAACTCCATCCCAGTGAGCCCCTCTGGAACACTCCAGACCTCCTCACCATTCCAACATTCAATTCAATTCGATTTTGTTTGTATAGTGCTTTTAACAATGGACATTGTCTCAAAGCAGCTTTACAGAACATAAGAAATAAAGTACAAAAAGTACAAGATTAATATTAGACTTATATTTAAATGTATTTCTATTAATCCCTAATAAGCAAGCCTGAGGCAACTGTGGCAAGGAAAAACTCCCTGAGATGGTAAGAGGAAGAAACCTTAAGAGGAACCAGACTCAAAATGGAACCCCATGCTCATTTGGGTGACATCTCTCTAATGCTCTTGTAGCTGAATGATCACAAATCTCCACAGCCACGCTCCAACATCTAGTGGAAAGCCTTCCCAGAAGAGAAATTGGAGCTCATTATAACAGAAAAAGTGGGAATAAATCTGGAATGAGATGTTCAACAAGCCCATGGGTGTGATGGTCATACGTCCACACACTTTTGTCCATATAGTGTATGCTGTGTATGTTTGAGTCAAACTCAACCATCGGTGGTGCCAGTGGTGCTGGAGAGCCACAGGGTCTACACCAGGAGATATCTCAATGACAAACTTAATTAACACTAATTAATAGGTATGTTAATAAAAATTTGAATTCTGAACCCATCCATCAGTCTGTGATTCAGAAACCTTTGAAAAAAGCATGAATTTCTTTCAAAGGCAACAGATAACCATCCAAATTGCTTCACAGACGTCATTGCCTATAAACAAGTAGTGGAACTGATGAAGAATACTTTGCACGTTTTTATGAGTTTATCGTTACGGTCAATGTTGTGAAACGTCCACGAAACAAGGTTCTGAGCTATCTCTTAATGTACATGACAACAGCTGTAAACAGTCGCCAAAGTGTAAACTGATCTATCGAAAGAATTTCCATCAGAGACTGAATCATACTGGACCTGAATCGATCACTACTGCTAAAAATCCACCATCATCATCATCATCATCATCACTGAGCTGGATCAGTAGTAAACTGAAGTGTACTGAATAACTCTTTTTTATCAAGAAATGCATCTGTTTTTGTTGTGTTCATGTTCAGAATTGAATGTCTTTGTCATGTCACACTCCACAGGGGTGCTTAATATGAAGCTCATATGAAAGTAGACACTCAGGACTTTAAGGATTTGTAGTTTTTCATAAATATGTCTGTTTTTACTTAGCACAATAGAAGCAATATATTCATAAAAAAGTTCCAAAAACAAAAGCCTAAAAACGGTTAGATTTTTCTTCCACATAAATGTTTCTATCTTCAAAGTAGCTGTTGAGGTCAAACCCGTTTCTGCTCTCTCAGATGCCGCAAGTGCCTGTTCATCTAAAAAGCGTCTAAAATGCGAAGGTGTTTATCTTCAACCACTAAAATTCCGTGTAAGATTATCCAACAGAGGAAAATCACACGTCTCACACTGAAAGCCAACAGAGTCCTGACTCACACTGAAAGTCCTGACTCATTTTATATCAGATTCACAGCCAGAAAATCATTCACTTCTTTATACTAATTGAAAATGTCCAATAAGTCCACTTAGTGCCAGTGAAATGGAGCTCCAGTGTATTTATCATGGTATTATTTATTTAGTATTGTATCATGACGCCATTATGGAGAAGCCCTGATAGTGTATATTGTGCAAAAAGACACAGGATGTAGTCGCAGTTATGGAGCGCCATTACTATAGAACAAGGCCCGCCCCCTGAGTCTGCAGAGCATTTAATTAGATAAACACCAGACTAGTACAGGATGAGTCAACAAAAAACTTTGTGTTATTTTCTTAAACATTAAGAATTCATTCATTCATTCTCTACTGCATATCAGATCTATTCTCAGGTCACGGGGAGCCTGTGCCTATCTCAGGTGTCATTGGGCATCAAGGCAGGATACACCCTGGACAGAGTGCCAACCCATCACAGGGCACACACACACAGACAATTTAGAGATTCCAATCAACCTACAATGCATGTCTTTGGACAAGGGGAGGAAACTGGAGTACCCGGAGAAAACCCCCGAGGCACGGGGAGAACATGCAAACTTCACACACACAGTGGAGGCAGGAATCGAACCCCCAACCCTGGAGGTGTGAGGCAAACGTGCTAACCACCAAGCCACTGTGTACCCTGTGTTAGGAATTATTCAAATTAAAAAAGTTTTGTTGCATTTCTTCTACATATGCTATCGAATTAAAACTGTTAAATTCGTGTTAAAACTAAAGCAGTACTACAAAAAAGTTTTTTTCATAAAAAAGTTCCAAAAAACCCCCTAAAAACGGTTCGATTTTTCTACAAAAAGCACCAATTTTGATTTCAGGGGCACTTTAAGGTCCAATCTGAAGTAAGCTGCGTTCTGGATGAGTGAGAGCGAGCTGACCTTTATCCTCGGTGACGGATCTGCACTCGCTGCTGAGAACCAATTGAGTCACAGGGCTAGGAATGCTGGGAAGCCGAAGGGGGCGTGTTTGTGTGTGTGTTTTCTCACAAAAGGCCCGAGCGGTGACGAGAGGAAGAGTGTGAGCAGGTAGAGACCAGAGCGAGAGCCAGGGTCAAGCACAGGATAGCATTCCAGTCCTCTCAGCATCGCACAACCCTGGAAACCTTGCAAGAGCAGCGTGGAAGCCAGCGCTGAGCTCATTCTCACGATACTGTTCACACACACACACACACACACACACACACACACTATAATAAATAATCAGTTGGTTTCCTAATTACTTACTATCCAGAACTAAAGAAGCAGATTTTCAGTGTTTGCGACATCAAATGACTAATAATAATGAAATATTACATATACAGACACAATCCATATTGATGTTTTTTTCAGAATTTACATCTTTCATGTTTTAATATAATTCAAATCACAATGCAGTAAGTCACAGCTGTGTAAATAAATGTAAAATATGTTAAGGTGCAGTTTGTCACTTCTAAAACAGAAGTTTTTACTAGTGTGGTCACCAGAGACGTTTTTTATTCGTACCTGCATGCCAGAAAATAGGATTAACAACCATCCGTCCATCTTATCCTACACCGGGGACAAGGGGCACAAGGCAGGGGACACTCTGGTGAAGGTTGTGGGCACGATCGCACAATTTAGATATTCCTATCAGCCTACAAAGCATGTCTTTGGACTGGAGAGGAAATCAAAGAACCCAGAGAAAACCCTTTTCCTAAAGCACCAGGAAACACATAAGCTCCGCCCACACAGGGCAGAGGCGGGAATCGAACCCTCAACCTTGAAGGTGTGATGCATATACAGTACGCTCACCCCTCAGCCACCCATGTAAAGTGGAATTTAAACACTACTTCCTGTTCAATTACACAAAACAAAAGATTTTCCTTGCAGCGTTTCTTTCAATATAACGCACTTTCCCACTGATACAGTAACATGAGCTACTCTTTTTAAACCCCGCCTCCTGCACTACACACAGAAGAATTCATTAGTGTGTGTAGGTGTAGATGACTGTACATAGCTGAAACCTTACAATGACTTTTTTTCTGGAAACACAGTGTGCTATTTTACCAAAACAGACTGAAGACTACAGATACGGTTGTCCTATTAGCACTCATACACTCCTTCATCCTCTTAATCCTATTAATGCGCTTAACTTATTTTTAAAAATTAGTTTAAATTCATTTAATTTATTAAAAACACGACGTAAAAGTGACCCTAGACACACGGTAAAAGTGCGTATATTATTATATTAACTACCTAAGAAAAAAAAACCTCATTTGAAATAAAAAATGTGGCTAAATATGTGTATATTTTTTTACAGCCCAGAAACAAGCCCCGCCCCCAGGCTGCCAATTGTCCTCAAAACAAAATGTACACTGCTGCTTTAAACTCGTGTGGATTGGTGTGTGTATGTGTGTGTGTGTGTGTGTGTGTGAGTGTGTGTGTTTAGAAGTAAGGTTGTGTAAGGTCATTTTGTTCGCTCTGACTTTTTAATACAATATTTTATCCTCCATCTATTTTCTGTGTAATTTATTCACTTTCCTTTTTTTTTGGCTCTCTTTTTTATGCCTCACCATCACTTCTTGGTGAAATCACGCCTTCTAGGATTTCGAATTCGCAGTGGGGCAGATTTTCCTAAATTTGAAACTTTTAGAAATAAAATAAAGTGTGATTAAGATGCTTGGGCATTAGTACAAACCCTGAGGCACATGACTAGTGGAACGAGTACAAAAAACTTCACTCGGAACATGGTGTCATGACTTTGCTGACACACACTCTCACTTTCACACAATGACAATCACACACACACACACACACACAGACACACACACACACACACACACACACACACACATCCTGCATATACATGAACAATTGGGACAATAGGTAGTGGCCTAGTGGCGTTGCCAGCACACTCAGGCCCAGTGAGACCAATTACATAGCTGTCATGTGCCAAGGCAGCACTGCCACACACACAGACACACACACACACACTCTTCAATGTGTGTATATGTATAAGTCAGCGAGTTCACCTAATCCCAGGCAAAGCTTTGTTCTCAATGTGTTTGCTGCTATTCCACATACTGACCTTAAGAAGGTCAATCATTCTTATCTAAAAAAAGCAAGTAATCTTAGAAGCCTGATGCATATCAGCAGCATCCTAGCTCTTCCTAGTGATGCCGTGTGTGCGCTAGAGCATTGTTAATTATTTTTCCGTGTTATGTCATGGAAACCGTAAGCCATGCGCCTGTTAGGATCTGGGTTGTAGGTCAGCATGACAAAAGCAGCACAAATGGACCTTCAAACCTGCTGAAAGCTCAACAAATCCATCGCCGATCTAAAATCTCTCAGATTCATGCTGTATTACACTCCAAATCAAGGCTACAACCAGAAACTTTAATCAAACTTTAGGCCAAAAAATGAATTTGCTCCTCTTTTTGTTGTGTCCATGTTCAGCATTGATTGCCTTTGTCATGTCTCACTCCACAGTGGTGCTTAATACGAAGCTTCTGTTTTTCTCTAGCCTACTAGAGGCAAAATATTCATGGAAAAGTAAAAAAAAACAAAAAAAAACAACAATAACGGTTATTTTTCTCCACACAAATCTATCTATCTTCAAAGTAAATGTTGATATCAAACCCATTCCTGCTCTGTGAGATGCCCCAAGTGTTTGTTTATCTGAAAAGCACCTAAAATTTGAAGATGTTTATCTTCAACCACTAAAATTCTGTGTAAGCTTATCCGACACGTCTCACACTGAAAGACAACAGAGTCCTGTAAAATAGGTTAAAGGTGCAGAATGTCACTTCTGAAACAGAGGTTTTCACTAGTGTGGCCAACAGAGACGTTTTGTATTCCTAGTTACATGCGAGGAATACATCTTACACAGGGCACAAGGCAGGGGACACTCTGGTGAAGGTTGGAGGGCACGATCGCACAATTTAGATATTCCTATCAGCCTACAGGGCATGTCTTTGGACTGGAGAGGAAATTAAAGAACCCAGAGAAAACCCTTTTCCTAAAGCACAAGGAGAACACGCAAGCTTCTCCCACACAGGGCAGAGGCGGGAATCGAACCCTCAACCTTGAAGGTGTGAGGCATATGGTAGCTACTAAGCTACCATGTAAAGTGGAATTGAAACACTACTTCCTGTTCAATTACACAAAACAAAAGATTTTCCTTGGAACGTTTCTTTCAATCTAACGCACTTTCCCACTGATACAGTAACATGAGCTACTCTTTTTAAACCCCGCCTCCTGCACTACACACAGAAGAATTCATTAGTGTGTGTAGCCAACTAGGGGAAATATATTCATAGGAAAGTTCCAAAAAAAAAACAATAACGGTTATTTTTCTCCACACAAATCTGTCTATCTTCAAAGTAAATGTTGAGATCAAACCCATTTCTGCTCTGTGAGACGCCCCAAGTGCTTATTCATCTAAAAAGAATCTAAAATGTGAAGGTGTTTATATTCACCCACTAAAATTCTGTGTAAGGTTATCCGACAGAGGGAAAAACACACGTCTCACACTGAAAGCCAACAGAGTCCTGACTCGTTTTATATCAGACTCACAGCCAGAAAATTCATTCATTGTCTACCACTTATCCGAACTATACTCGGGGAGCCTGTGCCAGGCGTCATTGGGCATCAAGGCAGGACACACCCTGGACGGAGTGCCAACCCATCGCAGGGCACACGCGCGCACACACACACACACACAATTTAGAGATGCCAATCAACCTACGATGCATGTCTTTGGACCGGGGGAGAAAACCAGAGCACCCAGAGGAAACCCCCGAGGCACGGGGAGAACATGCAAACTCCACACACACACGGCGGAGGCGGGAATCAAACCCCCAACCCTGGAGGTGTGAGGCAAACATGCTAACCACTAAGCCACCGTGCCCCCCTCAGCCAGAAAATGATTTACTTTATTTATACTGATCAAAAATGACCAGTGCCAGTGTACTGAATAAAATGGTTAATCCTGGCTGCCCTTATGCAGTCATCCAATCATCCAATCATATAGCAGCAGAGCAGCACAATGCATGAAATCATTGAGATACAGGTCTTGAAATCTTTATCAAAATGTGGAAATAAAGGGAATTTCATTGACTTTGACCGTGACACGGCTGATGGTACCAGACGAGGTAGATTGAGTTTTTCAGAAACTACTTATCTCCTGGGATTTTTATGCAAGACACGGTCTAAAACAGTGATGTCCGGTCTTATCCGGACTGGAACTGTGTGTGCAAGTTTTTCTTCCTACCAAGCAGAAGTACTTTAAAAACCCAAATTCAAGATCAACCTGCAGCAACACTGGCCCTTCGCGGATAAGATTGGACACCCCTGCTTTAGAGCTAACATAGTGTAATAGTGCAAAGAGCAAAAACCTCCAGTTCTGTTAGTGAGAAAGCTGAGAGGAGAACAGACAGACTGCTTTGATCTGACAGGAAGAAATCAAAGAAACACTCTTTATACCTGTAGTGAGCAAAAAAAAAAAAAAACACACACACAAGGATCGATGGATATCCTGGATTAGACACAAGACCATCTCAGGACATCACAGAGGAACGGCTTAGAGTGGGAAGTACCAGAAAAACCCAGACGAAAGGCACATGGACAGGAGGAGAACATGCAATACACTAAACTCCACATGGACCTGAAAGACGAGTAACAGAACACTTTGAATCCTCTGCTTGAATTGTCTTGAGCCAAGTACATAACAGCCATGATTCAGCATTTTCTTCACACCGTCATGGATCGGCAATCATGACACCCTGTGCCTGTACTCTGCTAATTCCTACACACTCTGAAATGAAATGCTTGTTTTTGCTATTTTTGTTACAACAATTTAATAATATTTAAAAAGTCTCTTACTGGGCAGAACTGTGTGGGCGTGTCATTTCTCATACTGATTGACATTACAGTTTCCATGGCAACCCCTCAGCAGTTCTAGTGCTAGAAAAGCGTGAAGTCATGTTTCTGTAATGCTTTAGGATTTTACAAACATGGGTCATAAACGCTGTGTTGTGTATTAATGTGTATTGTATATACAATATTATTAGCATCAGTTCTTTCACAAAGCAGCAAAATCATGCTGACCCTTGGACACCGCCGAAAGCGCCAACAACGAGTATGTGAGCATCAGAACTGGACCATGGAGCAATGCAAGAAGGTGGCCTGGTCTGATGAGTGACGTTTTCTTTTATATCACATCGATAGACGGGTGTGTCACTTACCTGGAGAACACATGGCACCAGGATGCACTATGTGAAAACTCGGCCTCCAAATTTCCCAGATCTCAATCGAATCGAGCATCTGTGGGCTGTGCTGGACAAACAAGTCCGATCCATGGAAGCCCCACCTCACAACTTACAGGACTTATAGGATCTGCTGCTAACATCTTGGTGCCAGATACCACAGCACACCTACAGGGATCTAGTGGAGCCCATGCCTCGACGGGTCAGGGCTGTTTTGGCAGCAAAAGGGAACCAACACAATATTAGGTAGGTGGTCATAATGTAATGCCTGACTCTTGTATACAAACTATACAAAAATAGCTTACACAAAGCATAAAAAGTGTAGATGCATTGAGCAGGAAAGGAATCAGTTCAGTTTCTGAGGCTGGCGTCGAAAGGAGAGCTGACGTCTCAGACGATTCTGATTGGTCATTTATTAGCCAGTCCCTCCATTTTTTTTTTTTTTTGTGATTATTGAAGCCAAAAGTGCTTGATTTCACTGTGGCTTTGTTTAAAATTTGCAATGCAGCTTGAGTATTTGTGCTTTTTTGTTAAATCGGTGAAACTGTAAGCACAGGATTCTTCTTTAAAACTCCTACCAGTGAAGACACATACAGTATGCCATGACCTTCTATGAGAGCTGTACTCACGTTCAACACACGTGATTCGGAGTGGATTTTGGCTGAATGCATCTGGAGGTGATGACACATGTCACATGACATGAAAAATGGCTTGTGTAAATTTCTGAGATTGCAAAATTGCTAAATCCTGGAGAGACTGAATAGCTTTGACAAACGTAAATATAGCTCACTCAGTTCAAACCGGCTAGCAGAAAACCGAAAATTTCCTAAATGAATAAAAACAAGTACTTTCTACTACAGTCTAGGGGCATTGGTGGCTCAGTGGTAGGTTTCTCGCCTATCATGTGGAAGGCCTGGGTTTGATTCCCAGCCAATGCTTCAACCCCAGCCGCTGGATGTAGTGCCGGTCCCAAGCCTGGAAAAATGGGAGGGTTGCGTCAGGAAGGGCATCCGGTGTAAAACATTTGCCAAGTTGTTGTGCGGACCAGTTGGTCCGCTGTGGCGACCCCGAACAGGGAGCAGCCGAAAGCAACACACACACTTTCTACTACAGTTACAGAAGCTATAGCTATAGCTCTTAGTCACTCAAATGCTTTCACTAAGAGTGGAAGGTCATAATGGATCTTGAGGCTGGTGGATCCCAGGAACACTGAGTGTGAAGCAGAAGTACTCCGTGGATAAGATGTCAGGGTGACACCATGCACACACATAATTCACACCAAGAGGCAAATTATCTTAATAAATTCACCTACTTAGAGCCATGTTTCTAGGAGTTGGGAGAAAACTAGAGAATATGGAGGAAACCTATATAAAGAACATGCACAGAAAAAACCAAACACAGACCCGAATCAAACTGAGGATATGAAGAGGTTTTAAAGGTCCTGAACTTTATAGCAGAACAATTTCCGTCCACAGAAGGTTTCACTTTATTGAATGTGTTTAGAAAGCTGTTCAAAAAACCTATGAGGAAGTGTGAGGAGCTAATCTGATTGAGACTCTGGAACAGGAATGTGTGGAATGATCACAACTCCACTGGTACACAAAGTGCTAATTTTGTTCCCCCCTGATTTAACTGTTTACTTTTGTTAGATTTATAAACGATTTTTTTTGTACTGTGACTCTTTGTGCTATAATGTGGAGGAAGGTGAACTCCCCAGAATGAAATGTGTGATGGAGAAAGCTGGGAAACTGAATTCTTCCGTCAGGAGACGTGAAATTCCTACTCCAAGGGTGCCGATATTTACTGCAGGAGTAAGACTTTTGACCCGTTGCTATGTCAATACAGGAGCTATGTACCTGAACACTATTCCTTTGTGTTTAAGCGGCAGTCAAGACAAAAAAAAAAACACTGTAGGGGAAAGGATGTGGGATATAAAAGACACGTCTGCTCCTGATGTCATTTACTTTCGCTTCACACTTTACGAAGGGGAACCTGTGAATGGGCAAACCTTCGTTTTGTGAATCCGTTGAAAACAAGACGTTCAGGGTGGTGATGTTTAACGTGTATGCTGTAAGCATGGAGCATCTCATCCAACAAACCCCAGCGATATTGTAGTAAAATTCTGCATTTTTCTCTTCCTGTTAGGATTTTATCCAGGTTTATGTTATCCATGTTGACAGCTCAGGGGGCACAGTGGCTTAGTGGTTAGCACGTTTGCCTCACACCTCCAGGGTTGGGCGTTCGATTCCCGCCTCTGCCGTGTGTGTGGAGTTTGCATGTTCTCCCCGTGCCTCAGGGGTTTCCTCCCTCGTTACAAAGACATGCATTGTAGGTTGCTTGGCGTCTCTAAATTGTCCGGTGTGTGTGTGTGTACACTCTGTCCAGGGTGTATCCTGCCTTGATGCCCAATGACGCCTGAGATAGGCACAGGCTCCCTGTGACCCGAGTATAGATCGGATAAGCGGTCGACAATGAATGAATGTTGACAGCTCTGCTTCTGGCAATTCTTTATCCTACGCTATTACTAATTAGGGCTTAACCTTATAATTAGCTTGAGTCATCATCACACACGTGTAATTATTCATTGTTGAGTATTTACCGTCCTCTTCAGACTCAAGTTTTAATACATGACGCTTTATGATTATATATACACAATTTTTTCCCTTATTAATATTAGAATTTAAGACAAAAAAAAAATCCATGATAGACTCTTGATTTATATTAGTATGAATGAACTGGCAAGAGCCAAATAAATAAAAGAAACTCAGAACAAGTGTATTCAGCACTTAAAAAAATATTTATTGAAACTTGTGTAGAAAAATAACTTCCTAAACAATTTACAATCACTAAATCAAATAAAACTCCAAGCTGCAGTCATGCTAGAGGTGAAACACCAAACATGTAGACATTTGTGTGACATACACGGACATTCGTCCAACAATGCACAGCAGACAATTAAGTTATTTATAAAAAAAAAGCCAAAAAAAAAAAAAAAATATTCAGTAGACTTTTCAGTACTCCTTTTGTCAGACAATGGAAGTGCTTGTAAAGAATATTTACATGTATGTACACATTTGCTCAAAACAGATCTTAAATATAGTAAGAGGTTGTTGTTTTTTTTTTTTTAAATAGGTTGTGGACCCTTCAGTGTGGAATGACAAATGTCGAACAAAAAATCGTTCTGCTATAAATAAATAAATAAATCCACTTGCTTTCAAGACAAACATTCAAATAAATATTACTTAAACAGGCCTTGTCTTGGAATTTAGAGTCATAAGACAATTACATATTTACAATATTGACAAAAGTTTGTAGTTCTCATGTCATTAGTTGCATTGCTGTGTGCGTCTGTATTGACAAGTTGTAGCTGTGTTGAGTAACTCAGTCAGGATATGAGAGAGAGAGAGAAGAGAGAGAGAGAGAGAGAGAGAGAGAGAGAGAGAGAGAGAGAGATGTAGGACGGTCATTCTGCACAGATTATCTGAGGTTGTTTTGGTTACTCTCTGCATAGCACAGATGAGATGGAAGCAAGAAAATTGTGACATCTGGATAAGGAGCAGTGGTACAGTGGCTATTACTCAATTCAAGTATTTATTTCTGACACTCACACAGAAGGCACTAAATGGAGCCTCCACAACAGAGGTCTCTCAGTCCATTCACAGGCATGCCTTTACTCTTCAGCATCGCACGAACCGCTTCAAGTTTGCTCAGGTCGCATCTTACGCGGCGGCCATCACTTCCTAGGCCGGACTCTGCTTTTGACAGAAATCTGGAGCGGGGTGTCGGACATCCCAGACTTCCTGGGCTCACCCGTAGACAGCTGCCTTTTGTGTTAAACAAATGAAAAACAAACATTCACATTCTGAAACGTTTGTTTCACACGCTGCTCAGTTCGGATTGTGGCCGTCGGCTCTCAGCCGGCTGACGTAGTGTTGAGTCTCTGGGTAGTGAGTCACTTGCATACTGTGACCGCCTCATGGCTCAAACTGTGCAACCAGATCTCTGGTGTCTGTAGATGGCGCCGGTGTGTTATGCATCCAGGAGTGGTTGAAGATGTCCTCGAAGGATGGGCGATCGGCAGGACGCAGAGACAGGCACCATTTGATGAGCTGCTGGCATTCTGTCAGGAGAAAAAAAAAAAAAAAAAAAAAAAAAGTGTAAGAGACAAAAACATTGGATTAGATGATGAATAAGCCTGTGTACAATAATCACAAGAGGCAAGGAGCCATTTTAAATACTAATTACTTGCACTGTGAGTTTAAAGGATCCATTTGTAGAGTAAAACTATTGCAATAACATTTATTTATCTTTGACCCTTACCTGTCGAGACCCTTCGCCTGAAGAGCACTTGACCACGCACGATTTCTTCATCCTGCTCAAACGGGATGTCGCCACACACCATGTCATACAGCAGAATCCCCAGAGACCAAACAGTCGCTGACCTGCCATGGTACCGGTGGTATTTGATCCACTCTGGAGGGCTGTACACACGTGTACCTGAATTTGAGAAGGAGAAGGGAGAAGAGGAAAAAAAAAAAAAAAAAAAAAAAGTTTTAATCTCAAAATCAAACAACCCAGTTTGAAGCAAGAGCCAAGCCTATTTTGTTTTGACTGCAAAGAGCAAACAATGGTAGTAAAAGAGGTGGGGCTCGGAAGTGCTCTGAGGCTGTGTTTACAAAACACTACTACAGCACGCTAAGCCAGGTGAACCTACGCACTCACGTGTCGTGTGCACGACACGGGGCGGGAAAACCGGCAGCCACGTGACTTGTGTTTACAAACTGAGTTGTAGCGACGCCGTGTGTCGCCAAAAGAGGGCGCATGGAAACGACTAGAAGAAAAAAAAAAACACCGAGTGTCATTTCTGCCGGAGAAAGCGTGACTTCGCAGTCACAACCCTATTTAAAAAGCTGAAGGTCACCATGGTCTTCCTCATGCAATCTACACCGAGTCGCCATGCATCTCTTCATGTGCGCGTCTGAAAAAGGTTCTTACCGTCGAAATCGGTGTACACGGTGTCCTTGAGGAGCGCTCCCGAGCCGAAGTCGATGAGCTTGAGCTCGCCGGTGCGCAGGTCGATGAGGATGTTCTCGTCCTTGATGTCGCGGTGCACGACGCCGCTCGCCTGGCAGTGACGCACCGCCTCCAGCACCTGGCGGAAGAAGCCGCGGGCCAGCTCCTCGGGCAGCGCGCCTTTCTCCGTGATGAAGTCGAAAAGGTCCTTCACGGCGTCCGGTCTCTCCATCACGATGATGAAGGCGTCCGGCCGCTCGTACCAGTCCAGCATCTTGATCACACCGCGGAATCCCGTGCCCACCTTCTTCAGCAGGACGATCTCCATGGGAACGCGCGCTCCGTTGGGCTGGAATGATAAAAAAAACAAACAAACAAAAAAAAAAAAAAAAAATCAGCACCATTACAGATATAATGTCACCGGAATGGTTCTTTAAATGTATATATAATGCGATTATTTAGCAAGGTTAATTATTTAACAAAAGAAAATCTCACCAATTCTCCCCATTCGGTTACGCGCTCCTTAGCCACATGCTTGATAGCAACCTGAATAAAAAAAAAAAAAAAAAAGGTAAACAAAACCTTAGACATCAACAAAAGCATATAGTCACAATGTCAAAGCACTTTTTTTTTTTTGCAATGATGAGAAGCTATAAAAATTATTCACGTCTAAGGTGAAAAAGGAACATTAAAATTACAACGCTTATTAACAATAAAATAAAATACAGGAGTTACGTACCGGCGCTCCGTCAGCTATCCGCAGGCCGGTGTAGACTGTACCGAAGCCGCCGCTTCCCAACACCGAGCCGACCTGATAAACCTTCTCAAACGGCTCCTTCTCCTTCACTGGAACCACAAACAACAAAATAACGTATTAAAAAAATATGCTGATATATTGTAATAAACAAAAAGCCCAGGTTTTCCCTCCCCCTCATACAGCGCTTGTCTTAAGCTAAGGGCTAGTCATCATGTCCGCAATGGCTCCCACGCCATAACGGGGGGGAAAAAAAAAAAAAAAAACCACAACACAAAACGTCCTCTAACCTTGATGCACTTGGAGCTGGATCTTCGCAGGCATGTCGACGGCTGAAATGTGGGCGAACGTGTTGAGTTTGGATAGGAGCATGGTAAGAATCCGTAAATATGGTAAATATTCACAAAATTATTCCGCAGAAGCCGTGAGAATCCAATGGAGATTAAGAATGGACGTCGCCGCTGTAGTAGGAATCCACGTTGTCGGAGGGGAGGGAAAAAAAAGGCGGATTTTCGTTTCCTTTAAAACAATATATGTTTTTCTTTTCTTAAAAGTGTTTCGAATTGAGTAGAAAACTGAACGCCTCTCGGTTGAATATAAAAACAAACAGTTCGTGATAGTAGTATCAAAGGGGGAAAGAAACGTGCTCGTTATCCCGCAACGACAACAGACAAACCCGGCTTTCTGAAAGCGTAAAGGCGGGGCGCTGGCCTCTTTATACACATAGTAGCGAGCGTAGGTGTGGCGTCACCGATGGCGCCGCCCATCGACCGCGCTCGACCAATGGGCGAGAGGCTCTCCATTGTGTTCGCGCGTCAATCAAATATGAAAATAAGATGAAAACGTAGGCCGGCTAGACGACGTGGCGGGAATCAAAACGCGCCAAATCGTTCACCTCGTGGTCAAGCGGAGACAAGAGACACAACTTTGTGCCACAAAACAAAAGAGTGATGTTGGCGTCATCAGAGGGTTTTTTTCGAATACGTAAAACTTGTACAGTTTAATCTCTGACCATAGGAATGCGTTTTTTAAAACGTTTTTAACGTCACCCCCCCCTTGTCTTAATGCATTGCAGCTTTTCCACATTGCAGATGAGGTTGCATTTCAGAATTTCAAGTTATCCTCCATACATATTGGTACAGAAATTGAAAGAAAGTGATGCATATTTTTTAGGGGGGAAAATGGCTTCTGATACTTTCCCTGTCAAACCCTCACCCTAATTTATTTATTTTTATATATCTTCAGTCTTTATCATTTTTTTAAGCTTTCGATTCACAATTTATGTAACTTAGATCATTTCTGAAGTGCACTAGTAGAACTATTCGGTAATAAAATGATCTTAAAATTGCATCAAAAAAAGATAAAACTCATCACATACGCCAACCTGGAACGCTTATCATTTTTGTGGTAATGTCTCTCCACTCTTAGACATTACATATGAGGTTCAAATGTCTATTTTAATGCCCTCAAATTCCATTTATGTTTCGTCAACGCAAGCTGTCATTATGTAGTAGTCATAGTGATGCCATTATAGCATATGGGTAAAGAGCCTGAGCCGTTGTTGCTTGCCTGCATCATCGCAGACATCAAAGTTGACTCACTGTCCTGTCTCCTGATGTTGATGACTCTATTCTTGTTGTTTTTTTTTTCCTGTTGGATGACCATGAGTGTGAGTGTGTGTATGGGGTGTGTGTGTGTGGGGGGGTGCATTTATGAAGAACTACAAACAAAAACAAAACCTCATTAATCTCAAATCACTGCTTTGAAAGTTCCTTACCCCTCCATGGCCCTCCAGCTTTATTTAGACAGCGAACAATGGCAGTCACACCACCAGAGCGCTGAGGAAGATGGGCGCATACCAGGAATTCTTTCAAATTGGGTGGCCGCGTTCAGACTCGGCAGCAGGATGTGGGAAACTTGAGATAAAAGACTCCCATTTACCCCCAACCCCCCAGCCTGCTCCTGTGCTTTCCCGCCATAGCATTGGCTGAATAGTAAATGCACTCGATGCCCTCTCACTCTCTACATTTTCCCTCCCTCCCTTCTTAGAGTATCTCCCCACCCTGTCCCCTCTTTCCGTCACTCCCCTTCTCTGTCTATACTTCCCCCCTCCTCTCTCTCTCTCTCCATCTTTCTCTGTCTTTCTTTCTCTTTCTCTCTCTCTCTCTCTCTCTCTCTCTCTCTCTCTCTCTCTCTCTCTCTCTCTCTCTCTCTCTCTGTCCTCCCCCAAATTCTGTAGTAGGCTATTCTTTTCCTAAAAATAGCTTCAATGACTTCTCTCAAACTTGCTTTGTGCAATTAGCCCATGCTCTAATAATGCACCAGACTAACTGCAATGTCACGCAGCTTTGTCTATCTGCTTTGAATTCACTCTCTCTTTTTTCGAGTTTGCTCAGCCGAACAAATCTGATCGAAAAGACAAATCTGGATGATTCATAACAAGGTTAGGCTTTTGCGTTGCTGAGTAATGATCTGTTTTTGGAACTCACTCAGCATCCTGTTTTTGTTCAGTTCGGCAGGACTGACTCACTTCGCTGGGTGATAATCGATGACTGAGCTGCGTGGCAGACTGGCATACGTACAGCCTCCACACACACACATACACACCATAAGGAAGTATGGGATTGTATATGCATTTGAATGATGCTGATATGTACATTAGTCAGATGTTCTAGCAAAAGCCCTGATGGCCAGGCTTCTATAAAGACATATATATATATATATATATATATATATATATATATATATATATATATATCTCCTTTTATTGATATTCTTCCCATCTAAAGAGTAGCTGTCTAATAAATATTAACGAGACCTGTATTTCTACATAGAATGGACAGGTTTATCCCTATCCAGGGAGGAATAAACTTGAATGCTGTTAAAATAGAGAGGCTGCAGGAATCTTGGATGAAGAGGGTAGGTATGACAAGAACTCTGAAGCTGGGAGATCTGAGAGAGAGAAGAGAGAGAGAGAGAGAGAGAGAGAGAGAGAGAGAGAGAGAGAGACAGAGAGAGAGAGAGAGAGAGCGAGAGAATGACAGTCACACGTTGCCTTGGATCATCTGATAGGTAGCGTTATCTCTGAGCCATGCTTCACAGAGGATAACGATGACACTTCAACTGCCTGTTAGACACTGACCACACACTCGCTGCACTGCCAGGAAAGTCTCAGTGACACTTATGAAGTCAGAGGCACCGTGACCACAAATCACACCTTTGCTCTAGAAAAGCGGAACATTTTCATACAGCCTGGTAATCAACACGATATTAGCTCATACCCAATGAATTTGTATCCTCTTCCTATTAACCCACATGTCGTTTACAAATTGTGACTGACCACATACAAAATAAATGATGCATCTGACCAGTTCTTACTGTGATTAAAGAGACTAATGATGTCATGTTTTTTTGTCATGGCATAACAATTACAATAAGTATTAAACATAGTTACCATAAATAATGATTAATGTTTATTATGGTTTTATGTATCATGGATGAATATGTAATAAATGTAACCTTATTCCACATCGATGATGATTTGTGGAATATGATTGGTCAGAAGCTGTTGAGTAATTTTCTATAACAGCAGCTATTATGGTAGTTACGACTGCAAGGCAAATCATAGAGCTATATTAATGCAGTGTGGGAGAATCATAACTTCTTTTAGCAGTATGTTAGTAACATGCCAAGCTTTCTATGACATAAGTAATAATAGGAGTTAACTTGATTTCTGGAAGTTCGGCGTCATTAAATACATTATAATAAATGATAAGTTGATGCATTATGTTATTTCTTACTTACCATAGGGATAAATTGGGACTAATTGTATAGGAAGTATAGGAAGATGTTCAAATTATGTTGTCATATGCAGAGCTAACATGAATAACAAATGCTTTTTGACTTGAGAAATACACGTCAGTTTTTCATTACAGTCTTTTCAAATGATTTCTATATGAAACACTGTGAAATCGTATTACATCATCATTATTATTGTTATCACTATTATGCCATGGAATGATTTAGATTTTCATTAAAGTATAATACCAGGAGCTCCATGTGCTGCTCATATAAAAATATGGTGGAGCTACGTTCCCTTGGGATCCCATTAAATTACCACCTGATCATACCCAAAAAATAATATAATACCCAAGAGTTAATTCACGGTAGTTTTACGGTTGAATATGTAATAAAAGTGATTAGCATAATGCATAACAATAAACCTACGGTAGTATTATACACCATTATACACCTGCTGTAACTTATGCAAAGTTCTATCCATAACTTCTATCCATAGTTACTATGAAGGATTAGAGTAAAACTCTACTGTAGCAGGAGAATACATTTTTGCAAGCTCTAACGAATTTTCACTATAGGGAATGGGTATATTGTAAAAATGGCCAATTAAGTTTCCATGAAGCTGCTGAAAAAAAATAAACAGAAGCAACTCACAGTTATAGGTTGCTTTACTTAAACTGTACAAAATCTTGCATTCTTCCAATTAAAAAAAAATTAGCTAAAATTAGCAATTGATGTTTTTTACTTAACACATTAAAACATAATCATTAATGTAAGCTATGTAAGAACATTTTACTGTATCTCATACCATCACAAAACCAGTCACAGAACAACGGTTCTTCACGCGGTTCTTCAGGAAAAGCTGGATTCCTGTAATTATCTGGATGCAACTCAGAATGCATCACAATGTTACTGCAATGTATCGTAAATTCTTGAAACGAAAATGAAAGCAGTTGTTTACAGTGTAGTTGATCATATTTTTATTGTTGATTACGTATTTAAATCTTTTATATTATTTATATTTAATCTCCAAGCTCTCAATCACCCTTTCCGCTGCTCACCATAAAGAACTTTTTTTTTTTGACATTTCAGTCAGCAAAGTTCACGGGGAAAAGGTCTGTTACGACATTCCCCTCTGGTGCACCCTGTAATAAACACACCACTCTAACACCCTAACCCCATTTTGCCACCTGAGGATGACAGCGACAGCGAGGTGTGACCCCTCTGGATTTTCAGTAGATTGTTTCACCACTTGCCGGTAAGGGAACACTTGCCTGTCCATCAATCAGGTGTCATGGGTAATCTCCTCCACAGCTGTTTTAACCCTCTACTGGATATTGGAACAGGTGGATAGACAGACTGGAGGTGAGGACACAAGATTCTCACCAACACAGAGCACACTGAGCTAGCCATCTTGAACAAACCCAAGCGTTAGGTCAGACTGTTGTACCTTTTGGGGGATTGCTGGGAGTCTCAAGAATGCCCCCTCCCTCCCCTCGCCCCTTACAGCTAGTTCATTTTGCTTGTCAGGTCTTTATATGGAACATTGTAGGCCAGCTGCCTGTGTCTGCATGAGTTTGTTGGAGAATATTATGCTTAGTGCGCTCTGGGCTAAAAGAATCCTTTATACCTTCTATTAATCTAGTTAACACCATGTCCTTGGTTTCATTTAAATACCCCCCCCCCCCCCCTCCCCAGGATTCACCCACACACACATAAACACAAGGGGACCCCCTATGTGCATTTTGTGGCATCACATTGCCTTAGGAGCTATTACATTGCAAAGGGAAGCAAAACAAAGGACACAAATAGCTCATTGGGTCTGAGCGGGTAATCAAAAGATTTCAATTTCAATCTGAAAACCCAATGATCTGCCCTCAAGAAAAACCCTTAAGGCTGATTCACGCTCTCTTTCGAATTTTGCAAAAAGCAATGGTCAGAAGTGAAGGAATGGACAGAGGCTTAGACTTTACAGATTGTATTGCTGTAACAAGATAAATGCTTTGGTTGAGCGGTTGTCCATGATGCAATGTTGGGCAGTTGCACTGCTCCAAATAGTGAGACTATTAATGTGACTACATTTACATTTACTGCATTTGGCAGTCATCCTTATCCAGTTCCAGTTATACAGAAGTGCTTTGTAGTCTCCATGAAAAACACATCCTCATATACTAACTAATGCAAATGGGTTCGGGTTTAAGAATACTGTCAAGCTAAAACCTTGTTTTATAAGTATGAATTAGCAAAGGAACAAAATGTTCTATGACTTTTAAATGAAGCAGCTTGTTAAGACATGATAAATAACATGGTGGCATGGTGGCTTAGTGGTTAGCACGTTTGCCTCACACCTCCAGGGTTGGGGCTTCGATTCCCACCTCCACCATGTGTGTGTGGAGTTTGCATGTCCTCCCTGTGCCTTGGGGGTTTCCTCCCCCAGTCCAAAGACATGCGTGGTAGATTGATTGGCATCTCTAAATTGTCCGTAGTGTGTGAATGAGAGTGTGTGTGTGTGTGCCCTGCAATGGGTTGGCACTCCGTCCAGGGTGTATCCTGCCTTGATGCCCAATGACGCCTGAGATAGGCACAGGCTCCCTGTGACCCGAGAATAGTTTGGATAAGCGGTAGACAAAGAATGAATGAGTTATCTAGTTTGTGTCAGTTAATTGGAGGCACTTTCTTTTTCAATTGTTTAAGGACAATTGTGTGTGTGTGTGTGAGTGTGTGTGTTTTGTAATAAAAGACATGTGATGTATTCGTCACTCTTCATGCGTCTTTTGATTAGCCTGTTGCATTTCTCACCACATTTATTTAAAAGATATCATTCATTTCTTAATGAGATAGCCTAGTAGCCTAAGATGTAGCTAAGCCGCTATCAGCGTATATGTCTCAGCTGAAATGACGCAGAAAACGACAACATCCTCATCTCAGTCAAAACATGCCACCATTTTGTTTAAACAGACAACAACAAAAACAAACTACCCCTCCCCCTGGGTCTGATGGTCAGCCTCCAAATAGACAGATCCCTCCTCCTGTTGTGAAGTCCATTCAATAGTTCTCGGACCCATTTCTAATAAAAATAGTAATAATAATTAAAACAACAAAACAAAACACACAGAGACTTTAAGTGTCGTCTGGTTAGTTTAAAACAAATAAGTCGATAATAATGAAATACCATGCAAAAACATGTCCTAATAACTACTTTAAACAAGCTTGACATCATCATGTGGCTAAAAAAAACACTAGCTGTCACAGGCAGGCTATTTTAACCAGCAGGATTGTTAGTTTGGAGTGCTTTTAAATACACTATGAGAGGAATGGAGACTCGTGTTGATGATGTCAAGATTTAAAAATAGGTCCTGGAATCACTGTCGCAGCTGCTCTGACCTTTTCTTTTGTATTGGTTCTCAAGGTGAGAATAACAAGAGCGTGTGTGTGTGTGTGTGTGTGTTGGTGTGGATTTGCTCAAATTCTTGCTCGAAAGACATAAAAGCCGTAAGGAACAGTGAGACCACAGGTGTGAGAAACGGGTTAAGAAGGCAGCTCCGATGCACAAAGATCTCCCTGCAATTACAAACCCTCTTCCAAGCACAAACACACTCAGCATCGGAGAAATTCAGGAGAAACTGTCTTTGTATTTACACTGTAAAGCCCGATGGAGCTGACTGTACCAATAGAAATTTGGTTAACCATTATTGATTTATGATACTCTAGAATTTGTCCAGGAAGTTTTTTTAAGTTTTTTGGATGTTATTTTTTAGTGCTACCTGGTATTTCTTCTCATGATCTGACACCTCATCACAATTTAGCTGACATCATTGACCTCTGGTCTAAATTTAGAGGTATAACCTCATAATTCCCACCCAGAAAGGAAGACCAGAACGGAGTAATTTTACCAATAGGTCACCCTTCCATATTACCCCCGATAGCTACTTTGGTCCTAAAAGGTCTTGCCTGAAGACAGAAGGATTATCGGAAACCTCTGAAACAGACATCAAAGTCCAGGGTTTGGTGGGAAAAGGCCACCGGAGAGCTGAGGTTCATAAGGGGTCAGCTTAAATGTCAACGACGGCATGGCTAA
The DNA here is from genome assembly GCA_033459395.1 of Hemibagrus guttatus. NCBI lineage: Eukaryota > Metazoa > Chordata > Actinopteri > Siluriformes > Bagridae > Hemibagrus > Hemibagrus guttatus. The sequence goes on from JAUCMX010000007.1 coordinate 24,580,778, forward strand.
GAGTCACAGGTTACCGAAATACCTGTCCAACATTCCGAGACACTTTAGGAGGAAATGACCGTCACTTGTCTCAATTAGGGGGCTGCTCCTAAAAGCATAGCTTTGTTTAACAGTGCTCCCAGCAAATTAAGGGATTAAATCTTCCTTTCTGGCAGGTCAGGGCACACAAGAGAGACAGAGGGCAGTGTGTGTGTGGGTTTGTGCGTGAGGCCCTGGTCTGTTTGCTGCCCTGTCATGTTTATTTGGGGTCAAATTTGAGCCTGAATAAATAGCAGCTACTGACAGGAGCAGATAATGAGTATGATTAATTACGGGGCTTAAAAGCAAATGGAATAGGATAACTATAAATTGGGGAAAAAAGACTATAATAGTGGTGTCTTCTAATGGTTTAGAAATTATTTGGAAATATCTTTTTTTAAATCTAGCATATAAGTATGCAGATATTCAAGTGTGAAAGTTCATTAATTTATTCTTTCATCCATCTTCAGTAAGCCCTGAAGTTCCTGGTCAAGGTCACAGAGGATCCGGAGTCTATCCGGTGAACACAGGGCTTCAGGTGGGAAAACACCCTAGATGGTGTATCTCAGAGCACAATGCACACATTCACAAGCTCATTCACTCCTACGGGAAGTTTCACATAGCCAATTCACCTACCAGGATGTTTTCTGGGAGGAGAAAGGAGACCAGAGAACCTGGTGGAGACCCATACAGACAGCTGTGAAGTTTATTTGAAAAATGTCTGAAGATGCATTTCACCATGTTATACGCTGATTATTGCTCGATGTCATCATGTGACATCATGTGAAAGTTATGTAATCACATTCATGTGAAAAATCATATTTAAAAAAAAAAAGAAAACCATATGGCCTACATGTGAAAAATGAGTGAATTCATGTGACATTTCTACAAGTCATGTGACTTTTCTGCTAGTAATGGGATTTTGAAATCAAAATGCAAAAACAAATCAGTTAGTAATATACAGCCTTCAAACAAATAGATCGATTTTTATCACTTTGAGTGCCAGGTATGAATGAGGCAGGAAATAAGAAATGTAATGCTATTGCTAACTCATGCAGTTATGTTATCTAGCTAACACAAGTAGTGATGCTCAGCTGAAAAACCCATGCAAGCTCATTACAAAGAAAAACAAGACAACTCTTTCTTGCAACTCAGTATGAGCTGAATTTCTTGTGTTTATAGTGTTATCCCTTGTCTATAAATAACTTGAACAGCCTAATGGGCAAAACCCCATGTCTGGAAAAAAATGTAACACCATCAACTGCATTGTGGTCAACTACTATGAGGCTTTTTGTGGGCGGAATTAAATGTTGTATTTTACATTCAGTGAAGTGGTTAAGAACTCATATAACCACATAACTATTTAGTGTGAACACAAAAGCGTCATGATGTCTCACAGACAGCGACAAAGGACCGCCAAATAAGGGCCGACTTTATCACTGCCTTACCCGGATAATACGTACTCATTGTGGGCCTGTTTGCATGCTAAAGGGTAGAGTTCTCCAGTACCAATGGATTGTCTAACGGATAAAGATGATGACTACAGCCACTTTCTGTGGCTTCGATGTATGAAATCCGATTACAAGTGGCCACTGGAGACACATTCATATGACATTCAGTGTAAACAGCCATGCATTTCAGATGTCCACTTATAATCGGATCACTCAAGACGAAAGTTAATTCCAGGTGTGAACGCAACCATAGTGACCAATCTTGACAATTTGTGCCTAACGCACCATTAAACCAACATGTATATTTTCCCCATGGAAAGCAGAAGCAGTATTCAACTGTCATGGCTATGTAACATGCGTCACAACCATAATCCCTCGCGTTTTGATTTCCTAACTCTTATCTCACGAGGAAATTGTCCATGGAGACTTGCACTGCAGCTATTTCCTCTTCACTGCAAATGCAGGTTTTACATGGGAAGCCATACATGTTTACCTGTTTATTCAGTTGATGCCTCGATGTTTTTTTTCCTTCTACAACCCATCCCCTTTAAGCCGGTGGGATTTTCCCAGCTCACTTCCTCCTGATGTGTTGTGCATCAAAACACAGTGAGTGTGAGTAATCTTGAGTGGCCATCCGGGTAAAATCCCACATGAGCACCGAGGCCTGTGCACTTCCCCTTTATACAAAGCATGAATGAAATGTCTAGCTGGTGCTCTAGGCAACAGCCAATCGGGACAAATGTATACAGGAAGTTTTGTGACCACTCTATGAATGGCCATCAAACTGTGAGCTTTTCCAAGAAAGGAGAAGTGAGACACATTCACGATTTCTGTTTAATTATGGACGCTGTAGTTTTTAGTTCCAGTGTACTGTATTTGTATATACTGTATTACATTCCGTAGACGTGTGTATCCAAAGCAACTTTTAAACAGCGCAGAATTTGATCAAAACACCAAGCTGGTTGGCCACGTAAAGGTTTAAGGTCTAGCCTGAGGTGATTTTCAGCAGGCAAACTGAAGTCACATCCTTCCGGTCATTAGTACTGAACCTTACCCTGAGTTGGATTCATTTAAATGCTCCTGCATGTTGAATCTGACAATGATTTTCAACACAGAATGTATTGTGATATGACAAACCAACATCAAAATATGAGTGATCTTGGACGAAATCATCAGTTCCTTCAAATCCAATTGAGAACAAAAGTTTGTACCCCCCCCCTCACCCAAGACATTTTATGCATCCAAGACTTTACACTGAAGATATATGGTGAGAGCTACAGGGTATGAGCTCGATATGAGAACCGAAAGGATTAAAAAGCTGTTCGGAGGATATGAAAGAGGTTGGAGACAGTTTATTATGAAATAGGATAAGGTCTATAAGTTATTAACTACAAGATATTGAGGTTGAATTCTTGACTCTGATTGTCACAAGGTGTTGATTCAGCAGGTTTTTCAGTAGTGCCGGCTTTCAGTAGTGCCGACTATATTAATGCACTTAATCTAATATGTATGTTATCATTTCTTTCATAACTTTCACTGCACTGGATGGGTGGATGAATGCTCCACATAAAAAAACAAACTATTCAAAACATCTTCAGGACTGATGGTAACATGACAAACAGCATTGTCACAAATACCTTCGCTTGAGCATGTGGTGCATTTCCTAGCACGAGAAAGAGGAAGAGTGTTCTCATGTTCCCTCATGTGCTTTCTTGTTTCCTTCAACATGTGCCCTTGTTTTGATTCTTGTCACCACCCCTGTTCTGTTATTGGTGTCTTTCCTAATTGCGTCCAGCTGTCCAACTCTTGATTTGTTTGTCTTTATATACACTGTTGTGTTCTAATATAAGTTTCGTTTGTTGTTATTGTGCGTTTGAGAGCTATGGTTGCCCCTACTTCCTGCTTTTACAGGACATCCTTGTTTATGATTGGGGATTGTTTTCCATTGATGCGGTCTGCCTGTGAAGTGACCTCCACGTGGAATGAAGACGTGGACTCTGCACATTTTTGTCTTATCCACTTAACCTACAGCACATTACATGCATCTAAATTTCATGACAGAGGCTAGAGGAAACGATGGTTTATAAGTGAAAACAGGAAGTAACTTGTTTCATAGCTGTCCCATAACTTTTTAAAACCAGAATAAACGTGTGATATGTCTTCACAGGTACACTGCTGTGGTATAAGAGGAATAATAGTCTTAGGGATGTAGTGTTGCTGGAAAATAATCAACTTGGAGTTGAAAGTGTTCCGATTCACTTTAGGCCACTGATAGTTTTCCTAAAACAGCACACCTTTTCATGTAAACTTACCTCCACAGTACCTCCTGTAATTTTTTACATTCTTGTATTCGCTGTTGTAGGAGTAGGAGATGAGATGGCAACTCATTAGTAAGTGACTAATGCAAAACCTAAAGAGACTTTAGAAAAATACAGCAAAAGTTTGTCCTCTGCAAACCAAAAAAAAAAGAGAGAAAACACCCTGACTTTGTGCAGCTGAGGCATCTGAATCACCGTACCTCCCACAGTACAGATGCCTATACGACCCACTCATTGCTTCATATAGCAGAGACTCTGAAAAAAGCCTATGTGAGAGAAGAATGCTTATATACAGCAACATGAAGAAGGCTGTAGTCACCCCTTCCTTCTCTCTCTTCGCTCTCTCTATATGGTCAAGGTGTGAAGTGTGTATTTAAACATTGAGCTTATGGATATAAGTCATACAGTGTTTCCTTGGTTAGCTCCAAATCTTCAACTCTGTTACTGATATTCCCAGTCTGGTATAGTTTTAGGTCTGTCTGGATCTGTTTAATACTCCAAATATTTCTATTTGTATTTGGGTTGAAATGTGAAAGGATGTAGCCTGACAGTTCTTCAACCTCAGCTACATCACTTGAGTTTATAAGTGTCTCAGACTCATGTCTGAAAAAAAAAAAAGGAATATGTATCACGCAGAATGAAGAAAATATACTACATATAATTCACATAACATTTCTCAACAAAACCTGGTTACTATGATTAAGTAGCATAGATGGCAAGGTTTTCCCCTAAATGTAAGACTGGAAAAGCAGCAAAATATTTATATAAAGTTCATTCTACTCTGCTGTTATAATACTAGGCATTTACACAAAACCAAAACCCATTAATATTGCTAGGTAACTAGCTAGCCTAATAATATAGCAGTCTGTTTAATGTGACAAAGTGTAATAAACCGTTTATAAACTCAAATGGACTTTTATTAAACCTAGTAACGATAAATGAATAAAAAACTACAATATACCATTCCTTAATGACATTCTGCCATGGAATAAGTGTGTTTTAACAGTGTGCTTTAACTCTTCATTGAATCTGTTCCCATCTGGTAAGGTAGGATTCTGACTTTTGTGTACTATTTGTTTAACATGGTTGGTTCTAGAGTAGTTATTTGAACTATTATTGTATAACTTGTTGATCCTTGCTTCTTAGTTGATTAATCAAGGGTGATTAATCAAGAACAGTTTCGGTCTCCCTTAAGGTGTGAATTGTGGGCAGGGCTAACTAATTTATATTGAAGGTTCTCCGATTGCCTTGTCAATACCTGTTACTCACTTAAATAGTAAGTATATTGTCATCTTTTCTTGTTCTCTTGCATCCTTAATCTCACTTTTCATACATACAAGACCAGACATGTGCCTCAAACCGATTTCTGTTGTTACCTCTTACAGACGCAGACATTCTCATCCACGAAGCAGAGGTCATGTTTCCAGCAACCTCATCTACCCTCCCCTGTTGTCTCAGTCTCAAACAGTGGTGGTAGGTGGGCTCTGGAACTGCCAGTCTGCTGTAAGGAAGGCTGACTTCATCTCAGCTTTAGCCTCCCACTATTCCTTTGATTTTCTGGCACTAACTGAGACCTGGATACCACCACAGAACACTGCTACACTGGCTGCTCTATCCTCTGCCTATACTTTCTCTCACTCACCACGAGAATCAGGCAGGGGTGGTGGTACAGGTCTGCTGTTGTCACGGAGATGGTGTTCCTCACCTCTCCCCTTGTCTCATCTAACCATCTCTTCTTTTGAATTCCATGCAGTTTCAGTTACCTCTCCAATCAACCTCTTCATCATTGTCATCTACCGCCCCCCTGGTCCCCTAGGTAACTTCTTGGATGAAATGGACACACTCCTCAGTGTCTTCCCTTCTGACAGCACCCCTCTGACGGTTCTTGGAGATTTCAAACTCCAATCTGACAAGCTTCACTCTTCTGGCCTTCTGGCTCTTCTGAATTCATTCTCCTTGTCCTTCAACAGCTGCCCTCCCACACACAAGGAAGGAAACGTCCTGGATCTAGTCTTTACTCATCCTTCTCCAGCTACAGACATGACTGTTACCCCACTTCATATCTCTGATCATCACCTGGTATCCTTCACTATCACTCTCCCTGTTCTGCCTAAACGTAACTCCCAGCACCTCTCTCTCACCCGCCGAAACCTCCACTCTATCTCTCCTTCCTCTGTAGCTTCCTGCACTCTTTCATCTCTTCCTGACCATGAATCCTTCTCCTCCCTTCCCCTGGACTCAGCTACTGACACTTTGCTCTCCTCCCTTTCCTCAACCATGGACCTTTTCTGCCCTTTGTCCACTATATGCAAGAAGAATTCTTCTACTGCTCCTTGGCTGTCAGACGTGCTTTGCAACAATCGGAGAGAACTACGATCAGCAGCGAGGAAGTGGAAGAAATCTAAACTCGACACAGACCTCATCTCTTATCGCACGCTCCTGTCCAAATTCTCCTTGGACGTGACTTCTGCCAAGACCTCCTTCTACAAGAAAAAGCTTGAAACTTCTGCACAAGATCCCCGAAAGCTCCACAACATCTTCTTGTCACTACTCAACCCTCCGGCTCCACCTTCTCCATCCTCCCTGACCGCCGAAGATTTTGCCACTTTTTACACAGAGAAGATTGAGAGGATCTGCCAGACCTTCACGTCTCTCCCAACTTCACCTACATCACACAGTCAGCACTCCGCTACTACTCCACTGACGCAGCTCTCAACTGTAGCATCAGAAGAGGTTTTGCAAATTACCCGGTCCTGCAATCCTACCACCTGCCCACTGGATCCAATCCCTTCAGCTATGCGCCAGACCATCTCACCTGACCTCCTACCCTTCATCACCACAGTCATCAATGGATCCCTAACGTCTGGTCATGTTCCAACTGCCTTTAAGAAAGCCAGGGTCATCCCCATCCTGAAGAAACCTGCTCTGGATCCCTCGGACATCAGCAACTACAGGCCGGTATCACTTCTCTCATTCCTTTCAAAAATTCTTGAACGCGTTGTTTGTAATCAGCTGTCTGACTATCTCATGCAGAATAACCTCCATGACCCCAACCAGTCTGGCTTCAAAGCAGCACATTCCACAGAGACTGCCCTTTTGACAGTCACTGAGAAACTACATGCTGCTAGATCAGCCAAACTGTCATCGGTCCTCATCCTCCTCGACCTGTCTGCAGCATTTGACACAGTAAACCACAAGACTCTCTTGTCCACCCTCAAAAGTCTTGGAATTTGTGGAACAACATGGGAATGGTTTGCTTCCTACCTGGATGGTCGCTCATATCAGGTAACATGGAAGGGATTGACATCTGCTCCATGCAGACTCTCTACTGGTGTCCCGCAAGGCTCAGTACTTGGTCCTCTCCTTTTCTCCCTCTATACTCACTCTCTTGGCAAAGTTATATCCTCACATGGATTTTCATACCACTGCTATGCCGATGACACCCAACTTATCTTCTCCTTCCCTCACTCAGATACCACGGCTTCTGCTCGGATCTCAGCATGTCTGGCGGACATTTCATCTTGGATGACTGCTCATCAGCTGAAACTCAATCCCAGCAAAACTGAGCTGCTGATCATCCCAGGTGATCCATCCCCAGCCCAAGACCTCGCAATATCTCTGAGCAACTCCATGATTTCCCCTTCAGCCACTGCTCGCAACCTTGGGGTAACCATGGACAATCAACTATCCTTTTCCTCCAATGTCACTAATGTGATACGCTCATGTCGGTTTCTTCTGTACAACATCAGAAGGATTTGGCCATTTCTATCCACACAGGCTACTCAGGTGCTTGTTCAATCTCTGGTCATCTCTAGATTGGACCACTGCAACTCTCTTCTGGCAGGTCTACCTCTGAATGCAATTCGCCCACTGCAAATGATCCAAAATGCAGCTGCACGACTTGTTTTCAACCTGCCTAAGTTCTCCCACACCACCCCACTGCTGCGTTCCCTCCACTGGCTTCCGGTAGCTGCACGCATCAGATTCAAAACACTAATGCTTGCCTACAAAGCCAAGAATGGACCAGCGCCATCTTACCTCAAAGCTCTTATCACTCCTCGCACTGCACCTCGCTCACTCAGATCCACTAGCACTGCTCGACTGGTCCCACCATCTCTCAGGGAAAAAGGTAGGTATACATCTAGACTCTTCTCTGTTCTGGCACCGAGGTGGTGGAATGAACTTCCCCTAGGTATCCATACGGCCGAGTCTCTGACCGTCTTCAAACGGCAACTGAAGACTTACCTCTTCCTGAAGTACTTAAACTAGCTCTTATTTTTCCCTGTTTACGTATTATGTTGCAAAAGTTTAAAAAAAAAAAAAAAAAAAAAAAAAAAAAACCCAACTCAGTATTTAGGCTAATGGTATCCCAAGTTTGTGTCTTATTGAACCAGCGTTGATGTATTCAGTGATTGAGAACTAAAGCACTTTTTGTACGTCGCTCTGGATAAGAGCGTCTGCCAAATGCCAGAAATGTAAATGTAAATGAATAAGGGAAATAAAACACTATCCACCCCTGGGCTTGATTATTTTTCCATCACATAATAGTCTGTAGTGACTTTATCTCGCTGATTAGAGAACAAGTATTTACCCCTGTAGCTAGCTACAATGATTATAATACTGACCCAGGTCCCAATGTTGCAAGTGATTATAGTAAAACTCTCAAAAAATATTTTTAGAGACTATGGCTCAGGCTTTGAACTGCTGTTGTGCCGCTTGGTTTTGCGCTCAGGTCTTCATCAATGCACATTTGATGGCTTTGTCAGAAAGGAATTAGTGTTAAATCTATAATTCAGAAATGATACTGATTTTGAAACTGAAGTTGTTCAAAAGCTCCTGGTTACACAACCTCACTTGGCTATATACACAGCTGTAGAAAGGTCATTATTTATAATTACACTCTCCAGTGTCACCCAAGTGAGGATGAGGTTCCTTTTTCCATTTCTAGCATTTGGCAGATGCCCTTATCCAGAGCAACTTATAATTTATCTTATTTTATATAACTGAGCAATTAAGGGTTAAGGGCCTTGCTCATGGTCCCAGCAGTGGCAGGTTGGTGGGCCTGGGATTCAAACTCACAACCTTCTGACCAGTAAGCAAACACCTTAACCACTAAGCTACCACATCCCCTGCATCGCCAGTTGACTCTGGTTCCTCTCAAGTTTTCTTCCTCAGGATCGTCTCAGGGAGATTTTTCCTCGCCACCGTTGCCTCAGGCTTGCTCATTACGGATAAATCTAAATGAAATTTTAACCTTTGTTATTTCTATTCTAAATTTTTATATTTTTGTAAATCTGCTTAGAGACAATAGCCATTGTTATAAGTGCCATACAAATAAAATTGAACTGAATTTAAAACAGAAAACAGAATTTAAAATACAGCTTTATTAAGTTCATTGACATGGGAACACAGCTGAATGTGGAAAGCGATGTCTTTTCTCCTCATACGTGTGAATTTGTGAATAATTCATCATAGGCAATGCCAAAAAAGCAATTTAGGTCACTTGGGTCACCTAACACCAGCTCTGTCAGTGTCATCCTGCGACCTAATGTTACCTGCTTTGGCCTGTGCAGGAGAAATGCAGTCATCTGTTTTTCATACCTGCTTTTTATAGCTGTATGCATTTTCCTAATGGTGCTGTAGAACCATGGCCTTGTGTACACACAATGCTTTACTCAGAAAATACATTAAAAACCTCAGATACATGGACGTATGTAAGTGCAAGCACTATTTGAGTATTTTCATGGAGTTTTAACTATATTCAGCAGGTATTAATCCATCCAAATAGCACAGCAGATGCTAGTTTTGTGAAGAAACTGCTTTAGAAATGTTATTTTCAGAGCCACAGAAACCTTGAGGTCTTTTATCTCTCTCTGTCTCTCTCTCACTCTGCAAAAACTTTGAATGATGGAGGACAAATTTTTCAATTGAATGAGTGAAAGAATGAGACAGAGCAACGAGAATGAGGAGAAATATGTTATAGTCGTTGTGTTCTAGCAGAGGATTTCAAAACAGGTTTGTACAAATGGTTGTCTACAGTGATCAGGGTTAATTAAGAAAAAGAAAAAATAAAACAGCTTAAAAGTAACTTTTACTTCTTATTTTTCTTGACGCATGTGTGTCTGTGTGTTTTTCTATCTATCTATCTATCTATCTATCTATCTATCTATCTATCTATCTATCTATCTATCTATCTATCTATCTATCTATCTATCTATCCTATCTGTTTGTCTGTCTATCTGTCGGTCTGTTGGTCTGTCTGTCTGACTATCTTAACGGGAAGATGTTTCAAGAAAAATAAGGTATTAGTAAAAATAAATAAATAAACAAACAAACAAACAAATAAATAAATAAATATGGTTAGCACATTTGCCTCACATCTCCAGGGTTGGGGGTTCGATTCCCGCCCCCGCCATGTGTGTGTGGAGTTTGCATGTTCTCCGCGTGCCTCGGGGGTTTCCTCCGGGTACTCCGGTTTCCTCCCCCAGTCCAAAGACATGCATTGTAGGTTGATTGGCATCTCTAAATTGTCCGTAGTGTGTGATTACGTGAGTGAATGAGAGTGTGTGTGTGCCCTGCGATGGGTTGGCACTCCGTCCAGGGTGTATCCTGCCTTGATGCCTAATGACACCTGAGATAGGCACAGGCTCCCCGTGACCCGAGAATAGATCGGATAAGCGGTAGACAATGAATGAATGAATGAATAAATAAATAAGTCATGTCTCTTTTTAAAATATTGAAAACAATGTAATATTACAAAAAAAATAAATTATGGACAAACACAAATTTTCTAATTAAATTAAATTCATTTTACTATTTTCATTTTAAAAACAGAAAAAATGAAATTAAATGGAATGAAATAAAAAAAATAAAATTTTATTATTGCAGTCTAAACAGTAAACATACACAGAAGAGACACAAACATTCTCATCCTCCTTCAACCCTATTTATACCTCCTATTTCTCCCTGCCACCTCTTTCAGTCTGTCTCTCTAATTATATGTATAAAAGTGTGTGTGTGTGTGTGTGTGTGTGTGTGTGTGTGTGTGAAGCCTGTCCAGTTTAAGAGCAGTTTTAGCAGTACATAAAACAGGCAGCTCTATCAATAGCAGGCCTAATTACACCCACACACATGTAGAAGTTTTCCTTTTCTGCTCTGTGTAGCTCTTTGCCATCTTACGCCCCCTCCATCAGTCACATTACAGGGTAACGTTTCAGAAAACACGACAAAAACTCTCCAGACGGAACAACGACTCGGAGGCTGGCCAAAGTAAACTGGTTCCTGTGTTTACATTCACAAGCATGTACGTCAGCACAGGGATTGCTAGAGGACACACACACACACACACACACACACACACACATACACACACATACACAAACTCAATGGAAAAAAGTTATTACTGCTGTAAAGATGCAGATGAACTAAAGGTGGAGTGAAACGTTTGACTGGAAACAAACAGCAGGCCACTGAGACGGAGCAACCCGATCTGTGAGCTGACGTCATGAATGAACTCCAGTACCGCCTGTCCAGATCCCTTCATCTAATCTATCCTTCACCTTTATCGTCATCCCTCCATCATCCCACATGTTTACCACCAGCCCTCTGTGACTCCTCTTCCGGAGCTGACGTCACAGCAAAACATTAAAAGCACAACATAACAGTCATGACAATAAAACAGATCATTATATGTCCAGATTTCAGGGATGACCGGTGTTCCAGATGTGACATATGGACGGACACACGCTGACTTTTTTAGTGCTTGAATAAACTTAATATCGGTGAGAGAGTTATATTGAGTCATGCAACCTTTCAGGTAGAACAGAGAGAAATATCGAAAGGGCAAATGTTTATAAAGATATATCAGAGTTGAGCTTTACAGATGTGCAATGATATGTAAAATATGATGTGTAAAACATTTTTTAATGGAGTGTAGGTTGTTGTAGGTGATTGCTGAGGAAGTGAAAATGACATTTTTTTGCTTTACAGATAATACAAATCTTTCATACACTATAGAAATGATGTAGTTAACAACTATAATAGGAGCTGAGAACACAGTAAGATCGAAATCTGTCATTAATCAGGCGATTTAAAGCTACTTCCTGTCTTAGTAAGGTTGTTATTTCTAATCATTGTTTATTAGTAAGGAATAAAACATGCGCTTATTGGAAAATAATCAGCGAGAATGTAATGCAATGTTGCTTGACATGATGCAGCGTTATTATTGACACCCTGAAGCTGATTAGTTTCCTTATATTATTCCTTATATTCTGATGTTCTTTTACTTCTAGCTCCTTGGGCTCCATGATGCTGGTTCTGGAGGTATGTATATGTGTTTTCCTTAAAAAAGACTCTTCCCTGAACAGATGCTTTTCTACTGAAATCACAGGACACCTTAATTGCACGGCTCAACTCCAGTCAGCTAATTCTTTAAATACTGATTGATGTGGATGAATAATTATGCAATCACAACTTTTACTTTGTTATTCAGATGCAAATAATGATCATGCTTTGTTGATAATACCACAAGAATTTTGGATATTTTGTTATGGATAGTTTATTTTACGTCACGGATAAGATTCCTAATTTTATTTGGATTGTTGCGGTCAAAAAAGTTTGATGATTCTCCAGTTTTATTATTTTTGTTCAAAAATTGAGGGTTTTTTTTTTGTGAAAAACTTTCTAAATTCGCAAAATATGCAAACACATGATTCAAGATTCATAGCATAAAATCCCAATTATGCGGATTTCAGTTCCCGGTTGTGGCACACAGTCCCTCCAGGAGTTTTTTTTGTGATTGTTGCAATCATAAATTTGACTATATTTTTTTCTTTTTCAAAAATTGTGATGCAACTTGCAGAGTTTTATTGTGTAAAACTTCCTGAATTGGCAAAATATGCACACACACATATAACTACTTTGTATGATCGCTGTACTCATGGTTGACACACGTGATTTGAAGTGGGCTTTGACTGAATGCGCATTGTGATGTCATGTCTCAGCCCATATCTGTGGTCAATTCAAGCTCCTTTAGATATTGCTGAATTTGCTTGATTTTGCCTTAAATCGTGCCTTAAAATCGTGAAAGCCTGGATGGGCTGGTTATACGAAACATTCAAGGTGGAGTGAGGATGTTGTATGTGTGTGTGTGTGTGTGTCTGTGTGTGTGTGTGTGAATACTTATGTACTGAATCTAATACAGTTTTTAATGAATTTTCATGTTACACTTAAGATTCAGTCTGCAATCTGCTCTCAGTAAACCTCAGTCTGTATATAGATGAGCTTATCTCTCACATCCATTAAAAAAAAACAAAAAAAACAAAGCCTAGCTTACATTTTCTTTATGGATGTGATTGTCATATTACTGCTCACGATTTTCCAGAAGCCACTCCCACAGTTTAGTGTATATAGTCAGCCGTATCAGACAGATATTTGATACAATTACAAGGTAAGCCGAGGTGAAAGGTACAGATCTTGTAGCTTTGCTTTGTTTTATAGCTTGATCTGCAAAACCTGTGAACAAACGTCACATGACCTTTGATAACAATGAAGGAACGAAGGTTTGTAAAAGTTTTCTAAACCTATGAACATGTAGCTAAGATGATACTGTGCTACGAAAGAGTAAGGAACTGTAATGGATATCAAGCAGCATGCATTAAAAAATCATTTACAAACGATTTTCATGTACTGATGACTGGAGTTATGTCTGTTTAGTGGAAACTTGTTTAAAATCAAGGCTTGGTTCGTAAATATGGGATGCATTCAGGGTGATACAATTCTTGCCTCGGGTAAGCGCAGCACACACACACACACACACACACACACACACACACACACACACCCCACACACACGCAGATGAGAAGCTTGAGGTGGAGGTGGAGGTGCAGGAGCAGAGCTTCAGATATGTGTGGAATTTAAAACCCTATACACAGCTATATGCAAGTTTGCTCAGATTCCAACAAGAAAAAAAGGGACAGAAAAATTCTTACCAAGAGTTTCAAGTTGACCTTGTTCGGTCTGACGTTTCCAAAAATGTGAATTGTAGACATTTATTAAAAAAAGTGTCTAACTCTATAAATGCTAACTAGCATTGTGGCCTACTTTAGCTCTGCCAATGACCTGCTGCAAAGTGAATGCTAATATTTTCTTATTACGTGTTTTATTCCTCTTATATGCATTCAATCTATTCATTAAAGAATGACATCATAACTTTTGACCATTTATATTGGCATTTAATGTTAAGGAATATCCATAAAATTCATTATTTCCTTTGATCACCTATGCTATAACTGCTGTTCCTTCAGCAGATAAAAAAAATAAATAAATAAATTCCTGAAAACCTTAGAAAGTCGGAAAGCTCATATGAATAGGTTCACTTCTGACTTTTACAAAGCACTGACACTGGAGACTCCTTACTAAAAATGTGTGATCGGAGAAGGTAGAAATGAGCTATTTGGTCGAGTCTGGGTAATTAGTCATTAGTACTAAATAAGTATGGGCCTTTACACTTAGAAATGGTCACTGAGGAAGAGACAGGAGTCAGAGCTAGAGGTAGCAGAGCTGAAGATGTTGAGGTTCTCTTTGGGAGTGACAAGGTTGGACAGGATTAGGAATGAGTGCATCAGATGGACAGATCATGTTGGACGTTTGGGGGACAAAGTTAGGGAGGCCAGATTAAGATGGTTTGGACATGTTCAGAGGAGGGAGAGTGAGTATATTGGTAGGAGAATGTTGGACATGGGGCTGCCAGGCAGGAGGCAAAGAGGAAGGCCAAAGAGGAGGTATATGGATGGAATTAATGAGGATATGAAGCTAGTGGGTGAAAGTGTTGAGGATGCAGAAGATAGGGATAGGTGGAGAGAGATGATTCCCTGTGGCGACCCCTGAAGGGAAGAGCCGACAGAAGAAGAAGAAGAAGGAGAAGAAGAAGAAGAAGAAGAAGAAGAAGAAGAAGAAGAAGAAGGAGGTATCAGGAATTCATTCATATTATATAAACACAGCTCTGTCTAAATGTTGCTTCAAAGATGCTGTCAGTTAATTTTAGGTCACCAAAAACCACCTCTTTTTTCTGTGACTTGTCTTTTATTACACAGTGTATAATGTTAATCATAAATGTATGGCAGGTTTATGATTTATACGGTGCTCTTATGTATCCTGTCCAACGACTATTCAAGTCTGTCTCTTTGAAAGCTCAGTTGCACTCAATTTAGACATTTTCGGTGGTGTCATGCAGTGCAGAGAAAGCAAAGGAAAGCCAGAATGACCATTCACATATACACTTACCAACCCAACTACACACCACCCACACATACAACCACCCACCCACCCACCCACTCACCCACTCACACACACACACACACACACACATCAAGAGCAGAACAGCATAAAGCATTCTTGTCCACTACCATCAGCACACGTCACTGCATAATGATTGCATCAGTAAGTCACTATTATGGATGTCTTCACATCACCGCCCTTGTACCCCCACAGACATACACACACACACACGCACGCACGCACGCACGCACGCACACACACACACACACACACACACACACACACAAAGCTTTTCGAGGCTATGCGAGATGCGCAGTATGCCAAAAGCAGTATGGTGTTCACGTTCACCCTGACCTCTACACTATTTAAACCTGCAGGTGAACAGCTGCGTCAGACATGCCTTCATATTTCAGGCCATATGGGATGTCAGCGAGCAATACGGTGAGTCTGAGAACCAGGTCACACACCCGGCAGCTCGTTCTATTGTTTTATACCCAGCGCACAGTGAAATATAGACACTCTCTTGAACTTAACTTTCTGAAAGCACTAGAGCTGTGCATACAGGGTTTCACGGCTGGTATAAATGGGCTGGCAGGACTACAATATTACTCTCTTTTATAGAAAAAAATGCTTTTTCTTCAGCAACCAGTTTGGCTGAAAGTGGATTATTGTACTTTCCTGGTAACAAAAACTGTTATATTTGGGGCTGATTTCTTTCTAGCCCAGGCTATAGAGTCTCATGTTTACATTTATGGCATTTGGCAGACATCCTTATCCAGAAAGACTTACTATTTTTTTTTATTATACAACTAAGCAATTAAGGGTTAAGCGCCTTGCTCAAAGCCCCAACTCCAGCAGCTTGGTGGACCTGGAATTTAACCTTTCAACCTTCAGTCCAACACCTTAACCACTGAGCTACCACATCTTACCACTTCTTACAGAATACCACTGTGTTATAAGGTTCCAGCATAATAGTTTCGTAATAGTAACAATGTCTTAATGATAAAGTTGTTGTTGTTGTTATTCTTTCACTACTCCCTGTTCGGGGTCACCACAGTGGACCATTTGGTACATGTTTCGATTTGGCACAGGTTTTACGCCAGATGCCCTTCCTGATGCAACCCTCCCAATTTACCAGGGCTTGGGACCGGCACTGAGAGTGGCTGGGTTAACTTCCTGCCCGGGAATTGAATCTGGGCCTCAGCAATGAGAGCGTGGGATCCTGCTGCTGGACCACCAGGAGGCTCAACAATGTTTTACTGATAATACATTTCCTTCAACCCTCATATCCACACAAATTAAATTTTCATTTGTAAATAATTTTGCAAAATTGGATCGCAGATAAATTGCCAGAATTGTTAGAGATTGATATTGTGAAGATTCATGAAATCAACAAAATCAGATTTAAGTCCATTTCAGTTCCAGGTTGTTCCACATGAAACATTCACGGTGAGGGGAGAAGGCTGAGGGTGTGAATATTTATGCACTGTATGTAATACACATTACATTTTACATCCAGTATATATATATATCATGACCCAGGAGATACCAAGTATTGTATTTCAACTGTTAAAGTTGCGGCTGTTTACTGGGTCCAGGAATGTTTGCTCCAATAAGAGATGTTGAGAATATCTATCGACATACCTACTTATCTACCTAGCACATTTCTGATCAGGTATTTAACCCACCATGATTGTGTTACTTGTCTATAAGAGTTTAATGGATGGAGAGCATTTGGACAGAATTCACAATAGATTAAAAGCTCTTTAATGTGTTCGATGACCCGTCCTCGATACAGTTATCTCAGTGCTTGAGAGTGGATAGAAATGTTCTGTGATGTTCAGGCATTTAGAGAAGTGTAGTGAGATTGAATGTGTAAGTCTATGAGCATCCATGTGGAGAAAAAGTCCCACTAGGACCCCATGATGTATGTACTGGTGAGGAATTTGATAAGAGCTATTGATTGCCATTAACAAGGTGCCAGGGATGCTCCAGGGAATGAGAAAACCTTTTTAAGAACTGGCACGCCTCTCTTCGTGTTTAAGAGCCAAATCACGGCACAAAGATATCTGAGGTCCTGATGCACTCTTTGACCTTACCAAAGTCGAATCCTCTAGTATGTGTACACGACACAGAAGATGACACCTTTTTCATTCATCTTCAGAATGGTGGTGGTGGTGCTTCAATGGTGGAACGGGACGCAGGAAACTATGAATACTCATAGTTCTAAACCCTGCTTTTAACCCCGGGTTAAGAAACCTTTCACACTTGTAATTTAGAAGCAGGATTAGCATGGCTGTTTACCCCGGGGTTATAGCACTGTTTTTTTGTGCCAAACCTGTACAGCATAAAACAAAACAGTGTTAGAATTTTACAGCAACAGACAACCAATCAGAAATTGGCGGATTTACGTCTCAACAGCATAACCCCAGCCACTGGATGCAGTGCCGGTCCCAAGCCCGGAAAAATGGGAGGGTTGCATCAGGAAGGGCATCCGGTGTAAAACATTTGCCAAGTTGTTGTGCGGACCAGTTGGTCCGCTGTGGCGACCCCGAACAGGGAGCAGCCGAAAGCAACTTACGTCTCAACACCATGCACCATGGTCCTTGAGGAACGTTGTTCCATTTTATTGCGTATTGCACCAGCTGTATGACAAAAGCTTGTTGACGTCTAAATGAAGATAATCCAGAATTTCTGTTTACCCAGACTCAGAGTTAGCTATTTCAACTGTGAAAAGCCCTTAAGAAAGTAATGCAGGGACATTACCTACATCTGCACCAAGGTTGGCATGGCCTACTAGATTTTTTTTTTAATATAAAATATGAACCTTGGGAAAAGAGAATAAACAGAGATAGAAATTATGTGTGTGGATTCAGGATCTGTCGTTCAACCTCAGCATCATCACCTGAGTTCTAAATTAGTGTCTGGACATGTGCATGAGAAGACTTTATGCCTTCTTTATGTTAGTTCAGTATCTGAAGCATTAGGAGCTGTGGGTTTGTTTACAAGTTCAAACTGACCAGAAAGAAAGAACTTTCTTTATTTTCATGGTAAGAACTTATCTTCCCATGCTGTGAACTACTCCCTTCATAGGAAATTTCCAAGTGATTCCACACTTTTGAAAGGTAGTGTAGATGTATAACTGGTACACTGATCCAAATGAACAGTTCTCTGGTGCTGGAACTAAACCAGTTTTCATCAGACATTTGTGGCTCGAATCCAGATTGGAACGAATTCAGAACTGACACCTTGCAAGTGGAAAAGAGATCAAAGAAAGTGATAAGAGATGGTGAGAACGCCTTATGGATGGAGTTAACCTCAGATTGAGGAGCAACTGCTGATGGCACACCATGTGTTCATGATAACAAACTAATTCATTCTGGAGGTGAGTTCTTAAGGCGAAAATTTGTATTGCAAAAAGAATTTTTCTATAAGAAATAATGTAAATACAGATAATCCGTTCTAGCCACCCAAAAATATTAGCAATGTTACAAATAGGAAGCGTATGTAAACTGTGTGGCTGCTTACAAATAACTGACCCAAGTCAAGCATTCCATGTCAAGGCTCCTCACAGGAAGTCGTGCCACCAAGCTTGGGCTAAAAATAGAACAGACCACCCACACCACTGATCTGTCAACAAAAAAACGCATGAAAAATCACCTAGCTTTTGAAACCATGCTGAAGGCAACGTTGGTATCGTGGGTTGACTTTTTCAAAACAGTTTTTGCTGACTGAAAAAAATTCGTAAAATTTGTAAACTCACTTCGGTTGGTTTTGCTTGGCTTTCCACTGACGCAAACAAGTTTTGAACGGCTCCCAGACGTATGCACAACTTAGCCAGTGTTTGGTTCGGTTCATTCATATGCCGAAAATGCTTCGTATGCTGATGCAAATTTCTTGCAAAATTTCAATTCTCAAGCTGAAAATTCGCAAGGGAGGGCGTTCATATGCCGAGGTTCCACTGTATGTGTGTTATCATGAAGCTTCGTCCTGTGTCGTAATGAAACAGGACTGGAACGCTATGTAGTGTTCTACTTAGATATTTTTATATAAGACACCACCGTGGGACTGTTTTACAAAACACAAATAAAGCTGGAGAACATTGTTAATGGAAGCCCATGGAGTACTGATTAAAAATTAGACCGTAACAGTTATTGAGAACAAACAAACACACTATTTTAGGTTTGTTTTTCATGATAATAAGAGCTGAGAAGAAGTTTCCTCATGAAAAGAATACAAATAGGCTTTTTTTGTTTTCAAAAAGATATTTTAGCAACCCGAGTCAATTTAAAGACACCATTGTGTGATTGTTTTTGTAACTTTGTACAACAATCTGAATTTTATGATTAAAGATGGAGACGACGTTAATGGAAGCTCATTGTGTACTAATTAGAAATTAGGTCGTAAAAGTTATTGAGAACAAGCAAACACACCATTTTAGGTTGGGTAATAAGAGCTTTCATTTCCTCATGAATGTAATATAATTAGGCATTCTTTTTGAGAAGATCACGAAGATCACAAAAAGCAATTATACATATGAACAATGATAAATACCCCCGACTTTTGTTGCTTTAAGCTTTTTATTTTCAGTTTGCGTATAAAAGGATGCTTGTAGAATTAGCATTAGCAATGTTGTCATAGCTGCCAGTAAAACCTTTCTTTCTTTCTTTAGTAACCGCATTATCCTGGTCAGGGTCACGGTAGACCGAGAGCCTATCCTGGGAATTGGGCACAAGATGGGAATACAGCCCAGAATGGGAGACAATCCATCACAGACGATTGTTGACTGTTATTGAGAGGGTGATAAGACGAGAACTCCCTATAGATGGAACTGAGAATTAGATAATATATGTTGATTGTAAATCCTTTTCAGCAAAGCTAGCCGCAAACCTATTTCAAATTTCAACCAGATAGAGTAGAACCGTTAGATAATGGATCGAGATGTAGGAGTTTCTCACTGCGCTGCATAGAAAATACGCAATATTTTCTGTATACAACATACTATAATACAAAAAAGGGCAAAGAGCTGTGTTTAACCATGTCAAATCAACTGAAACACTAAAGCATTATATGTTATGAAATCTCATTTGTTTGTTAATGAAAGGAGACTGGTATAGTTCCTGTTCTCATGTATCTTCCTCAAACCATCAATTCATGCTTGCTTTCATTATTGTTTCCAGCTTGCTTGATATTTCATCTGTAACCATTTCCTCCATATCTATTCCCTAACTACTCACTACCTCTATTTCAGTTCATCTGAGAAATAATAGTATTCCATTTCATTGTCTGTACCACTTATCCGATCTATCATCGGGTCACGGAGAGCCTGTGCCTTTCTCAGGCATCATCAGGAATCAAGGCAGGATACACCCTGGATGGAGTGCCAACCCATCCCAGACACACACTACAGGCAATTTAGGCAATTGGTGCCTTTGCCAAAGACTTCTTTTTCTATAAGAAATGCTTTATTTATTTTTTTTTATTCTGATACATGTACTCCAGTCAGCCTAGAAGGCATATCTTTGGATTGTGGGAGGAGACCAGAGCACACCCACCAAGGACAGGGACAACATGCAACCTCCACACACAGTAAGCGGGAGCAGGACTTGAACGCAGGACACTGGAGGTGTAAGGCGAAAGTGCTAACCACTAAGCCACCATGATAGTATTCTGGAAATACATAAATATCTGATCTGTGGTGACTTTGCCAAAGACTTCTTTTTCTATAAGAAATGCTTTATTCATTCATTGTCTACCGCTTATCCGATCTATTCTCGGGTCACGGGGAGCCTGCGCCTATCTCAGGTGTCATTGGGCATCAAGGCAGGATACACCCTGGATGGAGTGCCAACCCATCACAGGGCACACACACTCTCATTCACACACACTACAGACAATTTGGAGATGCCAATTAACCAACAATGCATGTCTTTGGACCGGGGGAGGAAACCCCCGAGGCATGGGGAACACACACACACACACACACACACACACACACACCAGAGGCAGGAATCAAACCCCCAACCCTGGAGGTGTGAGGCAAACATGCTAACCACTAAGCCACCGTGTGTCCGAAATGCTTTATTTATTTATTTATTTATTTATTTATTTATTTATTTATTCTGATACATCTATTCGGCTCTATTCTATTGTTCAGAAACTCTTCCTTCTTCGTTATGCAAATGACCAACATGTTTTAATGAATATCCAAATTATTTTGTGTCAGTAAGTCATCTAGTTACTTCTAGGGATATTTCCAGCATTCATTTGCTTTTAGGAAAGAATTGAAAAAGAAAAAAAACAGGTTATGGTTTCTGCCCAGCAGCATTTTGACTGTGGAACTGACACAGTCAAAATTTTCCCACAGTGGAGAAATATAATGCTTCAAATAACTGTGTACGAGTGAAATATCTAAGAGAGAGTGATGAGTGTGTGTGTGTGTGTGTGTGTGTGTGTGTGTGTGTGTGTGTGTGTGTGTGTAAACAGCCATAAAGGGAACAGGATTTCTAACATCCCACTTTGTGTTCTTCATTTCAGAATGTAATCACAAGCTTATAAAGTGTGCGTTGATGGAAAAGGAAGAGAAAGAGCCATGGAATTCTGCTCAGATATTTAGTGGTACGTGGTGTGTGTGTGTGTCTGTGTGTGTGTTACAGAATAATGGAAGAAAGTGGAGATAATTTCCAATGAAAGGCCATGCTGTATTGCTCAAGCATTTGATGATAGATGGTGAGTGTGTGTTTGTGAGTTGGAAAAGGGTTGGAGGTCAAAGCACCCACTTTGTGTTAAACAGAATAAGGTTACAAAGTATGTTCGGACTGATAAGACACGTGGCAAATGCCGAACACTTTACCACTGACCGTGGTGTTCTTTTCAGGTATTTTTCAGGCATTACATGGTGGTAGTTAATCCTCAGTGTGTGTTGAGGTCAGAGGACTGTTAATAACAACACAATGTGACATTGTATTAATGAAAATGCATCTGGACTCACAGCCGAGCACTGTCTAAACTCTCAAAAGAGAGACTCATAAACTTGGACTTGCTTAATGGTTGTGGTTCTTTAGAAAGCCATTGTGAAAAAAAACAACAAAAACAACACAACGCCCTTACAGACATGACTAATGATTAACTCATCTAATGCACACGAAGCCTTGATTCAATTGCTAATCGCTCAGATTCTCTGTGTTGCCTCCAGATTCTCCTCTCAGGGAGGGTTCAGTGGGCCTCCTTAACATTTTTTCAGCCTCATTCAACTCCTTTCTCAGTCTGTGGGAAAAAAAAAATTCCTGTGTGTAATCCCTGATCAGCGTCCAGAGGACTTCCAGCAGCCCGGTGAGCTCATTCTAAAAAATTCCATCTCTCTATCTTATCTGTTAAAACAGAGCCAGGAGCCCTTGGGGCCTCCCTGCTACACTCCTAACACACAAAGGCTTGCATTTACAAAACCACACAGAACTTTGCAGGAATTTATCCAAGGCAAAATTACAAGGTAAATAAAAAAACATTCCCATATACTTATGGTGAGATATATTTAGAGTGTCATAGAGTTAAAGTTAAAAGTATGTACTCAAAGATTCGGCTCTGGTCGACATCAGAGGAGTTTGCGCAGGCCGCTGCAGAAATGCGGTACGAGACAAATCCAGGTCTGTTGATTTACTACTACTAGAAATGCCACATATTATGGCACACAAAGTAGTTTGACCAGCAAAACCACTATGAATTTGACTGCTATGAATGCATAGGCAGTTATAACCTGGTTACTTTTGCCCCAAGTTTTGGGAAGCTGCTGGAGGTTTACAGTAACAGAGTACTACAGTAATTACAGAGATTTCTTAAAAAGCAGAATGAATACAGGGAAGCAAGTAGTTCCGTTATTAGTGCTGAAGTCTAGCGATGTGAACCGGGATCCCGGATGGCTGTGACACGCTGTCTGTGAGTGTGTTATTGACACCAGATCTCCAGCTGGAGGAAATAAGTGTGTTGCACTTGAGGGAAACAGCTCTAGCACAACAGACTGTGCAAACACACCCCTTCGATGTGCGCTAAGCAAACAAAAACGAAAGGTTTATCCTGGTCAAAGAGCGGTTTCCTTGTCCGGGCTCTATTTAAAGACCATTTCGACGTCCAGGCTGTGATGACTCACTTAGGTCAACATGGATAGTAAATGCGTTTATGAATATACACACACCCACACCCATGCACACAGATGCTACAAGCAGCACAACGCTCATTCATTAACACGCTCCTGTATGTCCGGAAGATACACCAAAACAAACAGAGCTGGTGTTTTGAGCTCTCATACCTTTTTCTCTCACTGGTTCAATATGATTAGCTGTTAAACATATAAATATCTTGTTCAGTTTTGGGAATTTTTTTTTTTTATTTCATATTTTTTCCCCACATATTTTATTTGTGAAACATGCATGCTCCTAACCCACAGGCCATGATTTACTTTTGCATATACGGAAACATGTGTAAACTTGTAAAACCTGCAAAAAATAATAAATTGGCTGAACAGATTCATGTATTTTTCATATAAGGAGAACAGCTTTTCCATTTTCCACTTTACCTTAATGAACATACCTTAATAATAAAGAGTATTAATAAAGGGCAGGGCGGTGTCTAGACAAATAAAATCATTTAGCACAGACACTACAATCATATCAGAAAAGGCAATTATGTGCATGATTAATACAACCAAAGGGCAAGCAGTGCATTTGCTCAAGCGTTATTCTATTAAAGTTCCTTTTACCAAAAATATTATTTCAAAATACTTTATTCGCTCATCTTTAGTAACTGTTTTATTCTGGTGCAGGGTCACGCTGAGTCCAGAGTCTGCCCTGGAAGCCCTGAAATGCTTTTCTGCTCACCACGGTTGTACAGAATGTATAATATCTCAAATAATCAAACCAGCCCATCTGTTACCAACAACCAGATCGCACTCACAGGGATTTTTTTTATTTTAACATTTGATGTGAAGCTCTTCACCTGGATCGGCAGGACTGTGTGCAATGTCCTGCTGCCATGTGATTAGCTGATTAGATAACAGTATAAATAAGCAGGTGTTCCAATTAAAGTGGACGGTGAGTTTATATACACATCATATGCACCTTGCATTGAGATTCTGAAAAGATTAGGAATAAAAACCAGGAGTATATTAATGGAAATAAGCAAAAATATGAGTTAAAAGATTGAAGCTAAGAAAAGAATAAAAAATACCTTAACTATAGTCAAAACTCACTTAGACCTCCCTCCAAAATTATTGGAACCCTTCGTAAAAATGAGCCACTATGATTGTATGAACTAAACATTACTCACAATAATATAAATTGTCCAGTCAAACAATAAAACTGGAGAAAATATGAAACAGACACTAACCCAAGCTCAGGCGATGCTGGAATTATAGTGGAGCAAAGCTACCTGCTGCACCACCATGTAAAACTTTATTATTCTTCAGGTGAAAAATACATAAATAAATGTACATACAGTATAAAAAAGGGAAGGAGATCCATAATGATTGGTATAGACAGATTGCATAATGAAGCGCAGTAAAGTATAATATTTTATGCAGTTATATAAACAGCTAATCATCTGTCAGCAACACAATGCATAAAATATGTATGTCTTGAACGTGAAATGTATGTAGAAGTGAAATGCATTAAATGCATACTCTAGTACACATGGTATAGTGTTGTATGCATGATAAAAGATCCTCAAGACAAAATCCTAAAAATTCCCTACCCTCATATACAGGTGGAATCTGAATACCCTGTTAAAATGAGATCATGTTAATGCAAGAGAGCGAACGAGAGAGCTTGGGTGTGTGCAGTAGAAAGAGTAAAAATGGGGGTTGGTGCTATAGTTTCTCCAAGTGTCAGTGTAAGGGAAAGCTACTGATCCTGTCTGTTCTCTCCACCCAATACCAGAGAAGCAAAGAACACCCCACCCTACCCAGCTATTCAGCCACCCCTCCATACCCGAAGCCCTGAAGACAAAATCGAGATGTAAAACTAAATATTTTGCATATTTCTAAGATTAATTGATGCTCAGAGCAGAGGAAGGTGTGTATCTCAAACTAGTAAAGCAGCATGGACGCGAGTTATTTGCATAAGCCATGTATGTCATTGCAAGTCATTCCACTCAAAAGATTTCAAGCTTGAGTAAGATTCGTTCCGTCACTCCCGTGTTCGCTGGGTGAGGCTGGGAACAGGACATGCCCTTTTTTTTTTTTTTTTTTACATTTTAAAACACAAGGGCTTGAATTGAATGAGGAAAAGCTGGATTGATTGCTGTTTAGGATGGGATGGGAAGGGATGGGATGGCAGGCACACGTTGGCACAAGCTGGAATGAATGCTGGAATACAAGAACAGGTAGAACGCCACAGGGCAAGACGAGAGCTCTCAAAAACATAAACACAACCAAATAACATGAGTGTGGACTTCACCCAGAGATCCTGGCGCCAGGAGAAACAGACATCAGGATTATTATAATGCTTGCTGTTGATTATACACCACACACATATGCTACATGCATGCATGTCTATGCACCACACACAGATTACACATCTGTAGCCCGACACCACGTCTTGGTAGTTCCTTCACTGATCCTCATATCCATTCAATTCTCTACACCTGAGCTGGGAAATCTCAAGAGATTAAATCCTCAGCAGATAAAAGTAGAACGATCCGTCCAAAAGCCTTAAACACATTTCACCCCTGGTCAACATGTGCTTCTGTGCAGCTTTTTATTTGTATTTGTATTTGTATTTGCACAGGAGCTTCCTGTTCAGGCAAAGACCAAGCCTGGCAGCAATCGAATGAGTAACAGCTGAAACATCGCTATAAAAACATGTGACGCACACAGCGAAGCAGCCGCCACAACCCTACGTCTGGCAGAATGGGGGCAGAGAAATACACGCCAGGGTTATTCACACACCTCAGCTGCTAATTAGAACAAATCATCAACTGACAGAACAGCTTTAGTAATTAAACAGAAAATCATTTGCTCATTTTGGTAATTGAGTTGCCTTCAAGCTAATTTGTGAACGCTTCCAATAAAAATACCAATTTTAATTTAGGTGATGTTAGTGTAAGTAGATAGTTCTCCAAGGAAGCATTCCTGCATACAGCATCCTGCTTACACAATTTAGAGCAGAACAAACACTTTTGAGCCTAGACTAATCCTAAACCCCCGTCTTATTTCTTGGTTGTCCGGTCACTTAGCAACTATTGCTATCGCCCATTATCTGACCTCAGTTACTCTTCCAGCATTTCAGTTGCCACACCTATGTGGACGTACTTTCAACATGGTTATATGATGCACATGGAGCAGTAAAAGTGAAAACCTGTTCTAGAATTGAATCTTTTTAAGTGACTCTGTGATAAAATTAAATGATTCAATCAGAGTGTAGCATGAAAAAGATACAATATAATAAAATAATTTATTAATTTTCTGTAGCATTTTCCTTCACAGGACCACAAGGAACCTGGAGCCAACCTATCACACACACACACACACACACACACACACTAGACAGTTTAGAGATGTCAATCAAGTCTATAATGCATGTCTTTGGACTTGGGGAGGAAACTGAAGCACATATGGAGAACATGCAAACTCCATGCACACAGGAAATCAAATCCCCAGCCACAGAGGTGATCCCCAACCATGATCCAAACACACTAACCACTGAACCACTTAGCCACCATGCCCTCATAGCCAGTATTCATTACTTTAAAATAAACCCACCTGAACTCCTCAATCTATTGCTGCATTCACTGAAATGCTGGAAATCTTCTGCTGCTTCCTGCTGCAGCATTTCATGTATACTGTAAATATATAACGTAAAATCTGTTTATAGTATTCATATATCAAGAATGAGTCAGACTTTCCTCATTATAACATTGTTGTCATTTCTCTGAGGTACATACTTTACTGCTTTCACTGCCTGCAACCATCATGCAGTTCTGCTCCACCCTGTGCATTCTGTATTATCTTTACATAATAAGAATAATAATGATAATTGTATGTAATTGTAAATTCATTAATTTATAGCATGTCCTATTTAATACCTGTACATACACAATGAAATATCTATGCATCTATCTATCTATCTATCTATCTATCTATCTATCTATCTATCTATCTATCTATCTGTCTATCTGTCTGTCTGTCTGTCTGTCTATCTATCTATCTATCTATCTATCTATCTATCTATCTATCTATCTATCTATCTATCTATCTATCTATCTATCTATCTATCTATCTATACCCATGGACACAATAAAGACAAGAATTTGGAGATTTGGGGAAAATTAGTACAAATATCCCAAACATATGAAAGATTTTGAGCATCTTCTCCTTATCCTTGGAAGAAATGTCATCACACAGGTTAACTCCATGAATGGAACTAATGCTAATTATGACATGCATTGCATCACACAAAGTTCAGGGATCATTATCCCAGCATTCCCCATAAGCTTCACTGGCTCAGCTTGCTCCCTTATTGCCACAGGCTTCCTGATGGCTCTGATAGCTCAGGTTGTTCTGTTAGCATAATAAATAATTTTAAAAAATAAAATAAAATAAAAACAATAAAAAAAAACGCCTGAAAATTTATTTATATATTAATGGATAAAAATCCTGCAGTCTGATGCCACCAAAACCTGAGAACAAATTTCAAGCTGTTCTGTTTATTTCAAGCCCTTACTCCTAGAATAAAAAGCAAAATTAGCTGGTAACAAGACAATTTCGTGAAAATACGAAATACAATTTACCTGAAAGTGCCTGTGTGCCATCCCAGAAACCACTTATCAAGCTCTGGGTCATTTG
Source organism: Hemibagrus guttatus (assembly GCA_033459395.1). Lineage (NCBI taxonomy): Eukaryota > Metazoa > Chordata > Actinopteri > Siluriformes > Bagridae > Hemibagrus > Hemibagrus guttatus. The sequence continues at coordinate 24,608,675 of JAUCMX010000007.1, forward strand.
TATTAAAAATCGATCCAATATAAATAAAATGTTCTGTGCAGTGAAATGTTTAAAGACCAGAAAAAAAGATTTGAATGTATCCTATTATTATTTATATCATTTAAATAAATATTAACTTATCCTGTTACTGATTTTTATTAGCTCTTAAAGTTAAGATCTTATAAAGAAAAACATAAAAATGCTGCCATTTTGTTTGAGGCTGTGACTTATAACCATGTGCTAATTCTATACAGATAACAACCTCTTTTTTGATGAATACCAGTGTTTAATTATGCAGCTTATGTCATACTATAGTCACACTATAGTCTATAGTCATAGCTGTAACTGTTTACATGCACATTGATGTAATGGAACCAAATTCGGCACATTTATTTCTTTAAACGTCTTCTAGCTACAGCACAGACTGGATAGTGTGCATTTCCACAAATTTCTGTTTGTTTTTGTTGTAAAATCCTGACCGCAGGTCACGACTGGGCCACGCTAACCTTTCCCCTTGTTTTTGCAAAAGCATAACCTCAGATTTCAAATGCAAGTGCCGTTAATAGAAACCGTGTCAACAGCAACAAAGGAAAAGAGAGACGTGTGTCGCGTTCATGTAAACAAAGCTTGTGGTGCGTCTGTTTTGTTTCCCTCTATCAGCCGCTATCATTCGTCCCTCCCCTGACAGTCTGCTCTTTCAAGGAAATTCTATGGAAGTTATGTGCTGTTGGTTATCTCTCACTCTCTCTTCTGCCACTCTCTCTATCATGCACACACAGTCTCACACACACGTATATACACACTCCCACTGTGTCCTTCTCTTGGGTTCCATAGAAGCAAGAGTGTGTATGAAACAAAGACGAGGGAAGCTGGGAAGTGAGATAACAGCAGGTCTTTGGTGTGACTATGCGTGTGTATATATAAAAAAAATGTGTGTATGTATATATATATATATATATATATATATATATATATATATATATATATATATATATATATATATATATATATGTATATGCGTGCATGTTTATGTGTGTTTTGCCTCAGGTCATACCTGGCTTTACCGTGGAAGAGGAGGCTTCAGTTCAAACGCTTTGCATTAAAAGATTAACTGAAATTATTCAAACAAGAAACTTTCTATGGAAATTACAAATACCCATGAATCCATGTGAAATGCATTTATTTATTTATTAAATGTAGTTTCAAACTAAATTATTTTCTTTTATGTCAACACATCAAATATGACTCTTCTGCTCTGGAACGTGATTGTCTGCAATATTAGACTCCAGTTTCTGCCCTTTTTCCACTCTAATTACACTTCACACTTCACCCCCCTGACGGTGTTCCTAGCAATAAGGACCTGAAATGAATGCGGGGAGTTCTGGGAACTCACTAACTTTGCATTCCTTCAGGATAAGGTCACATTTCTACACCATCTCCTCCATCCTTCCCTCCCACTTCACTGTTCCTTGACCTCTTTCTGACCTGCGCAGCTGTTTCCACTATCAAATCCAAAACTTCAGAATTTCTTAGCTGCATTTCTTCTAGAGAAATATGCACCCAAAGCAGCAGCAGCCTCTCCTTTCCTGCGCAGGGTGGTCATTGAGGTCATTTGAGGAAGCAGTGCCGGATGATGTTGAAACACGAGAGCATAAAAATTAAAATAAAGCAAAAAAAACAAAACAAACATTTACATGCTTAATAATTCAGTTTCAAGTCAAACAATGCCAGTTTATTTAATATTTACCAATATTTGCATAAAATTCATTGCAGAAAAATGTAAATTTATCTAATCTTTCAAGATCAATGGTATCTTCATTCATTCATTGTCTACCGCTTATCTGAACTATTCTCGGGTCACGGGGAACCTGTGCCTATCTCACGTGTCATTGGGCATCAAGGCAGGATACACCCTGGACGGAGTGCCAACCCATTGCAGGGCACACACACACACTCTCATACTACGGACAATTTAAATGCCAATCAACCTACCATGCATGTCTTTGGACTGGGGGAGGAAACCGGAGTACCCGGAGGAAACCCCCAAGGCACGGGGAGAATATTCAAACTCCACACACACACACACGGCGGAGGCAAGAATCGAACACCCAACCCTGGAGGTGTGAGGCAAACGTGCTAACCACTAAGCCACATCAACGGTATTTTTGTTCAATGTATTTTAATTTGTTAGTTTAAAAAGAAGCAAATTATCCTTCAATAGATCAAGAGCAATTAAACGCCACAGAATATGACTAGAAATCTGTTTCTGTTTAATCAGAATTGTTAGTCTCTGATGGAGTTGGATACAAATCCAGGGCTTTATTAGAACCAGTCAAAGCAGACAAACCAATACGTAAAGAAGAAGTAGAAGTAATGCATGCAAATGGGCAGGTTATTAACAAACAGGCCAGACTAGGCAGAGACAATAATGATAGCAAAACAAAGCAGATCCAAAACCAGATAAACGATACACATGAGAAGATTCGAAAATATCATGACATAAACCGGGACTTTTGCGAAGAAATGAAGTGAGACTAGGTGCAGCCAATAGTGAAGGAACAAATGAGTAATTGTAAATGGGGATATGGATCAAGCTAATAGTGAAAATTTACATGGGCTACCTCTGGGATGTGCTCAAGGCAGTAGGGGTGAAATCCCCTGATATGGGTGTGGCTCTGAACATTCTGTGCTGGGATCCAGCATCACATTTCTGAACCATATCCTTTCCAGTCAATGCGGTGTTGCATCCTACCTCCTCCCTGACATCTGGTGGAAAAGAAATGCTGTCTCGGTAGTTTAAGTTTATAGGTCACTTCATTTTGAAGAATCTTATGCATTTACTTCCTGCATTCTAGGTTTACACAAAGGTCCCTGGTTGAATGTAATACTCTGGGTCTAGACTTATAAAGGTTCTATCTGCCAATTCCTTACCTCACTGTCTGTATCTTCACGTCTCTGGAAGCACCAAAGGCTGGGGCATTTGTGGTAGTTGAAATTCCCGGGACAATTTGGGGCTGATATGCAAGGATGCAGGGTTACAGGTGGAGTTTGGTTGCCAGGTGGTCACACATGTTTTGCAAAGCAAGACCAGGATGAGTTTTGAACTAAGGGTTTTTGGATGAGGTCAGGATGGCTGATGGCAGTGAAATTGAAATGGCAGAGATTCAGATTCTTAAGGTATTCTAGGTTTTTGTGGTCCATTTTTACTTGAAATGAGCGCCAGGCCCCCTCCAACCAGTAACACCATTCCTCCCATGCTTCCTTAATAGATAACAACTCCCTATTTCCCACATCATAATTGGTCTTGACAAGGGTTAGCCTCCTCAAAAGATATGAGTTTGACAGGGGTAGCATGTCACTGTGACAGCACTGCCCATCAGTCCCATAGCTGGGTGCATCTACCTCTCCCACAAAGGGGATGGTGTTAGGATGCTGGAGAATGGGAGCTGTGGTGAACCTATTTTTGTGGCACCCAAAGGTGACTTGAGCCTTGTAAGCCCTTGTAAAATTTCTTGGGTTTTCCTTGTATCAGTGCTGTAAGAGGAGATGCTACCGAGCTACCGATCTTTCTTATACAAAAGGTCTTTAAGAATAAGCCAATCTCTGGTTATCACACCTAACATAAATGTTATCTTGCCACTGACACCCAGATGTCCACCCACCGCCTTCCAACTATGACCTCTAGACATGAGAAGTGAACTATGGGATACCTAGAATAGTGGTCGTTATGAATGAGGGTGGTACAAAGTGGTACAAAGTTTCCAAATGTGGCCACATGTTGAGAAATGACCATAAGCAGCAGTTTACCATGTCAGACTCAATGAAACCCCAGCTGACGTCTAGGCATGTGAAGTGAACGGGGGCTGTCCATCAGTCCTACTGTATTGAAACATCACTTCTGTATTCTGAAAAGTTATAGGTAAGGTAAGAAGGAGAATAATGAAAATAGATGGAGAACCGTTCTATTATAAATAGGTTAGTGGTCATGTCTAGTGAGAATGAAATATCATTAATGAAGTCTATTACCAAATGTGACCAGTGACAGAGGCATGATTTTATCAGAAGCTTTATCTAGGAACACATTCTTTTTAGTTATATCCCAAAAAGGCCATATTAGGGGCTTAAAATATGAACTTTTAAGCTTTTACAAATAGCTGGTTCTCTAGGAGTCCTCACAGGATATATTCACCATGTTGGATGTTTCTCTTGGGAGCAGGTGTAGACCAAAATATTGTCAGGGAAGTCTAAGACAAACTTCCATAACATGTCAAAAACATCATGCACAATAGCCTGCTTGATGGACGGAGTACTGACCGCACCAAATGACATCACCATATACTCATAATCGTTGATTGTTTAGTCATTTTTTTTTTTTTAAATCAAACTATTAAGGTCTGCTTATACAGTAGAACCGTGGCATACGAATGTAATTTGTTCTGGAGGTGAGTTCTTAAGGCAAAAATTTGTATTGTAAAACGAATTTTTCCATAAGAAATAATGTAAATGCAGATAATCCGTTCCAGCTGCCCAAAAATATGACCAATATTACCAAAAAGAAGCGTATGTAAACTGTATGGCTGCTTACAAAGAACTGACCCAAGCCAAGCATTCCATGTCAAGGCTCCTCACAGGAAGTCATGCCACCAAGCTTGGGCTAAAAATAGAACAGACCACCCACAACACCGATCTGTCAACAAAACAACATGTGAAAAATGCATGACAAAGGCAGCGTTGGTATCGTGGGATTACTTTTTCGAAACAGCTTTCGCTGACTGAGAAAATTGTGTAAAATTCGTAAGCTTCGCTTGGCTTTCCACTGAGGCAAACAAGTTTTGAACGGCCCTTGGACATATGCACAACTCAGTCGCCATTTGGTTCAGATCATGCTGAAAATGGTTCTTATGCCAATGCAAATTTCTTGCAAAATTTAAATTCATAAGGCAAAAATTCGTAAGGGCGGGCATTCATATGCCGAGGTTCCGCTGTATAGTTTTCTAGTATTAAAATCTCTTATCAACTATATTATACACTGGGGCAGTTTTCCAAGAATTAACCGTGAATGAATGGGTTGATTGAAATGGACAATGTCATAGAGGACACTAGCCATATTTTTTTCCTATATGAATTAGGTTATATCCTCTCTTTAAAGATCAGACACAAATTCTTCATTTTTTAAAATGATATAATAAAAAAAATAAATAAAAAAATTAAACATAAAAACGAAATCGGAAACTAAATGCTGAAGTTCAAAATGAGATAAAAAAAAAAACTAAACGTTAGCAACATTGGTGAAAATCTGTGTGTAAGGGTTTTTTCTTTAATGTTTTTAATCTAAAATCAGCAAGACAGATCATGGGAAGCCCCATGTCTGTGGCCTAGTGATGTTTCAGTTTTGAATGAGTTGATGCTTTGAGCCATCTATTTTAGGTGAATGTTGTGAGCTGACTTGCAGATGTAAGCATTTGGGTTTTTACCTTTTGTAGCTGTAGGAGATGCTGTGGCACGTGCTGTGTAATTTAAGCAAAAAGCTTTTTTTTTTTAACATTTGAGCTAGTCGTTAACACGGATTGGGAGATGCATGTATACCTCTCGGCTGTGTGCATGAGACAATGTGACAGGGTTTATACCTGAGATTGGGTTGTGTAGTTCAGCATGTTTTCATTATGTTCACATGGGTTTCATTTGGGTTCACTGGTTTCTCCCTACAGTCCAAGAACTCTAAATGTCTAGATCTAAATGAGAGTGTATCTACATGGTGCCTGCAATGGACTGACAATTCCATCTAAAGTGCATTCCTTCCTTAAGTCGATTATTCCAGGGACAGGCTTTGGATCCACCATGATCCTGACCACAATAAAGTATTAGTTATTAAAAATTAATGAAGAACTTTTTAATAAAGCTCAGACAAAAGAAGGCACTTTACCAAGATGGGAATACTTAGTATTTTTAGTATTTAAAATACTGTAAAAAAAAAAAGGTTTTCTCCAATCATAGTCCAGCAAAGAATAACAGTATCTGGTTATTATATCACAAAGTTTGCCTGGTTTAAAAAAAAAAATAGATCTGATTTGTGAGTCAAGATTGATGATTATTGTGTCCTTTGGGTGTTAGATATCTTACACATACATACAGTATATACTAACTAAATATCTTTGGAGATATCAAGCTCTAGAACTCTGAAATGCCATACTGCAGTGAAATATTTGATTATAACTATATTAAGTTATATTAAGTTATAAGGGAAAATGAAAGGGAAAATGAAACACCTATATAGGTAGTAATAAGCTTGATTGCATTGGGTCTGCTGATACATGTGCTAGTTGTTAGAAGGGGTTGTCATTTTTATGCCTTACTAATACTAAAAAAAGCCCAGCAAATATAAGCTGGTTTAGTGCTTTCTCAGTCTCATGCTTCTACACAGTGAGAAAGGAAGTGGGTTGTCTGCATAAGCCTACATTTCTCGGCGCAAAAAAGATTAGAGGCCTCAGATGTATCTGCATAAATAACGCTACTGAAAGTGGGCCTCTTCACAGCTTATCATGTCTAAACTACTTAGCAGGTGAAGCCTATTCCTGTTTTTCATCAAGTGAGAAAAATCCTCTACGGGCTTCGTGACCGCAAAACCAAATGCATGTAACAACAACATCAACTTCAGCCAATAGAGTCAATTCGAAAGAGTTTATCTGAGTGCACTAGCTGAGAGGCAGTGCTGTGATGTTGCACCGTCTGCATGAAATTTAATATGCATCTAGCCCTGTAAGATCATTTCCAAGGGCTCTAACTTACAAATGTTATACAGCCAAGCTTGCATGCCCTGAGATGACTCCTGAAACAGCCGAGGATAACTGAGCGGCAAGCTGTTGTGTAGTATTCTTCTATGGTGGGTGTGTACAAAGGGTGTGTAACAACACTGGCTTAAAAGCAGCCATCACTGGCTTCTCAAAATAACCACAAGGCCAGGAGTGTGTTCTAGTAAACCAATTCACACCCATGTTTAGATATCTGTAGAGCATCGATTAAGAATGTTGGTGTGGTATTACTCACTGTCCCTGACCTAAGAGCTAGTGAATGTGGTTCCTCTAGATTTATATCTATGCTAGCACAATTCACAGGTATTCCTAAAGATTCTGTTCCTGAAAACGTGAGTTTAAATACCAGGATTTAAACTGCTACGGTTTGCTGACAGTTAAGTTAAGTTGCCTTTATTTGTCACATATACATTACTGCATGGTGAAATACTTTTCTTCAACCTTGGGGGTTGGGGTCAGAGTGCAGGGTCAGCCATGATGCAGCACCCCTGGAGCAGGGTGGGTTGGGGGCCTTGCTCAAGGGCCCAACGGTGGCAGCTTGGCGGTGCTGGGGCTTGAACCCCTGATCTTCCGATCAACAACCGCGAGCCTTAACCACTTGAGCTACCACCACCCTGCAGATAGGTGGGTTTTGCTGCTTCAACATTTGCTTGTCAGTGAAAGAGAATTGATATATGAATTTATATATGAATATAAGTGTCTAGTAAAGGCTTCTTGCTAGTCAAATATACTGAAAACATTAGGAATGGTCTAGTGCTGTTATTCTAAAAACCAAGGATATTACTGGCAAAGCATTACCAGGACTGTGGGATAACCAATTCCATAAGTGTTTGCTACATTGAGATGATCATCACCTGGGTGTTCTCTCTATTTACACCACTTCCCGGAGTCTGCTCAAATGACGCATCATATTCTGGTTTTGTGTCATAGGTATGAATGGCCGACAGCTTCTTCATGTTTGTTGAGTTTCCAGCAATTTCTCGTTTTCTTTGTTGGCTTTCCATCTGTGGTCATTTTTCAATTGTTTTAAATCACTGCCTCAATTGTTGCAGGATAAATAACCATCAAGGCAAAACCCTTTCTATTTTTCCAGTAATGCTTTGTCTTCTGTTGACACATAAGCTCTCCCATGATTTCCCAGTAATAGTACAACCACATTGAACAGCTTTCTAATTAAATTTCATAGTAACATCTACATTTCTGGCATACTTCCTTATCAAAAACGACTTACATTTTACACAACTAAGCAAGTGAGGACCTTGCTCAAGGGCCCAGCAGTGGCAACCTGATGGACCTAAGATTCAAACTCACAACCTTCCAATCAGTAGTCTAACACCTTAGCCACTAAGCTAGCAGTTAAATTCAGTAAAATGCTTTCCTCAGATATATCCCAGCTTTGAACTGGGGTTAGAGTGCAGAGTCAGCCAGTCAGGTTAAGGGCCTTGCTAAGGGGGCCAAACGGTTACTAGGTTGGTGGTGTTTGGGCTTGGAACCTGATCTTCCAATAAGCAACCCAGAGTGGTACGGTATGGAATGCTATGGAATGGTATGGTGACTTTTTTCTCTCACATCGCTAATCCGACACATTCATTTTGATTTCTCTTTTAAAACATCAAAAAGATTTGTTCATTCCTATCCACACAGGCCACTCAGTCCCTTGTCATTTCAAGACTGGACTGCTGCAACTCGCTCCTGGAAGATCTGCCTCTGAGCACCATTGGACCTCTGCAACTGATCTACCCGATTACTACGCTCCATCCACTGGCTTCCTGTAGCTGCCCACATCAAATTAAAAACACTGACGCTTACCTAAAAAGCCCAAAACTGACCAGCATCCACTAACCTCAAAGCACTTATCACTACCCACACTCCCTCCAATTTGTGAGCATCATCTGGTTGACTGGTCCCACCATCTCTCAGGGTACATGGAAGACATGTATCAAGACTCTTCTCTGTTCTGGCTTCTAGATAGTGGAATGAGCTTTCCTTAAAGACAGCTGAGTCACTGGCTGTCTTCAAACAATGTCTAAAGACATTCCTTTTCTTAGTCCATGACCTAATCAACCAGTGTCAATGTATTCAGAGACACTTCTGTAAGTTACTCTGGATAAGGCTAAATACCATAAATGTTAATGCATATGGTATGGTATGGTATGGTATGGTATGCTATGGTATGGTATAGTATGCAAAGCTATCTCTGTCTAGAGGGGTAGTTACAGTGGGGTATCTTCAGTATCATGGAAGAACTTGGAAGATATATCAATGTATTAAAACATTATCAATCATTTCATCCATCCCTTCATCCCTCCATCCATTCTCTACACTGCGTATCCCACTGGGTCATAGGGGATCCTGAAGCCTATCTCAAGGGGCCTCAGGGCACAAGGCAGGTTACATCCTGGACAGGATGCCAGTTTATTGCAAAGGCACTTCTTTCACACAATTTAGAGATAAACACATCAATTGTTACTAAAAAAATGTACACCTTGTACTCTTTGTCAAATTGCTGGAGGCAGAAAACACCATTATGTCGAGCCATCTTGTCAGTAATTAATCTCCTAAAAGCACATTACAATGTGTTCGTTAAAATATTTTTGGTGTACAAGAATGTTTACTAGCGTACAGTGTGTTCCAGTGATGGGAACAACAGATTGTTAGCAGTGGAATAAGTATGTTATTGTAGTGTCAATGAAGTGGTAGGAGTAAATGGGGTGGTGCCGTGTGTTAGCAGTTAGAGAGAGAGTACAACATGTTATAGTGGTGAAGGTTATGTGACCTTCATAGTAGACGGGGGATACAGTATGCCAGCTCTGGTCTTAGACGATTGATAAATGCTGCAAGTGTGTATGGCATTTAAATATTCCCATCCTCTGTGTTATGTATCACAGCTCTGGGGAGGAGACCAAGGCTGTGTGGGAGAGATTGTGTAATAGAGTGTGTAAGAGTGACTGTGCTACAGATACACTCACAGTCACAGCTACTCTTCTAAGCACTGCCACATTGCATGATTCAGAGAAGGACTGAGACATTGTCTTGTGGTTTATTAGAGACACACGCCAGACATACGCTCTCTCTCTCTCACACACACACAGACACATACACACACACACACACACACATACACCCACACTGACATTCACAGAGTCTGCAGAAGAAGAAGAAAAAAAAGGGAAAAAGACGTCTAAAGAAATAAACGATGTGGAATTGAAAGCAAGATGACCCCAGACAGACTGAGTCTCAGACAGCTCTTAACCACTTTCACACACGCCTCTGGCGCATACATGTCACAAATGAGCAGAGCCAGACTCCACATTCCAGGCCAAGACAATAACTGCTATGTTGTTTTTCCTTTCTTCTGTTCTCTCCATAATTAAATGCATGTGGAGCCAGCGAGGCAAGAAAAAGGCCAAAGAGTTAAAGTTTAGGCTGCTACAGCTGGAAAAGAGCCCACTGGAACAGGAACTCAATGGGGTCACTTCGGGTAATCGAATGACTTTCCTCTTTTCCTGCTTCCACATCAGTCCAGGCAGGCGGCTTGTTCAGTGGAGTTTCAGTTTTTTAACCAGAGCTCACTGCTGTAATAACAAAACAAACAAAAATGAAAAGAAACAAGAGTGGAAGTAGGACAAAGTCAAGATTCAGAATGAGAAGCAGGTTGTGCATCTGAAACACATTCCACTGTGTCTGTGGTCAGCGGACTGTTTTGGAATAAAACCGGGAGGACGGCGACTTGTTTGGATGACCATTGGGCCGTAAATATGCCTGAGCAGCTTTTCTCCTAGACTAGATTTAAACACACACCCTGGGGTGTTTTGTTCTCTCTGACATCACACACACACCCACACACACACCCACACACTCTCCAGCATGGCCAAACCCAGATGGATGTCTCTGTTGTCTTTTTGTTCCCCAGTTTAAAAACTCTGGTAGAATAAGTTGTGCAGTTACAACAACACTGAATCACATAACCTCAATCTGATTGAATTAACTTTCTCTAGTCAAAAAAAATCACTATGGATTTAATTGGTTTCTTCTAGTTTCATAATGATAAAGGTCCTGATAGTTTATCAGGTGATGATTTGAATGGCTTTCTAACTGGAATCAAAGGTGTCTGCTCTTCTCTGACTACGGTCTTACTACTACTACATCTCAGAAAAAAGATACAGCGGACATCCCAGGAAAAAAACCCAGTGAGCCTCATTTTTAGCTGCATATCGAATTGCAAATAATTCCTAATAAAAAATTATTAATAAATTTCCCTTGCTTACTCTTAAGCTTGAAGTAGTTTTAAACAGAATTTTTCAGTTCTTCAAATTTGTATTGCATGTCTTTGTAAATAAGTAGAACTCAATACTCAGTTATTCCTCTCATAATTTTAACATAACCATTCAAATGTCAAAACAGCAGCCTAATGGTTATCATGCGTTTCCTATAAGCCTTTTGGTATTGCAATCAATTGTAAATTTCAATCATATGACAAGGAAAATTAAAACTGCTTTCTGCTAAATCAGGATGCGTTTTTTCACCCATATTTCCATTGAAAAATATTGTGGTGGGTCTATAGATTGATTCTAGGTGGGCGTAGAGTAAGGTAGAGTAAGGTAGAGTAGAGAAGTGTAGGGTAGAGTAGAGTAGAGTAGAGTAGAGTAGAGTAGGGTAGGATAGAGTAGAGTAGAGTAGAGTAGAGTAGAGTATAGTAGAATAGAGTAGAGTAGGGTAGGATAGAGTAGAGTGGAGCAGAGTAGAGTACAGTAGAGCAGGGTAGAGTAGAGTAGAGCAGGGTAGAGTAGAGCAGGGTAGAGTAGAGTAGAGTAGAGTAGAGTAGAGTAGGGTAGGGTAGAGCAGGGTAGAGTAGAGTAGAGTAGAGCAGAGCAGGGTAGGGTAGAGTAGAGTAGAGTAGAGCAGAGCAGGGTAGAGTAGAGTAGGGTAGAGTAAAGCAGGGTAGAGTAGGGTAGAGTAGAGTAGAGTAGAGCAAGGTAGAGTAGAGTAGAGTAGAGCAGGGTAGAGTAGAGTAGAGTAGAGCAGGGTAGAGTAGAGTAGAGTAGAGTAGAACAGGGTAGAGTAAAGTAGAATAGAGTAGAGTAGAGTAGAGTAGAGTAGAGCAGGGTAGAGTAGAGCAGGGTAGAGTAGGGTAGAGTAGAGTAGGGTAGAGTAGAGTAGAGTAGGGTAGAGTAGAGTAGGGTAGAATAGAGTAGAGTTGGGTAGAGTAGAGTAGGGTAGAGTAGAGTAGAGCAGGGTAGAGTAGGGTAGAGTAGGGTAGAGCAGGGTAGAGCAGGGTAGAGTAGAGCAGGGTAGAGTAGAGCAGGGTAGGGTAGGGTAGAGTAGTATAGAGTAGGGTAGAGTAGAGTAGAGCAGGGTAGAGTAGAGCAGGGTAGAGTAGAATAGGGTAGAGTAGAGCAGGGTAGAGTAGAGCAGAGTAGAGTAGAGTAGGGTAGGATAGAGTAGAGTAGAGTAGAGTAGAGCAGGGTAGAGTAGAGCAGGGTAGAGTAGAGTAGAGTAGGGTAGGGTAGAGCAGGGTAGAGTAGGGTAGAGTAGAGTAGAGCAGGGTAGAGTAGAGTAGGGCAGGGTAGAGTAGAGTAGGGTACTTTAGAGTAGAGTAGAGTAGAGTACAGCAGGGTAGAGTAGAGTAGAGTAGAGTAGAGCAAGGTAGAGTAGAGTAGAGCAGGGTAGAGTAGAGTAGGGTAGAATAGAGTAGAGTAGGGTAGAATAGAGTAGGGTAGAGTAGAGTAGAGTAGAGTAGAGCAGGGTAGAGCAGGGTAGAGCAGGGTAGAGTAGAGTAGAGCAGAGCAGGGTAGAGTAGGGTAGAGTAGGGGGGAGTAAAGTAGAGTAGAGTTGGGTAGAGTAGAGTAGAGCAAGGTAGAGTAGAGTACAGTAGAGCAGGGTAGAGTTGGGTAGAGTAGAGTAGGGTAGAGTAGAGTAGAGTAGGGTAGAGTAGGGTAGAGTAGAGTAGAGTAGAGTAGAGTTGGGTAGAGTAGGGTAGAGTAGAGCAGGGTAGGGTAGAGTAGGGTAGAGTAGAGCAGGGTAGAGTAGGGTAGAGTAGAGTAGGGTAGGATAGGGTAGGGTAGAGTAGGATAGAGTAGGATAGAGCAGGGTAGAGTAGAGTAGAGTAGAGTTGGGTAGAGTTGGGTAGAGTAGAGTAGGGTAGAGTAGAGTAGAGTAGAGTAGAGTAGAGTAGAGTAGGGTAGAGTAGGGTAGGGTAGGGTAGAGTAGGATAGGGTAGGGTAGAGTAGGATAGAGTAGGATAGAGTAGGATAGAGTAGGGTAGAGCAGGGTAGAGTAGAGTAGAGTAGAGTAGAGTAGAGTAGGGTAGAGTAGGATAGAGTAGGGTAGAGTAGAGTAGAGTAGGGTAGAGTAGAGTAGGGTAGGGTAGAGTAGAGTAGGGTAGAGTAGAGTAGAGTAGAGCAGGGTAGAGTAGAGTAGAGTAGAGTAGGGTAGAGTAGAGTAGGGTAGGATAGGGTAGGGTAGAGTAGGATAGAGTAGGGTAGAGCAGGGTAGAGTAGAGTAGAGTAGAGTAGAGTTGGGTAGAGTTGGGTAGAGTAGAGTAGAGTAGAGTAGGGTAGAGTAGAGTAGGGTAGAGTAGAGTAGGGTAGAGTAGGGTAGAGTAGAGTAGAGTAGAGTAGAGCAGGGTAGAGTAGAGCAGGGTAGGGTAGAGTAGAGTAGGGTAGGGTAGGGTAGAGTAGGATAGGGTAGGGTAGAGTAGGATAGAGTAGGATAGAGTAGGGTAGAGCAGGGTAGAGTAGAGTAGAGTAGAGTAGAGTAGGGTAGAGTAGGGTAGGGTAGGGTAGAGTAGGATAGAGTAGGGTAGAGTAGAGTAGGGTAGAGTAGGGTAGAATAGAGCAGGGTAGGGTAGAGTAGGGTAGAGTAGAGTAGAGCAGGGTAGAGTAGAGTAGGGTAGAGTAGGGTAGAGTAGAGTAGGGTAGAGTAGGGTAGAGTAGAGTAGAGTAGAGTAGAGCAGGGTAGAGTAGAATAGAGTAGAGTAGGGTACTTTAGAGTAGGGTAGAGTAGGGTAGAGTAGAGTAGAGCAGGGTAGAGTAGAGCAAGGTAGAGTAGAGTAGAGTAGAGTAGAGTAGAGTAGAGTAGAGTAGAGTAGAGCAAGGTAGAGTAGAGTAGAGTAGAGCAGGGTACAGTAGAGTAGAGTAGAGTAGGGTAGAGTAGGGTAGAGTAGAGTAGAGTAGAGTAGAGCAGGGTAGGGTAGAGTAGGGTAGAGTAGAGCAGGGTAGAGTAGAGCAGGGTAGAGTAGAGTAGAGTAGAGTAGAGCAGGGTGGAGTAGAGTAGGGTAGAGTAGAGCAGGGTAGGGCAGGGTAGAGTAGGGTAGAGTAGAGTAGAGTAGAGTAGAATAGAGCAGGGTAGAGTAGAGTAGAGTAGGGTAGAGTAGAGTAGAGTAGAGTAGAGTAGGGTAGAGTAGAGTAGAGTAAAAAGAATATTATTGGATGGTAGATTAACTAATTGTACAAGAGCCAAAAAAATGGAATTTCCACCTGTTTGATTGTATTCATGTTCAGCATTGAATGTCTCTATCATGTTCCACTCCACAGTGGTGGTTAATATGAAGCTCATATGAAAGTAGACATTCAGGACATTAAAAATTTGTAGTGTTTCATAAGTATTTCTCTTTGTACCTAGCTGATTAGGGGCAATATATTCATAGAAAAGTTCCAACAAAACAAAAATGGTTAATTTTTTTTCACACAAATGTTTCTAACTTCAAAGTATCTGTTGATGTCAAACCCATTTCTGCTCTCTGAGACGCCTCAATTGCTTGTTCATAAGCATCTAAAATTTGAAGTTCATTTTCAACCATTGCAATTCTGTGTAAGGTTAACCAAAATAAAATAATATAAAATGATACCTTAGGCAACATTTGATATCAGGACAGTGTCTTAAATTTGATGTGTATGTAACAAAAGTGACAGGAGTGTAACAGGAAGAAAAGTCATTTATGGCCAAATATTTTTCATTATTTTTGGTTGTTTGCAAGAATTCAGCAGCGTCTTATGGGTTTTCAAAGACCACCATCTTGCATCTCCTTCTTCTTCTTCTTCTTCTGTCGGCTTTTCCTTTCAGGGGTCGCCACAGCGAATCATCTCTCTCCACCTATCCCTATCTTCTGCATCCTCAACACTTGCACCCACTAGCTTCATATCCTCATTTATTCCATCCATATACCTCCTCTTTGGCCTTCCTCTTTGCCTCCTGCCTGGCAGCTCCATGTCCAACATTCTCCTACCAATATACTCACTCTCCCTCCTCTGAACATGTCCAAACCATCTTAATCTGGACTCCCTAACTTTGTCCCCCAAACGTCCAACATGAGCTGTCCCTCTGATGTACTCGTTCCTAATCCTGTCCAACCTTGTCACTCCCAAAGAGAACCTCAACATCTTCAGCTCTGCTACCTCTAGCCCCTGACTCCTGTCTCTTCCTCAGTGACACTGTCTCTAAACCATACAGCATGGCCGGTCTCACCACTGTCCTGTACACCTTCCCCTTGATTCTCGCTGATATTTTTCTATCACATATATCTTGCATCTATAGCTGAATAAAAATAGACTCCTAGAACACTTTTGCACAGGATGTTCTTCTTTTCCAATGCAATCAACACACAGTACTGTTTTGAAGTATCATGTGCAGGAAAGATGATGTGGCATTATCCCTTGGTTTCCAGTAATTCCATATATTTGTGTATATTTCCATAAAGGTTACTGCTGAGTCGCCTTTGATCAAGTTCTCAATTTTCCTGGGTCTTCCAGCTAGTTTGATGAACAAGGTTACAGTGAAGTAAGAATTTTACTATACGTGTGAGATTTCTGTTATTGCTAAAACAAGATTAGTGTAGCAGGTCAAACACAAAGTCACACACAGCTACAGGAAACAACAGGCTTTCGTAACATCCTTGATTGTGTGTCAGTGTCTATCTACAACATGGAAGCATTTTCAGTATGAGTAATTCTGCTGTGCTTTATGTCATGTTGAAAAAAGTAATGTAAGTAGTTGTCCACCATTTTGTTTTTTATTTAACAAGTTGCTTTTTTAATCTTAATTACTCATGAATATTTTTTTTCTATTATTTTTCCATGATTTTATTTTTCCATAAATTTTTATTTTTTTTTTCAAATTATTTTTGCATTTTTTCTAGAAACATCAAACATTTCCCAGATTATAAGAAATTTAAGTAAATATAATTTCTGACCAAATTTTGATTTCAGGATACAAGAAATGAATTAATAAAATTCATGTTCACAGGTTCAGCTTAATAAATCTACAGCATGATGTAATATAAATAATGGAATATACATCATAAATAAACATAACTAATACAGCATGTGTTTTAAGTTCTTCTTCTTCCTGAGAAATTTCATTAGCTACAAATGAGGTTCAAATGGAATTTTACCTTAATACATAAAGCGGTGTTTATACACACAGTGACTCACAGCGACAAAACGACATTAAGTCTACATTCAAGCAACATGGTGTCAGGTTTGTTTTTACTCTCTTGAAGCAGTTTGGTTTCCCTGAAGCCAGCCGACCTCAGCGACTGCACCTGACTGAAACTACGCACAGCCATGCAGAGGAAAGTGCATTTGCTTCTGTTTTCAACCTGCTGCTGCTGTTATTGTTATTGTGGGCGCTCACATTCCATGCTATTCATTATTCTGGGTCAGGCAGTAACAGGAAATCCCGCCAGAGTACAACCTGGAATTCATACTGAATGCCTATAATTAGATACAACTAGAAATAGAAATAATAACAGTCACTTGACTAATAATAATAGCAAGTATGAGAGAATGAGGATGGTTAGTTTAGCTAAAAATGGAGCTTGATGTAGAATAAATAAGTTAATTGTGCTTTAAAAAGATTTAAGGCTGAGTGAATTCTCAAATTTCTTCATATTTATTTCATCTGTGACGTTATCCCAATTTCCACAATATGTTAAGAAACGTCTCATTTTATTTATGTAATTAGTTATATTTTTCATGTTAACTCACATTAAAAAACATATTTTTTTCCTCTCAACTAGCATCCTGTCTAATTTCTATATGGAATAATATTTTTTTTTAAAAAGCTCATTTTATAAAACACCATGTTCTGCATCCCATGCTAGCATTTCCATGGCTGCGGTAATGAGTCACGCTGAGAGATGAACTGTTTCCTGGGATTCGGCTGCTTACTAGCATTTTGATCTCTGGACATTTCCTTGAAATTGAGCGTCCCCACCTCTTACTGTAGTCTGTTAAAAGCATTTCATATAATGCCCTGCTTAAGCTCTTAGTATAATGGGCAATTGAATCTTTTTTTTTCTCTTGAGGAAGGACAGTAGGTGGCTATGTAGAGCATAAAGCAGCTAAATCTTAAAGCTTGAGATGCAGTATTCTTTTTTTTTCCCCCTGATCATCATTCCTGTTGGTATTGAGGTCATAGGGGTCAAGGAGATGTGACCTCAGTGCAAGCACTTAAAGTGCAAAGTGCAAGCCACACAGAAAATAAAGAAAAGGAAAAAGAAAGTTCAGAAAAATAGATCAGGCTAGGAGGTCTTAACTCTTTTTACCAGAGGACAAAAAAAATGGAATTTGAGGCTGTTTTGTTGTGTCCATTTTCAGCATTGAGTGTCTTTGTCATGTCCCACTTCACAGTGGTGGTTAATATGAAACTCATATGAAAGTAGACACTCAGGACCATACGAATTTCTAGTTTTTCATAAGCATTTCTGTTTTTCCCTAGCCTACTAGGGGTGATATATTTGTAGAAAAGTTCAAATAAAACAAGAGCGGTATCAAAAGTAAATATTGATATCGAACACATTTCTGCTCTCTGAGACGCCCCAAGTGCTTGCTCATCTAAAAAGCATCTAAAATGTGAAGGTGTTTATCTTCATCCACTAAAATTCTGTGTAAGGTTATCCGACAGAGGGAAAAACACACGTCTCACACTGAAAGCCAACAGAGCCCTGACTCGTTTTATATCAGACTCACAGCCAGATAATCACTCGTTAGTTCATACTGAACTACTAAATATTCAGTAAATCGATTTAACTGAAATATTGAAATGAAAAGAAACCTCTAGAGATTTTTGACATTTTTATACATTTCCAGAAAGTTTAACTGTCATTGTCTTTGCATATTTATATTTATTTAATATTCTGAGATGAGCAAAAAATCACAAACAAAAGAAAACCAACGTCTTGAATTCTAGAACCTCAACAGTCTTTCCATCACCTCCCCCATTCCACACACACACACGCACACACACACAAAGGGTACAATTCCAAGGCCTTGGCATCAACCACACATGCATACATATCTAATTAAGCCTACCACATGAGATTTAAGAACCACCAAATTTTTCTGCCTTTTAACCCGTGCCAAATGTGTGCAGTGGCAGCAGCCTTGTGGCGTAGCTCGCAGCCTTTGGCCTGCTTCCACTCTCTGATCTTCTAGACCACCATAGTTTGGAGATCGGACCTGGCAGAGGCTTCTTTCTTTTTTAATTTGAGGACAGAAAGAGAATGAAAGTGATGGAGTGTATAGCAAGACGAACACTGGAGTGGAGTGTGGGCTACTTAGACACACGCACACACACACACACACACACACACACCCTCCTCATCTCTGTCTCCTCCCTGGAGCTTCATTTGGTAGTTAAAGTGTGCAGTTATTCCGCTCAGCTTGGTGTCTTATTCAAAAAAGCAACCTGCTGTTGAAGAACGATATAAAGCATTAAGAAATGAAACGAACACTTCTCATCCTCGTGACAGTATTGCACACAGATATTCCACACTCCTCTTAATACTTTATCTAATTGCTTTCATTTGCAGTAGATAGTCTTTAGAAAAACAGGAATATAATAAATAGGAAGAAAATGTACAATTTCATTCAGAAGGCTTCCTTTCATGGATAAATCTTTTCAACACAACGATAACAGTTTTTCTCCTCCCTCGCCTTTAAAACACAATTTACTTCCTAACACAGAAGAGCAGCATGGTTTAGAGTTCGAATGTTCAGTCCATGTTTCTAGGAATGGTGCGGTTTTTTTTGTATGTGTGCAACAAGAGCCAGAATGTGACATGTGACATTTCATTGCTTTCCTTGCAATATGCAATGTGTAATATGTGCAATCGGCAACGTTGCATTACACCGACTCAGCTTATACATGTTGAAAGTTTGTGGTCTGCGGGTTTGTGTGTGTGTGTGTGAGTGTTCATATATATATATATATATGTGTGTGTGTGTGTGTGTGTGTGTGTGTGTGTGTGTGTGTGTGTGTGTGTGTGTGTGTGTGTGTGTGTGTGGGTAAGGCATTGATCTTACAGATGTCTTAGGAAAAGAAAAACCTAAAAGCCCTGACATACGCATACACACCTGAGAGAAAATATTGGCAGGGGTGGACAAATCAGGAGCTTGGATGACCTGGACATGTCGAAAATGTGTTTATTTTTCGTTTAGGAACCACGAAAAGATAATAATGCATACTCGATGGGAAGTTGATCCACTGGGTGTGTATGTTTAAATATAATCAACTTCAATAAAGAATTTGTACAAATTGTCCTAGGATTAATTTCTTTATACAACCAGGAACACGATGTTGCAAGACAAAGCCATCATGTACACTGTACATTCAAAAGTATGTGAACACATGACCATCACATGTACATGTGGTTCTTTCTCAAACTGATGCAAAGACACTTGACACTTTCTCTTTAAGAACTAAGAGGCTTAAACATTGTTCCAGCATGGCAATGCCTCTGTGCACAAAGCCCCTGAGCTCCATGAAGACATGGTGTGTGGTGTGGACTTGGTGTGGAGGTGAAGGTTGGACTGGAAGAACCCTGACTCTGACTCAGCGTGACTACCGTGAGTCACTATATCTTTTCTGGCAGCTGTAACCAATCTGCCTATTGCCTTTTCTCTCTTATCAGCAAGTTAGTTACAATCTATGACCAAAAGTGTGTGGACACCTCACCATAACAGCCACATATGTGCTTGATGAACATCCCATTCCTGATTTGCTGCTGTAAGAAGAGCACCTCTCTTCTGGGAAGGCTTTCCACTAGATGTTGGAACGTGGCTGTGGGGATTAGTGATCATTCAGCTAGAGAGATAGTGATATCTGACACTGATATTGGGCTGGTGAGGAGACTCCAGTTCCAGTTCATCCTAAAAGTGTTCAGCGGGGTTGAGTCAGAGTCAGGGCTCTATGCAGGACACTAAAGTTCTCAAGGTTTGATGTTTTGTCATGCTGAGATGCTTGTCTGCTCACCACAGTTGTAACAAGTGATTAATTGAGTTTCTATATCCTTCCTGGGAGGCATTGGTGGCTCAGTGGTAGGCTTCTCGCCTATCATGCGAAAGGCCCGGGTTCGATTCCAGCCAATGTCTCAATCCCAGCCACTGGATGCAGTGCCGGTCCCAAGCCTGGAAAAAATGAGAGGGTTGCGTCAGGAAGGGCATCCGGCGTAAAACATGTGCCAAGTTGTTGTGCGGACCAGTCGGTCCGCTGTGGCGACCCCGAATAGGGAGCAGCCGAAAGCAACTTCTTCTATATCCTTCCTGGGAACTGGAACCAATCTGTCTATATTCCTCTGAACTTTCTTATCAATGTGCCATTTTTACTCACAGAACAGAACTTTCACATGCACAATGGTTTTTCTTTTACTTGCTCCATTCTGTGTAAATTTTAGAGACTGTTGAATGTGAAATTCCCAGGAGATGAGATTCTGAAATAATCAAACCAGCCCATCTGGCACCAACAACCATGCCATGATATATAAATGTGTGTGTGTGTTTCTAGCCATATTTACTAATTTCAAGCTTTAAGTTTGTCTTATTCTGTTCTATCTAGAAATAAATGCTTCAAATACAGGCTTAAACATCTTCTTTTTCTTTAAAAACAATCTAATAATGTTAGCCATTTTTTTCCCCAAAATTCAAGATCTCATAAACTTAACATATCTTTTTTTTTGCAGTGATCTGTGCAGCAAAAGATGTGCTGCAACGTGGGAACACCATATCACATAGCCAAAATACGAATGTAACGACTTTTATTGCCCTTCTTTGACATCGCAAAATCAATGTGCTGCTGTAAATTGTTAGCAGAGGATAATTAATATATTCTCCTTTGTTTCCAGTCATATGCCCGACTGTGCTGAACTGGCAAACTCGCCATATGTTGTTCAATTACATTAGCTACCACCATTATGATGTGGAAAAAACGTCATCCATCCATCCATCCATCCATCCATCCATACATCTACTCAATGAGATCAACCTGAGATTATACACAATGTGCCTATATTTGTTTAATATCAATCTTTATCATTGAAATCATTCACCCAAAAGGAGTTGCTTCGAAATTCATGAAAAAAATCTTTAAAAATGAATGTTTTTTTCAGAATGGAGAAATAAGATATGAGATAAAGACTGCTATCTCATATTATCTCAGCTGTTCTTAATGTTCCCATGCTGCCTTTCTCCACCACCTTTAAGTATGTCTGTGCATGTTCAACAGTCTGATACGCTGTCGGCTTCCATCGCCCTCAAACTATCATGGAAAGGATCTCTGTTGTTGAGGTGTAAATTAGCCATTAACATTACCATCCTGCAGCGGGCCACTTTCCTCGTTCTTGCAGTCAATCCAAGATCAAGCTGACGCTCAAATTAACACGCAGGTCCGCTTGCTGTCTGATTCGTTGCCGGATTACGATGACGCCATCTGCACCCCTGCGAGATCAAAGCTCCGTGGTCATGAATTAAACATGTCTGGGGTTTGGAAGCATGCAGGACGGTGTTAAGTGATTCAGATGGGGCATTGGGTTCACAAATGGGTCCCACAGTGGGCCTGGAATTTGTTGCCGTTGTAGGACAATTAGGCTTACCGGGGTGACTGTCAGGGAAATCTGCTTTAAGTGTCAGATAAAGACAAATAAGTCAACAGGGAGTGGGATAGAGATCTGAGCTCCAGGTCTGCAGATCAGCAATTCTGTACTCTCACACTAAACAGATCATGTCTGATTTTCAGTAACTGGGTGTGTGTTGTGGAGAAATGTAACCCAATACGAAAGAACAGATAATGTGTTCTAAACAGATACAAATACAGATGAATAGATGATATGTGATATGATTTTTTTTTTTTTAAAAGAAAGGACATACTAGAAGTGCAATGGGACTGGAGAAAAGCTGTAGCTGTGAATAAACAGTCAGATATAATGCTTAAAACAGGACAAACACCAACAGTGCTGCATGATGCATTTACAGCATCCTTAGTAACTGCCTGGTCAGGGATGCACTGGTTTTAATTAGAAGCTAATAGTTTGCTTTTGTTTGAGGAAATACAACTTCACCAGAAGATATTACTGTCAGGAGAAAATAAAAATAACTATGTGAGCGAGGAAAAAAATTCTCTAAACATTTTTGCTTGAGACCAATTATGAACTTGCTTATGAACTTGTGCTATTTAGCAAAGGTTTGAGTGGTGAGCATTTCTACATCTGTTTATTTTGTTCTGGTTTAAAACACTTGATTTACAGAAATGTGCAAATGTTGAGTATTCTATTTTAGCATGACTTTGGGTTAGCTTTTTGCCTCGCATGTGAGACTGTGTGCACATGAGCCATCAGAAAATAAATATATAAATAAAAAAGGACACAATTAACCTACACTCCTACACACGCACCACACACACACACACACACACACACAGCAGCACAACAATAAATAACAAGTGCAGTTCTGTACTTGATGCGATTTCCTGGAAACAGGATGCTTGTTAGATGTCTCTTGTACTGATGAGATCCCAGGTGCCACCTCGATGAACTCCCTAAGGGTCTTTGCTGAGAACAGAGAGCTCTGCTAATCACGCAACCAAGTCTTCTAGATGGAACCCATGCATAAAGCACGTAACATGGCAGGTTGATTAAGTTGGGCCTAAAAAGAAAGCTCTTCTTCACCAACCTTGATGCAAACAACTCATATACATATACCTGAAAGTCTAATATGAAAGCTCTACAGACTGGAGATCTTATCACTGCTAGTGGTCATAGGAATACAGTTGCACTAGCCATGAGAGGAATGAAAAGACCTTTAGGCTGAAAGCAACTAGACAATGCGACTGGACCCTGAATCTCATGAATACCTGAAACCTTGTATCTGCTCATCTTCCCCTCAAGCCTTAGTGAAACTTTAATCAGTAGAGCTGCTTCTATAAGAATGTAAGAGAGAAGAGCTGCACCAACTGGACTGAACTGGACTAGGTTGGACTGGGCCTGTTAGAATTAAGAACTATGAATTTGTGACATTTTGGAATCAAAATGGCCTTTATTATTACACTAAATCATTAGCATAATAATGAAAATATCAATAATAACATGCAAATTCTAATGATCTCTGCATTGTCAAGAGGAAAATCTGCCAAGCAAAGACATAGTTCAGAAGTGGCTGTCAGAGTCTATCAGCAAGGAAGTGTATTGGGCATCAAGGCAGGATACACCCTGGATGGAGTGCCAACCCATCACAGGGCACACACACTACAGACAATTGAGAGACACCAATCAACCTACAAAACATGTCTTTGGAAACCAGAGTAAACCAGTTTAGAACATGCAAACTCTACACACACGCCAATGCCCAGCCCTCTCCAGTAGCTGGGGATTGAGCCCGGGCCTTCCGCATGGTAGGCAAGAAACCTACCACTAAGCCACCAATGCCCCCTGGATTTATGTTTAATTTTGTCAAACAAGTTACTTCTTCTTATCACATATTTTATTGTGGCTCAACAGTTCTGATCTGAAGGTCAAGGGTTCAAGCTTCAGCACCACCAAGCTGCCAGTGTTGGGCCCTTGAGCAAGGCATTTAACCCAATCTGCTCAGTGCAAGAATCACCACTGACCCTGCGCTCTGACCCTGCTTCCTAACAAGAACAAAATCTCAGTGCTGAAATATACATGTGACAAATAAAGGCTTCTTCTCTTCGCCTCTAATGGATATAAATAGTTCTCAGTCTTGGAAAAAAAAATGGACTGTTACAAAGAACAAAAAATTGATTTACAAAGGACTAACACACAAATGAATGAACCCTTTTCTGGCCAATCAGGTTCTAGTGGAGATGAGTGGGATTCCCCAAACAGAACGATGTTGCATCTACTGTGTCCATCTGTTGTGTCTGTGAATCACGTATGGTGGTTTATAGAGTGATGTTTGGCCTCAGTGGGATTCTGTAACTTTACTATGTAGACATCCTATGTGAACAAATTTTATAAACAATTTTATTATTCTGTGTACTATATTTCCTCTCAATAACTTTTAGACTTATGGTTTTCTTAGTTTGACTAATTGAACCAGTATTCATTAATATAGACTGGATAAAGACATCTCCCAAATGCCGTAAATGTAAAAAATGTTAAAAAAAAAAATGTGAAAAAAAGTTTGGGGTAAATGTCATCACTTGTCACACTTGCGTTGTTCCATTCCACTAGTTTTGGATATGTAAAATATCATTTCTAATTTGTTTTCATCTTATATTTTGTTGAGTATATCTGGTTAAAATTGTACATTGGGACAAACCTGATAAATTATATGTTAAGTGGCTAACATTAGGCCACCTTACACTAACACACTGTAGCCCCTGTAGGCTGACCAAATCTATTGAGTATTAAAAATAAAGAACAGCAATAAAGAGAGTACAGTGATGTGATATATTCATTCTTAGGGCCCGTTAATCACGCAAGAGAAAAACAAATCAAATGCCACTTCACTACACACTGATTAGCGATATAACCTGAAAATTTTTGCTGATGTGTTCTGCTTGACAGAATGGATATATTTACAAGGAATGATATTATGCCTGGGAATGACTGATTATTTCTTATTTCATGCTGATTAAACTGTTAGATTCCACAATAGTTGCTTTCGGCAGGTCTTAACTGGACCAAGAGCCCAAGAGACGTTGTTTGTACTCCTCATTTTATCCCGTTGTCCTAATTTCTTTTACATGCTGATGCTTCTGGAGTTACAGAAGTCACTGTAGGTCAAACCCTACCAATGTGTGAGACGTCGTCCATGTCTCTTGGTGTGTTTGCTTAACAAAATCAAGCTCTGGAAAAGATGTGCAATTTCACACAGAGTATGGCAAGACCTAGCTTGTCATCAGTGCAGGATGATGCGCCTCTCGTGAGAAAGGCGAAGACAACACGGTGTTGCTTATCCTGAGTATCATGTCTGTTGGGACTCTGGTCTTCCATACACACACACATACACACACTCACATGCTTGCTGTGCCTGTGTTTTCAAAGCAGCATGGTGCGCTCTTTCACTTGGCTCATTTTCGCTCACCATAATCATGCGTCTGCTTTCTGCTTGGCTCTGTCTACACAGCTGGAACTCGTGCTGCCAGAACACAGCTGCAGACTCGAGCGCAGCATGGCTGCCATGCGCTTCTGCAGTATAACACACCGATGAGTAATGAAGCAGCTCTGTGCTGTGTGCCCGCATGCCAACTATACTTGCATCAGCCAGATGTCTGGGATCCAACTCAATTCATTTTCATTCAAAACTCACTATACTGCCATGTCTGCTTTTTGTTACAATATGGTTAAAGCAATTGTATTTTATAATAACCGTATTACGTAGTAAGGTGGATGGTGTTACAGGAAGGTAATCACATAGTAGGTACAGGAAGATGAACAGCATGGTATGATGTAGAGTAACCCTAAAGTTGATTATTCTTCAAAACCGTCATGTGCCAAATTCTTTTTTTATTGCTCTTATACTGGCCTGTGATTACAATTTATTAATTCAAAAATTACACAAGCAAGCAAAGAAACATAAGAAGTGTCCATAGTGGGCAGTAAAACAGGCAGAAAATGTAGATTGAACACAGAAGACAGAATTTTAGTGGTTGAAGTTAAACAAATTTAAGATACTTATGAACAAGCACTTGGGACATCTTACAGAAAAATGGGTTTGATATCAACATTTACTTTGAAATTACAAACATTTGTGAACTTTCCTAAGAATATATTGCCCCTGGTAGGCTAGGAAAAAACAGAAATACTTATGAAGCACTACAAATAAAATATTAAAGTCTTGAGTGTCTACTTTCATATAATGAAAGTATATTAAAGGGATGCTGTAGCTTCGTGTGGTAAATGTGGTAGCTTAGTGGTTAAGGTGTTAGACTACTGATTGGAAGGTTGTGTGTTCAAGTCCTAGATCCACCAAGCTGCCACTGCTGGGCCCCTGAGCAAAGCCATTAACCCTCTATTGCTCAGTTGTATAACTCGTGAGTTGCTTTGGATAAGGGCATCTAACTAATGGCAGAAATGTGAGCTTCATATTAACCACCACTGTGTAGTGTGACGTGACAAACACATCCAATGCTAAACATGAACACAACCAAACATGCATTTTCTGGTTAAAAGAAGAAAAAAAAACCCATCTTGTAAAACCAATCATTCAAGAACTGCAAACAAACACTGTAACAAGTCTGCACCTGGATATCACATTAGTAGCGAATACTGTATCTTTGGATATTATGTAAAACTAGCTCAGTTTGATTTTTGTGTGTGTGTGTGTGTGTGTGTGTAGCAGGATTTCTTGACACCTGCCATGATAAGATTCATTTGATCATTTATCTTTTTTGGGAAATGGTTTATAAGCCGAAAAAAAAAAAATGCATGACTGTCTCAACCTTACTGCTTTTAGATAGCAAGGCCATAAGGCCATGAATAAACATGTAAACATCTTTGTACATGTGTTTGTATGTCTAATCGCAGCGATTTTCCAATCCTATTAATTTTTTTGACTAATTGAACAACAACACATTGTATACTTTATCGAGTTACATTTACTCTTTGTTAAGTATTCGCTACTAATAAAGTTGTCTTCAGTCTGGTCTGTCTCTTCTTTGACTCTGTAACATAAGATAAGACACTTTGCCAGCTTGTATTCCCTTGGCATTGACATTTTGAGAGTGTTTTTATGTTGCCAAACATACTTTGACACCTGGGGTGGCACGGATTCCCATGGCATTTTGTTTTTGGCATGATTTTACACCTGCTAGTGTGTGTAGAAACAAGGTCAGGCTGAGGACACTCACAAAGGAGAAGCAAACTTTATAGGATAAGCTATTATACCTCATCGACCATGCTACCTCTGATACGCTTACAATTTTCATGTAAATTTCTGGCATTTGGAAGATGCCCTCATCCAGAGCAACTTACAATTTATTTCAATTTTTTTTTTTTTTTACAACTGAGCAATTAATGGTTAAGGGCCTTGCTCAGGGGCTCAGCAGTGGCAGCCTTGTGGACCTGGGATTCAATCTCACAACCTTCCCTTCAGCAGTCCAACACCTTAACCATTAAATTACCTTGTAAAATGGTGACCAGGTGTAACGTCCGGCTGCCCCCACACCGTGCGGGGCTTGAACCCAGACCTCCGCGGTTGCTGCGTGCATGCACCTGTACGCCATGGAGGGAGATCCAGATGCAGGATTCAAATAAGTGCTGCTTTTATTCACATAAACACAAGACATGGGGAAAGACTAACCTAGAGATGCAGACATGACATAACAATAGACAAAACCAGAAACGAAAGTATAACACGTGGTGTAAAACTAATCATGAACAATTAAGGCTGATGGGAAACAGGTGACACAACAAGGAAGGAGAACAATGGGAAAGGTGTGGCACAAAATACACAGGATAAAGCAGGCTCCATAGAGTCACCTGCCAGAACCCCCTCCAGGCCTGGCAGGGAACTGTCCAGCGGTTCCTGAAGCACCTCCAGCATAGCTGAAGGACGGCCCAGGCATAGGCGGAAGATGTAGTCCAAGAGGGGAGATACAAGGCATGACATAGTTCATAACTGCAGTCTACAGTGGTGCCCCAGATCCTGGGGATACAATGACATCTGACATGTACATGAGACGGGAGGGAAGCGTCCTCCACCTGAGATGCCGAGCAAAGTCCTCCATGGAAACTCCATTGTGGAGCAGCGTCCCCGGCTGGCGAGGTGGTGGAAGCCACGCTTCCAGTGGGTCCGATAAAAAAGGGGCGTGTCCCCCCATGACATGAAGTCGAGTGGTGTCCTCCACGAAAACTCCATCATGGAGCGGTGTCCTCGAAACGGCACAAGGACGGAGGCACCTCCCTGGGGAAACGGGAGTCATCCGCCGGGGTCCTCGCTCATGGACTGCAGTTATGAACTATAACTATAACAAATGCCAAAAAAATCACAAACTAACTAATTATCAACAGTATCACTTCAATATAAACATATTTAATGTGCCAGATAAACACAGAACAGGTGAACACAAAAGGACAACACGCCAATGAAAGGATGAAATGAGAGACAGGACTCTCTTTGACCATGCAACCTCTAATGAGATTCTCATTTTCGATGTCTTACACTTTAGTGTTGAGAAACTCTCAGAGTGTTGAGTTGATGGTCATCACAGATGTGACAGAGAAGAGCAGCAAAGTGGTCTTCACTTCAAAAGCAATTCTACCATAAGTGACCAGAATTGATTAAATGATCCAGATGTCAAGAATGGCATTTATAATCGCAGTTCTAGTTCTCTCAGGACAAAATACAAGATATAATGGATGTGAGGTGAAGACGATTATAAGCTTATAGTGATAGAGGCTCATTTGTAATGACTCTGTACTAGAGGTAGAAAGGTCATGAGTTCCTGACCCCAAGAGAACCAATGTTGGGGCATTGAATACAGCTAATAATGGAAAATTCCATCCTGAAAGACATTAAGTATGTTTATTTTGAAATATTTGTGCTTAGTGATACTGTTGATACTTGGTTCGTGATGAAGTTAGACATTGCTAAGAGACATCATTGTTCAATTCAATTCAATTTTATTTGTATAGCGCTTTTAACAAAGAGCATTGTCTCAAAGCAGCTTTACAGAACATAAAAAACAATAAACATACAAACAAACAGTCCTAGATGTTAGACAAAATTTTCCCTAGTGAGCGAGCCTGAGGTGACTCAGGCGACTGTGACAAGGAAAAACTCCCTCAGATGGTATTAGGAAGAAACCTTGAGAGGAACCAGACTCAAAAGGGAACCCATCCTCATCTGGGTGACACACGGAGAGTGTGATATGAACAATGTCCTTTCTGCATTAGTTGTGTGATGCAGATACATCATGTGTAGAATGTTATGTGTAAAATGTCCACATAGGGTTGGCAGTGCTGCTTTGATTACTCCAGTCCTCAGAAAGCAGAACCCGGCTGGAGCTGGACCATCTCTGGATGCCACCGGAGCTGGCACAATCTCTGTGTGACTCGGGGGTGGGTAGAAGAAGGGAAACAAATAGAAAGGGATTAGCGTAGCTGCTATTCATAATATTAGGAGGCACTAGATGATGATGTGCATCTAATCGGATGTATTGGAGTACAAGGTTATGGGATTTATTAGGTGTATGCCTGGCTAAAGAGATATGTCTTTAGTCTACGTTTGAACTGGGAGACTGTGTCTGAGCCCCGAACACTGTCAGGAAGACTATTCCAAAGTTTAGGAGCTAAATACGAAAAAGCTCTACCCCCTTTTGTAGACTTTGATATTCTGGGAACTACCAGAAGTCCGGAGTTTCGAGATCTTAAGGAGCGTGATGGATGTGTTAGAAGACCGGCTAGATACGTGGGAGCTAAACCATTTAGAGTCTTGTATGTAAGAAGTGCTAGTTTATAATCAATTCTAAACTTAACAGGCAGCCAGTGCAGGGATGATAATATTGGGGTTATATGATCATACTTTCTTGACCTGGTAAGGACTCTAGCAGCTGCATTTTGGACTAACTGTAGCTTGTTTATTGAAGATGCAGGACAGCCACCAAATAACGCATTACAATAGTCCAGTCTGGAGGTCATGAATGCATGAACTAGCTTTTCTGCATCAGATACAGATAAAATGTTCCTAAGCTTGGCGATATTTCTGAGGTGGAAGAAGGCTATTTTTGTAATGTCGGAAATATGTTTTTCAAAGGACAAACTGCTGTCTAATATTACGCCCAGGTCTTTCACTGTAGAGCTAGTAGTAATAGAACATCCTTCTAAGTACAGGTTGAATTTTGAGAGCTTCTGTGTACTGGTTTTTGGACCAATCAGTAATATCTCCGTCTTATCAGGATTTAGTAATAGAAAATTATCAGTCATCCAGTCTTTAATATCTTTAACGCACTCTGTTAATCTAGACAGTTTACATATTTCATCTGGTTTTGATGAGATATATAACTGTGTATCGTCAGCGTAACAATGGAAACTAATCCCATGCCTTCTAATGATGTTGCCTAAGGGAAGCATGTATATTGAGAAAAGCAGAGGTCCTAAAACTGAACCTTGTGGGACCCCATATTCCACTGGCATTACACTGGACATTTCTCCATTTAAATCTACAAAATGGTATCGATCAGACAGGTAGGATCTAAACCATTTTAACGCCTGTCCCTGAATACCTATGTGATTTTGTAAGCGGTCTACGAGAATGTTATGATCTATAGTGTCGAATGCAGCACTAAGATCAAGTAAGACTAATATTGAGATGAATGTTAACACATTGATATTCCACTGATGTTTAATTTTAATTGAGGTGAAATTTCAGCAATGTAAGAATTGAGAAATCCAACTTAGACAGCAAGGGGGCACGGTGGTTTAGTGGTTAGCACGTTTGCCTCACACCTCCAGGGTTGGGGGTTCGATTCCCGCCTCTGCCGTGTGT
The DNA here is from genome assembly GCA_033459395.1 of Hemibagrus guttatus. Classification (NCBI taxonomy): domain Eukaryota; kingdom Metazoa; phylum Chordata; class Actinopteri; order Siluriformes; family Bagridae; genus Hemibagrus; species Hemibagrus guttatus. The sequence continues at coordinate 24,639,186 of JAUCMX010000007.1, forward strand.
GTGGAGTTTGTATGTTCTCCCCGTGCCTCGGGGGTTTCCTCCGGTGCTCCGGTTTCCTCCCCCAGTCCAAAGACACGCGTGGTAGGTTGATTGGCATCTCTAAATTGTCTGTAGTGTGTGAATGAGAGTGTGTGTGTGTACCCTGCGATGGGTTGGCACTCCGTCCAGGGTGTATCCTGCCTTGATGCCCAATGACGCCTGAGATAGCCCCCGTGACCCGAGAATAGTTCGGCTAAGCGGTAGACAATGAATGAATGAACTTAGACAGCAAACATTAGACTCAAAGTTCCAACTCAGCTATTTAGCTAGCGAAGATGGTAGACAGTCTAGCTAAGATGGTCTTCATGGAAATTGTCATGAAGTTTAAAGATCTGGAAGCTGATTACAGATGAGGATGTGAGATAACTGGACAGACTGAAGGACTAAAGTGCTGCTGCAGAGCTGCAGTGCCAATATGGGTCATGAACGTAACTGGAACCCAATGTTAAAATAGACAAACATGTAACGTGTAACATCTCTGTTACATAATAGATAAATCAATCTTGAAACAGTTAATGGTGAGATGATATACAATAGATTTCTTGAGTTTTTAGGCTGCTTCTACATTCATTCAAAGAGATATACTCTCTAAAATTGTAAAATTTTACTTTTCATTTTTTTTTCTTCTCTTACTCTTACCTGGCAATAAATATATATATATTCTAACACTTCTCACATGTGTGTATCTGAATAATTTGGTACCAGAATTATTCAAGTACACCTTGTAGTTTATGAGATATACTTATTCTAAATTGAGCATGTCTTTTTCGAGCATGAGGCTCAAAAATAGGCCTCGGTTTGAAAGGTTAATAAAAGACATACCTTGAGCAAAAACTTCAGCTTAGAATTTCACTATAACACATTTTGAATGGATTTTTGTGGACCTCAGCTGGCAAATCAGTCTATAAAGTATAAAGATTATAGTACTGTGATGGACCGCCTTGCGTCTGTTGTGTTTGGGATTGGCTCCACTGACCTGCTGTGACCCTGATAGTGGTCAGTGAAGATTAATGAACGAATGAATGAAAATGAACCAATGAAAAAATATTTTTATTTTCACCCAAATTCTATTCTACATGCACTGCGACTACACTGTGGTGATCGCATTCTCAGTACACAATGGGTTTAAAAGCCAAAAGACATTTCCTTCAGGAAGAAACAACTCAGCTAGTCTTTGTTTGTTTTCTGGCTTGTTTCTGGCTCTGACACGTAAAATGTATGAACGTGAACATGTGGAGTGTGAAATAAGAAGGATGGGTGTCACACGTGGAGGCTAAGGAGAGAGACGTTTATTAAAAATGATTAGCAGAAAAAGGATATGAACAGTTTGAGTCCATTCATCAACCAGAGACAATAAAGGATAGGAAAGGGGGATGAGGTGAGAACAGATTGGACAAAATGGCTATAAAATGGCAACCTGAAATAAAAAAAATTTAGAAAAATAGGGAAGGGTAAAAAATTCGGAAATTGAAGAGTGTGTGCTTCAGAAATGAAGCTTATAAAGAGATAAAACTTTACACAGCTCGTCGTCTAGGTAGTGACATGATGTTATTTGAGAACCGTAACCTTTAATAAACTTTATATGAAAAAGACATTTTGCCGTGTGAAAGTTTGTCAAATACCCGAGCCAAGTTTCTGCTCACTTTCTCTCAGTCTAATATATTCCATTAACGATCACAAGGTACACTATGACCATAAAGTCCGTCTCGGTGCAGCATGGAGGTTTTATCCGGGAACAGAGTGCAAACAAAAGAGAGTCAGATGATTAAAAATCCTTTCAGACAGAACACCTTGTGCTCCTGATCTCAGAAAGCTGGTCTACTCCCAGATTCCCCTGTCAACCTTCAAGGAGGATCTATGAGAAAGAACACAAAGATCCTCTGAGAGTTTTAGCAGAACGGAGGAAAATATTGCCTGGCTCTCAGTGTACCTCAGCTGTGCTGCTAATGTCATATTAAAGATCGTTGTGTGCCTGATGAGTTCATTTCTAAGATAATCAAGGAAACTTTCTAAGAAAAAAAGGTAACATTTAAGATTTACAGGTCAGCTTGCTGGCTGAGTTTTACAGATCATCTTAATACACTGGAAGGACTATTTTTAATGTGCTCTTATACAATCGAACTTTGCACTCAACCCACAGAAGTTGACACGTTGGTTAATAAGTCTGTCAGCTGCCTGTGTTCCCATGACGTCTTGGACATGTGGCTAATTGCAGTTCAGGAACTCGAGCAGAGTTTTCCGTCAGCAAGTCTCTTATGGACACATGATCATCACACTCATATATGGTTCTTCCCTAAAAGTTGAAAGATGTTATGGCTTGAATGCTGTAGCATCACAATTGACGACAACAGATTGACGATGTCCCTGTGTATAAAGCGAGCTCTGAAAAGACACGGTGTGTCAAGGATGGAGTAGAAGACCTCGATTGTCCCACACAGACCCCTGACTCTGACCCCACTGAACACCTTTGGGAACTGGAACACCGAATGCACTTCCTTTATAGATCATGTTGGATAAGGAGCAAAAACCAAATGTATAATGTAATACCCTTATGTATCTATGTAAAGTTCCAAACATAGATTACATTTACATTTTTGGCATATGGCAGATGCCCTTATCCAGAGCAACTTACATTTACCTCACTTAAAAATACTGAGCAATTAAGGGTCTTGCTCAGGGCTCAGCTTGGTGGACCTGGGTTTCAAACTCATAACCTTCTGACCAGTAGACCACCACCACACTACCACTTCCCTACATCCATATATGGCTCTACATTCAAATGGCAACCTGCAGTGTCCATAAATAAAGAAGGTTTTTTTTATGTATTTTTTCTACCACTATGACCCAGAAAACACTGGACAAAAAACAAACCCAACTATAGACTGCTTTTTTCAATCCCACTCACACAATTTTTGTTTTACCTGCCCATTATAGTTTCTAACAAAAAAATACACAAGCAAACTAGTAACTTAACTGTCCAGGTAATTACTAAGAATGTTCTAAATACAGTATATTCAGGATAGTCTCTAATTTCAAGTCTTTTTGAAAACATGCTTAGATTCATTAAAAAAATATAAATTTCTGTGTTAAAACAGTTTATATTTTGTTACTATTCTGCAGTATGCATATCTAGATGATATATACTTTTAATATCTATATGTCTATATGGATCTATATGCTTACAATTTTCATTTTCTTTGAAATGATCTTCTGAAAGCAATTCTACTGAATTCTAGGTTTGCTGTCTAGATTGGATTTATCATGAATATGACTTGGAAAATGGTGACTTAGCTCTTAGCTCTTACTTTAAGGAGCAAACACAGTGCTGAAATTTCTCCTATAAAACATCAATGGATGTATTAAAATGTCTGTTAGTAATTCATATTAATGCAAATAATAAAAAATTATTAACCAACTAATTATCAAGCACATTATATTATATATTTCAATATGAACATATTTAACATGTTAAATATGACCTTTAGAGTGCTTGTACTAAATTTTCAGTATAGAGTGTGGTGTTTAAGATCTAATTTCTAATTAAACTTCAATTATTTTAAAACACACCCTACATTACTTTCTGAGGAATAAGACTCATACTAAAAAAGGCATAATCCCGTTGACCCAAGTGACAAGCAAAGATACAGTTTATTACCTCATTTCCTGACAGTGACCCTTGAGTCTGTTTTAATCTGAACTGTGACCATCCACCATTTGGCAGATGCATTAACTATCAGCGTGTTAGTGAATCTCACATTGCAGCACCTGTCCCATCGTTTATCTCATCTCTATCTCATTCTATCTGACTGTCAAAGTGGAAGGCCCTTCGCGAGGCTTAGGAAGACCCAGACGCAGAGACAAGATCACAAAACTGTCGCAGTTGAATGGCGGACTGGGGAAGCAGCTGGAGAAGAAGTCATCCATTACTGTGTCTCATCTGAGCCCTGACGAAAGGCTGCTCCTGCTGTTGATGATTCCTGAGGCAGGAGCAGTTCTCTGGCTCAAGATTTCTTGTTCTCACATACGATATATAGAATATACTTCCATGCATATTTTTTTTAAAACTACCATCTCTTTAGAATTTCCAGGATTAAGGATGTTTGGACAATGTCATAATTATACCGCTGTGGTGTAGCTTCGGGGATGTGGTAGCTTAGTGGTTAAGGTGTTGAGCTCCTTCTCAAAAGGTTGTGAGTTCAAGTCCCAGGGTTTACCAGGTTACCACTGCTAGGGTCCCTGAATAAGGTCCTCAGTTGTATAAAATGAGATAAATTGTAATTTGCTATGGATAAGGGTGTCTACCAAATGCTGTAATTGGTCAGAAGGAGTTAATTAATTTTCCGCAACAGCAGCTCAGATAGTAAGTCAGCCTGCGAGGCAAATCACAAGATTTTATTAATGCACTAGTTCTAATGTATTATCATTTCTATAGTAACAACTCATTCACTATATAATATTATCTACACCTGATAACATTCATTCATTCATTCATTGTCTACCGCTTATCCGATCTACTCTCAGGTCACGGGGAGCCTGTGCCTATCTCAGGCGTCATTGGGCATCAAGGCAGGATACACCCTGAACGGAGTGCCAACCCATCGCAGGGCACACACACACGACAATTTAGAGATGCCAATCAACCTACAATGCATGTCTTTGGACTGGGGGAGGAAACCCCCGAGGCATGGGGAGAACATGCAAACTCCACACACACGGCGGAGGCGGGAATCGAACCCCCAACCCTGGAGGTGTGAGGCAAACATGCTAACCACCAAGCCACCGTGCCCCCCCCACCTGATAACAAACAGATAAAAAATGTGTGTTATTATTTAACGACAAAAATTTAGAATCATTCTTTCTGTATTCATCTTTCTGTAAGGAGAAATACAGTAAAGTTATGGAAGGAGTCTCCAGTGTCAGTGCTATGTGTAGTATAAACTCAATAAATTTTTCATCACAGGAAAAGAAAGGCAACTTTGTCTATTCTCACTAACAAGAAATAGAGAGAAAAAATACACAGTATGATAACGGAATGACTGTTTATAGCTCCTGTGGTGTGAGTGATAACAGGAAGTGACTTCCCATTAAATGTAAATATGAATGTAATTTAATGAATTTAAAAATATGACAAATTACAAATACTGACAAATTACTGTGGAATGTTTAGGATGCTAACTGTGACTCTGCTCATGTTCGGCTGCATCACAAATCCCATTCTGGAAGGAGAGCTAATAGAAAAGAAGATGATGGAGTAAAAGCATAGCAAGAAAGTGCACCAGGGATGAGTGTGTAATGGACACACCCAGAGAAGCTCTGAGACTCAGCTGCTGTCTGCTTTAGTTCTCATCCATCTTCCTGCCTGCTGACACAACGCTCTCTCCCCCGCGTTCAGTCAAGTGGACAGCCACTTCTTCCAGCTGCCATCTATACAGCCGACTCAGCTCAGCCTTACTCCAACATTGCCTGGGGTTTTAAAGAGATGCATACCTGTGGTCAGTAGTTTATGGACACACTCATATATGGTTCTTCCCTAAAAGTTGAAAGATGTTATGGCTTGCATGCTGTAGCATCACAATCCCTCTTCACTGGAATTAACAGGTCCAATCCTCTTCCAGATTGACGATGTCCCTGTGTATAAAGCGAGCTCCGTAAAGACACGGTGTGTCAAGGATGGAGTAGAAGGCCTCGATTGTCCTAAACAGACCCCTGACTCTGACCCCACTGAACACCTTTGGGAACTGGAACACCGAATGCACTTCAGGGCTTCTCGTCTGACATCAGTTCCTGACCTCAATAATACTAATGCTCTCGCGTATGATTCCCAACAGGCACGCTCCAAAATCTAGTGGAAAGCCTTCCCAAAAGGGGTGGAGGTTATTATAACAGGAAGTGTGTGTGGAGTCCAAATTAGAATGAGATTTTCATATTGTTCAGCAAGCATAGGTATATGATGGTCTGATAAACACAAACCTTTGGAGATTCAGTGCATATGTGATGATCTTGGAAAACCCATCAGATGTCATTAAAGCCTAGCAAAAAAAATGACAAAAAGACAAAAGAAGGATCAGAATAATTCAGATTTCATTTCCTATCTAATCTTGACTATTTAATGCAACAGTTGAGGAAAACCAATGAAGGTTACGGGCGCAACAGTTCAAGCCTGGCATATCAGTCTCACAACCTTACTACACTTATTGCTGAACCATCACTTGAATAAGGAGCCAATTTAGCAAACACAGCTGTAAAAAAAAAACTAGCTAAAGATACTTAATTACAAGCTTGTAGCCCAGATGTGATTTCCTTACACATGATCAAGATATTGCTTGACATAGTGAAACAATCAGCTTAATAGATTGAGTTGGTAGCTGTTGTAAATACCAGTGATGCACACAGTCACTTACGCTATAAATACAGTGTTAGACAAAATCATAATGCTTAAAATAATCAAGAAAATTAATTAATCAGTGATCACTCTGAGCTAAGAGAGACCAGTGATGAAAGATTGATGGTGATGCTAGTGGATGGTGCTCATTAGCCTTGGAAATTTATCTCAAATAACGATATCATAAAATTGAGGCTTTAAATGAAGAGGTGGGCTAGGTATAGTCTTTTCTTAAAATAATTTATATTTAAATTCAAGAAAATGTTTTGTTGACTAAAGAGCTAACCTAAAAGAAGAAAAATTACTTAAAATTCTGAGAAATAAAATAAAATAAAATTGAATTAAATAAAAAAAAAAAACCTTGAAGCAAGTTAGGATCATTTGAAAGAATAAAATAAATACAATAATGAGATCATGATTAATTAAGGACTCTCGCTCTAGATTGTAAAAAATATAATATATTAAAAATGCAATTTTATTTAGATATCTTCTGAATAGACTTTCAATTTTTCACATCTTTGAATAAAGGCTGTTACAAGGAGAGACACTTTTTGTGGTTATACTTATTCCATGTATCTTATTTTATTACATATTGTATTGTAAGAGTAAAAAAAAAACCAGTAGCTTGTTTTAGGCAATTGTCGTGTTGGTGTATTTCAGTGGAATTGTAACAAATTCTTTAAATGAAAGATGTTTCGTCTGGTGAGTGAACAGATGTATCTTGATAAAACCCTACGAAAAAGAGCAACATGCCTCGATTTAGCAGCAGAAATAATCGTCAGAACTATATATAGGGTTTTCCCAGACCACCACACAAGTGCAGAATCTTCCACATGACCACCTCCTGTTTCACTTCCTCTCCCTGGGGATGAAGCTGTAGTGTTGATTTTCATGGTCATGCTTGTAGCTCCAGCCACTAATTGAAGCACTTACATGGTGGAAGCAGATGATCTACAGCATCACTGAACACCTCCACCATCTCTTAAATTAAGGAAGCATGCATGGATAAGGAATAAGGTGATGTCCTTATTCCTTATCCATGCATGCTTCCTTAATTCTGCCACCACTCAGCATGGCAGATCCTCCATCATGAAGGAGCAGCGGGGAAATGCTCGGCAGGAAGGAGGAGATCGAGCAGCAAAGCAAAGGGAAACGTCTAGAAAATTAACATTTTAGATTTACGTTTACGATGTGTTCTTTTTTAATTAGACTTTCTTGACATTTCTTAATTTATTTTATATGTATTAAAAAAAATCCTGTTCAATCTTCTTCAATCTTTTACTTTTACAGCCTTTTTAATTTCCTTCACTGTGGAACTGAAACAGGCTTGAACTCTGTTTCAGGGCATTTGAGGCCAGCCAAGCTGTGAAGATGCCGCACATCTGTTTGTGTGTGCGTGTGTGTGTGTGTGTGTGTGTGTGTGTCGAGAGAGAGAAAGAGAGAGAGAGAGAGAGATCTGGCAGCAGAGGACTGAAATAGGACGTGTGTGTTAGTGTGGCTCTTGCAAAAGTCTGTGCCAGATTTCTGCTGAATGACCAGAAGATCCAGCTTGTGTCTAAGCAGCGTAAGGAAAAAAAAAAACTCTCTCCATTTTTCCTTCCAGGTGCAATGCTAACTGAAGGAAAAGACGCCAAGATGCTTCCACTTCTTTTTTTCATACTGATACAGTTTCACTCAAGGAAATCAAGAAAACCTTCAGAAATGAAACTGGAGGCTTTTTCATGGGCATTGTGTTTTTTTTAGAAGAGTCAACGATGAGCTGAGAGTTTAAATGCATAGACTGATGTGGGTGATGCTGATAATCAAAAAGTGAGAGCATTGTAAACTCAGAATTCATTAAAAGTTGTCAGTAATGTTGTTTATTTCCAAACGTAAATTAGATAGAAATTAGATTAGAGATGTAGAGGTAGGCGCAGCATCTATTAGTGGAATTTCAACAGAATAAATATTGTTTCTCTTTTAGGAGGTAATCTAACAACTTTACTTGTATGAGGGATATATGCAACAACAAAGAAAGAAAAAAATCATGATCATGTGAAGGCTTTTCTCAGGACGCCGCACATCCAGGTGTAACTTTGTAATTTCCTCAGTAACCAACATGGCAATTGATTTCAAAGCAGGCAAACCTTCACTGATTGGCCGTCATGAACAATTCCATGGTCTCCTCATCAGCTCAGCAGGTGCGCACACTGAGATACTTGGCAAGCAACATCCTTATCGAGCTCTTGCACATGTCCACATGTGGAGAAAGCCCATTACTGGAAGCACTTGAGCAGAAGCCATCTGAACAGAGGCAGAAAACAATGCAATCGGGACTTGTCAATAATCCTGTCTCTTCTCCAGCTCCCCGCGGCTGCAGGACGCCAGTGAAATCTGTCCGTCTTAGGGACCGTCACCTTTTTCGACACTCGAGATTACTTAGCTTGAAAGAAAAGAAAAAAGAATACATCACTACATCACTGCTCATATGTGAAACCTGTGTGAGATCTTAATCTCTTTTTTTTCTGCCTTATGTTGTCACTGACACAATGGATTGACTCATCCTTATTTGAATCCTCATTGAAAGCATTCTACTATGTCTTCCCTTGGCTCCTTCCCTTCAGGGCTGAATCGTGTACAGAGTGCATAAATGTATGATGAGCTGGTGTGTGTGGATGCCGGAGGAGAAGCCCTTTTGGAGTGCATGTAAAGCCTAAGGTTATGAGTGAGGCTGATATGTGATACTCCGCAACAGCATTCTCCCTGCTCAAACCAGCCATCTGCTCAATAATTCACACCCTCTGCTCTGAACTGCTGCGGAGGAACAGCCACAGAAGCAGCCCGCCTGCCAGCTCACACTTGACACACACTCACACTCACACACACACACACACACACACACACACCTTAACCGTTGTGGATAATAGTACACAAAAGTTCATTGTCTTATCTAATTCTCAGCTCTCTTTTTATAGCCAGACAGACAATAGTGGAAGCAATAGGAAGTGATCGCAAGGGTCAGGGGCTGTCAGTAACCATGTCTCCATGACGTCCGGTTCTGCTGTGCAGCTCCGGTGCAGCTCTAAATTTAGCTCCACAGCAGCCTAATGACCCGCCAGGGCTGCTAAATATAGCAATCTACTCACTTTCCTCTCTGGCTCCATGCAGGCATGTGATCAGCTTTCACGCTTTTGTGCAAAGGAGAGGAATCCGGTGGAAAGAACACGGGCCAAGGGTTTTTTTTTTTTTTGGTTGATGTGTTTAAGGTTTGTTTTGTTCGACGTGAACAGATATCACTGCATTGTATTACACTGGAATTAGAACTGATTTTATTGCCAAGGAAAATATCACTTACAAACATGTTTTACTTGACTTTTTTAGGCTGAACAAACCTTGTCCATGTTGGATGCAAAAACTATTGTTTCTTCTTCGGTATCAAATATCAACTGCACCAAAAATCGCTCTTCCTCCGCGTAGAACAAAATATATGTCAAAATCTGAAATGTACAAAAGAATAAAAGGTAGATTGAAGAGTGTATAAAATATGTAAGGAGAAACACCCGACAGATTGTGTTGTTATTAAAATATAATCCATGCAGGCATGGTGTGATGAGGCAGGGCATGAAGCGGAGGCCTCTTACCACCCTGAGTGTTTTCATACAACCGCACAGTCTATTTTGTGTTATTTCACTTATCCCACGGCGATTTGCCGATGCTGTGACAATAATTTATAAAGGAATGAGTATTTAATGTGTTTTCCTTTGCTAAAGGACAGCACATATTTTAATTATCTATTTATTATTAGATTATATGGCGTGTCTGCCAGACCAATCCTCGTAAACCACAAATATTTTAAAACAAACACGTAAATATTAACCTAATGATCATGTTATAACCGTAGCTACTGTCTGAGCCATGCACCTTCTGACCAATCAGGCTCCAGAATTCAACTGTGGTGTAAAAACAACTTATCTATCTATCTATCTATCTATCTATCTATCTATCTATCTATCTATCTATCTATCTATCTATCTATCTATCTATCTATCTATCTATCTATCTATCTATCTATCTATCATTTCCTACCACTGAGTTTAAATAAATATTGATGTACTCAGTATTTCTCTGTAGAGATGAGAGACTCTAGACACATTAACAGCTTTCTGCAGAAATTACACTGACGAATGGCACTGCCTGTTGTAATTCACTTAAATTAATAAAATCGAAGCAATGCTTAATATCTGTCGTGCCATGCTGACAGAATGAATTTCTAGGCACATCCTGAACTGCTGACATAGGCAAATCAATGTATCAATGTTTAACATTGATATGAGCAATGCGACACAATAGACTTCCAAAGAAATAACAGATATACAAGGAAGTGTGCTTGTAGCTCTCTGGTGTCTGTTTGCTAGCATGTTTGTGAGTTGTATAAGCATGCAAAAGATAAAGATAAGAGGCTCTAATTGCGGAAAACTGTGGTCACTTTTCTGGTGGCACCTTTCCGTAGCAGGAACTTCACACACACCCTGTGGTCACATCCACACAGGAAGAAAGTGGCCAGGAAAATTTTGGCATCAGATGAAAGGAAATACAGCCATGGAGGCTAACTCATGTGTTTCTATGTGATCCTGTATGTACCGTAAAATATAACACAGCATCGTAGTGCCAGTAAATCAAATAATTTCCTAGCTCTTCCCGGCTTTGGATATCCGCCTTAGCTTTCCAAGACCCTCTCCTGGGTCTGTGCATAATGCATCTTATAGTTGGAGTAATGAACTAGGATCAGCTCTCAGTCCACTGCAATTTAAACAGCATTTTATTTTATGAGAAATAATATGTACTATTATTTTTATTTTCTTCTTAATATTATTTGATAACACTACTGTTTCAATTGTAATAATAATAATAATAATAATAATAATAATAATAATAATAATAAGAAGAAGAAGAAGAAGAAGAAGAAGAAAACTAATTAATCTCCATTCAATTCAGATATTCAGATAGACTGCACATAACATCTTATTAAATTACAAATTATATAATATATTTTAATTAATATACAAATACCACAGGACCTCGTATATACTATATATATATATATTGGATTGCTGGTTCATTTCCTGGCTCCAGCCTGTCTGTATTTTTCCTATTTTTCCCTACAAATGCTTCAGATTTATTTTCAATTAATTTCTGTAGACTGTAATTTTTCATTGAGGGTGACAAATTTGTTCTGACTATCTTGGCTAGGAGTAGATAGATAGATAGATAGATAGATAGATAGATAGATAGATAGATAGATAGATAGATAGATAGATAGACAGATAGATAGATAGACAAAACAGAGAGACAGAGAGATAGATAGATAGAAAAGAATCCCTGGATTCAGAACTGCATTTATGTTTGCAATGCCAGTAAGTTTACCTCGAAAATGACAACATGTTAAGATAGACAGACAGATCGATAGACCTACATCTTTTATCACATCACATCAAATCACATCACATCACATCTTTTATTATCATAGAAGTTTTTATATAGTAATATATATATTCTTTAGTTTTTTAAGATTCGATCAAATAGATTTTATAAGATGGGATTTCATTTGTAAAAAAACGGGCATTAAATGGACATGCTAAAAATTAATAATTTAAATTAAAAAATTATATTATTATTCTTATTATGTAAAGATAATACAGAATGCACAGGGTGGAGCAGAACTGCATGATGGTTGCAGGCAGTGAAAGCAGTAAAGTATGTACCTCAGAGAAATGACAACAATGTTATAGACAGACAGATCGATAGATTCTATCTATCTATCTATCTATCTATCTATCTATCTATCTATCTATCTATCTATCTATCTATCTATCTATCATACAATGTTTATTATATATGTAATGTATATATTTCATTAGTTCATCTTTAAATTCTGATCGAACAGATTTTTCATAAGATCAGCGATTTCTATTTGAAAATAAAACAGCATTTAACATGACATGCTCATAATGCTCATATATATATATATATATATATATATATATATATATATATATATATATATATATATGGTACTCAATATGTTAAATTGGGAAACATTTAGCCTGTGTAACAGATACATTAACCTTCATGTAGGATGTGGTACATTATCGATCTGTGGGTTGGGGGTAGTGAGTGTGTTTGTGTGTGTGTGTGTGTGTGTGTGTGTGTGTGTGTGTGTGTGGTGAGGGGGGTTTCCACATGAATAAATGAATGCAGGAAGTTACATTAAGATCTTTTCAGGAAGTACAGCACTATTTATCTCCCACAAAAGCAGATAATTCATTTTGGTGCTTCCGGGAGTAGGAGTCTTTGGTGAAGGAGATCTTATGTGTCTTATGTGGTGTCCACTGGTTTATGGTGTGTGTGCTTATTCACTTGATATGGATTGTGAAATGGAAAATAAGCTGAAATTTCAGTGTGGCATCTTAGGACTCATGTTATTGCAGTATGTTAAAATAATTCATTTTAGAAAGATATCTCTAATTGGCCTTGACCATAGTTTTTTTTTTCTTTTCTTTAATTTCTTCAGAAATATTACGCATTTCTCTTTTTTTTATTTCTCTATATTATATGAAAGTTAAAAATATTTGTTTAATAAGTATATAAAAAACATAATATGCTTTTTAAAAATATAAAGTGTTTGTACAAAAATAACTGTTTTATTTTATGTATTTTTTAAAATTAATTTTATGTATAAAATTTGTATAAAACAAAACACTTTGTATATAGTTGCACGAAACTGGTATATTTTGTATATTGTACCTATCTTGTATGTATAGTGCCGGTATATCTTGTTTGTTGATGGTTTTCTTTCCTTCTACATACATCATCTAATCTCAGCCTGTTAAACAAGAGGAACTTGTACAGCGTAATGGTACGATTGTTAAGTGTGAACAATAAAGTAGTATTTTGTATCGCTTCACCATTCATGTCTGAAAGCTTAATAGACAAATCAAGTATCTGCAGTTGCTAGCTGAATATCTTTTCTTCATTATAGTCTAGCCAGACACACACACACACACACACACACACACACACACACACCCCCCCCCCCACAGTCTCACCACCCACATGCTACTTGTGTCAACTCTCCCAGGAGGAAAGACAAAGGCTATGTCTGAAGAGTACTGGCTCTCAGACAGTGGAATTAGAGGATAAAGATCTTCATCGATCCCACCCAAAACATTAAGAGACCCTTGTTTGACTTTGAAGCCCCAAGGCCAGCTCTCAGCTGGCATTTTTGTGGACTTCAAAGCACTGAAATGGCATGACGTCAGGGTACGAGGTACATTCTGGGAGGAATGTGGGGGCATTACTGCAGAGCAACTGAGATGAAGTTTTGCACGTTGCAGCACTCAAAACAGCTGTCGGGCTGGAGCGACAGATGACAGACAATGAGTTGCAGATGAAAATGTCACTGTGAGCTTCACTGAGTTCACTTCCATAGCTTCAAACACCTTTGTGTAATTTTGAATGTTTAGAAATATGACGTTTTTCACTCTGCAATCGCCGCTATTTGGTCAAATTACAGTTTAATAATGCTGGACTCAACAGGCATTCAATAGGCTTTGTGGTAAAACACACAAACACACACACACACACACACACAAACACGTGCACACACACAGGAGAAGCTTCAAAAAACAGTTCTCCATGTCAGACACTTTCTCTCACCTCGTCTGGTCTGCTGATCGCTCGATGGGTTATTGTTAATGGTGCGGAACACAAAGACTGCTGGGAAAGCGGCCATAAAATCGATTTTTAATAGGTTTATGACATCTGTAATACCGTATGAATGATGTCTGAACGAATGTTGTGGAATTCAAATACATTTCATGTCACATCTAAAGGGAACAACGGAGCACGGATTATTAAACCGGTTCCCTTGAAAACTTTAGCTATGGGAAAGATAATGTGGAGATCAGAAAAAAAGCTGATTTCTTACTGCTAATTAACTGCAATGTCAGCGCAGAGTGCCACCCATTTGCTGCTAATTAGCCACAAGAAGAGAGTATGGCAAATGGGAAAGGACTAATGGATGAACCCGTGATCAGAGTTGATGACAATACTCATCATAAACCTCTGCCCTGGGCTGCTGCACCAGAAAAGGATTAACTTAAAGGACTCGACATAAGAGGCAATAAAAGGCGATGAACACATAGATATGTGACAGTATTGATTTTTAAATAAAATCTAAAATTGCCCCACATAAAGGATGCCGCCATCATCGCCGCAATCGGCGGCTTCTATATGGTGCCTGGAACCAAAATCGGACTAAAAGGTTACAATGAAGATCCCTCCTTTTTTTTACACTTTAACAATATATATAACGTTCTATATTCATATTCATACACTTCACTGTACCATATTCAGATCCAATCACTGTATTCAGACACTACCTTCTCTATTTTTGATATATTTATTTTTATATTGCAATTTTCCACCATCTTTTTCTCCTACATGATCTATATGTTTTATTTCTGATTTACTGTATCTAATTTGTGTCTTATTTTTACCTTAGCGTTAATTGGCTTCAATTTTATATTTGAATTTGATCCACAGAGATGCAATATTAGGTTCTTTCTGCCGCACCGAGTTTGAGTCTGACCCATCGTGGAGAGTGTGTAGAGGTTATCAGTAAGGACAAGACCACTCCTTTACCTCAAACAATCACATTGAAAAGCCAAACGCTGGATCAGCATCTGCCTTAACCTCAGTCATGAGGGAGCACAGCCAGCGACCTTGCAGTTTTCAGAGGGATAGTAATACATTGAACGCCGCTCCTTTTTAGCACTTATGCCACACAGTCACACTGAAAGCTGTCGGGTTTATTAGAAGAATGTTACAGTCTTTATCTACAACAGCATTCATTCCATCATAGGGTTCATTATCATTCATCATTCAACATCATTCATTTAGTTCATATGGTTCATTATTTGGTGGTCAGCAAAAATGATGGGAAAATCTGCAGTACATTAAGTACATTTTCAGTCTAAACATTCATTCATTGTCTACCGCTTATCCGATCTATTCTCAGGTCACGGAGAGCCTGTGCCTATCTCAGGCATCATTGGGCATCAAGGCAGGATACACCCTGGATGGAGTGCCAACCCATCACAAGGCACACACACACACATTCACACAATTTAGAGACGCCAATCAACCTACAATGCATGTCTTTGGACCGGGGGAGGAAACTGGAGTACCCGAAAGAAACCCCAGAGGCACAGGGAGAACATGCAAACTCCACACACACATGGCAGCTATGCAGTAATTATTTTACATTTACATTTCTGGCATTTGGCATCCAGAGCGACGTACAAAAGTGCTTTAGTTCTCAGTCACTGAATACATTAACACTGGTTCAATAAGACACAAACTTGGGATACCATTAGCCTAAACACTGAGTTGGTTTTTGTTTATTTATTTATTTTTTTAAACTTTGCAACATAATACATAAACTGGGAAAAGTAAGAGCTAGTTTAAGTACTTCAGGAAGAGGTAAGTCTTCAGTTGCCGTTTGAAGACGGTCAGAGACTCGGCCGTATGGATACCTAGGGGAAGTTCGTTCCACCACCTCGGTGCCAGAACAGAGAAGAGTCGAGATGTATACCTACCTTTTTCCCTGAGAGATGGTGGGACCAGTCGAGCAGTGCTAGTGGATCTGAGTGAGCGAGGTGCAGTGCGAGGAGTGATGAGAGCTTTGAGGTAAGATGGCGCTGGTCCATTCTTGGCTTTGTAGGCAAGCATTAGTGTTTTGAATCTGATGCGTGCAGCTGCCAGAAGCCAGTGGAGGGAACGCAGCAGTGGGGTGGTGTGGGAGAACTTGGGCAGGTTGAAAACAAGTCGTGCAGCTGCATTTTGGATCATTTGCAGTGGGCGAATTGCGTTCAGAGGTAGACCTGCCAGAAGAGAGTTGCAGTGGTCCAATCTCGAGATGACCAGATATTGAACAAGCACCTGAGTAGCCTGTGTGGATAGAAATGGCCGAATCCTTCTGATGTTGTACAGAAGAAACCGACATGAGCGTGTCACATTAGTGACATGGGAGGAAAAGGATAATTGATTGTCCATGGTTACCCCAAGGTTGCGAGCAGTGGCTGAAGGGGAAATCATGGAGTTGCTCAGAAATATCGCGAGCTCTTAGACTGGGGATGGATCACCTGGGATGATCAGCAGCTCAGTTTTGCTGGGATTGAGTTTCAGCTGATGAGCAGTCATCCAAGATGAAATGTCCGCCAGACATGCTGAGATCCGAGCAGAAGCCGTGGTATCTGAGGGAGGGAAGGAGAAGATAAGTTGGGTGTCATCGGCATAGCAGTGGTATGAAAATCCATGTGAGGATATAACTTTGCCAAGAGAGTGAGTATAGAGGGAGAAAAGGAGAGGACCAAGTACTGAGCCTTGCGGGACACCAGTAGAGAGTCTGCGTGGAGCAGATGTTTCCCCTTTCCCTGTTACCTGATATGAGCGACCATCCAGGTAGGAAGCAAGCCATTCCCATGCTGTTCCACAAATTCCAAGACTCCTGAGGGTGGACAAGAGAGTCTTGTGGTTTACTGTGTCAAATGCTGCAGACAGGTCGAGGAGGATGAGGACCGATGACAGTTTGGCTGATCTAGCAGCATGTAGTTTCTCAGTGACTGCCAAAAGGGGGAGTCTCTGTGGAATGTGCAGGTCAGGTCAGCATTACAAATTGACAAATTTCAAACTGGCTTCACTTTCGAAGCCCATTGTGTGACTTATGAACATCAGTTACAAACAACAATGATGGGAAAATGTATCAAACTCAATCCCCCAATATTTATTCACCTAACACTGTAGACTCCACGAATTTTAAACATAAATGTCTCCATAGAGACAGCATCACCATATCAGTGATTTAATCCTGTTTAGTAGTACAGTGGGAATTGACTTATTGGACATTTTCAATCAGTATAAACAAATGAATGATTTTCTGGCTGTGAGTCTGATATAAAAAGAGTCAGTTCTCAGACTTTCAGTGTGAGATGTGTGTTTTCCCCCTCTGATAGATAACCTTACACAGAATTTTAGTGGTTGAAACACCTTGAAATTTTAGATGCTTTTTAGATGAACAAGAACTCGGGGCGTGTCAGAGAGCAGAAATGGGTTTGATATCAACATTTACTTTGCAGAAAGAAACATTTGTGTGGAAGAAAATAATTGTTTTTGTATCTTTGGAACTTTTCTATGAATGTATCACCCCTAGTAGGTTAGATAAAAATAGAAAACTACAAAGTCCTGAGTGTCTACTTTCATATGAGCTTCATAATAACTACCACTGTGGAGAGGGACATGACAAAGACATTCGATGCTGAACATGGACACAACAAAACAGGAGGGAATTACATTTTTTTGGCTTCTGGGAAAAAAGTCCCAAAATGAATGAGCTGTTACTATAGAAACAATAACATATTAAAACAAGTCCATTAGTATAAACCTGTGATTTGCCCTGCACTTGAAACAACTGTCAAAGCTGCTACTCTAGAAAATTATACAACACCTTCTGACCAATCAGATTTGAGAATTCAACAATCCTGTTATCTTCTCCAACAGGCTTTTTTTTTTTTTTTTACTGTGACGTTCTCTAGCATGAAATGCAAAACTTAAATGCATTTTATTGAAAACAAAAGGAAAGGCTAAAATTCTTCTTAAATCCAGGAAAAAGACGCATAGTTAGGACTGATTACCTGGAGCTGTGTGTGTAAATCTGTCCAAAGGCAAAGCAAAGCAACACTGACTCCTTAGAGTTTTTCTCAAGAGGATGTAACCCTAATGTACATTTTTGCTGGGAACACGTGTGTGAAAGAGAGAGAGAGAGAGAGAGAGAGAGAGAGAGAGAGAGAGAGAGAAGAGCATCCTTGAGGCTATTGTACTGATGATGATCTCTATAGCGTAAGAGCTGCTTCCGTCAGAGCGCGTGATGCTGCTGTAGAGCGGAGGGGGAGGAAGCTAAAAGGTTGGAAGAGCCTCGCTGGCCATTTATGCCTCAGAGCTGAGGGGGAAGTCCTGTGGTGCAGAACAGCAAGAGCTCTGCTTTGAAAACCTGACTGGATCAGAAAACGAGGAGGCACAGTCGAGCTGTGACGCAGATACGAAAGTTCCGGTACACGGCGTGACCCACACACACACATACGCACACTCGTGCTGCAGAGGCTGATTTCTAACCATGCATGAGTGTGTGTAAGACACTGCGAGTGAGAGACAGCCAATCAGAGCAGAGACGACTTCCAGCATCAGAAAGACATAAACAACTCCACTGCCGTTTAGCCATATTTGGCAATGTTTTGAATTCTTACAGCAGTCTAGGAAATTCGATGTACCAAAGGTAACAGTGTGTACTCTCCGCATAATGGTTATATAACACACATTCCTGACTGATTCATCATTTTCTATTCAGCATCTGTTTACAATCCTGTCTCATACTACCGTTTCTAGCGTCTCGTTGACACCAAGATAAAGTGCATTTGTCGGAAATGGCCTGCAGTTTTAATAGGAAAGTAGTAGCATGTGACATGTTGTGTGTGTGAACCGAAAGGCAATAAAATACTGTCGCTGACACAAGACACTGATTTTGTGTCCTTGACAAAGAAGCACCAATCACAGGTTCATAAACTCTCACCAAGGCTGTCCTCTGGGTCCGTGACCTTGACCTGTGACGTCTGTGACTTGAAAATGATTGGTGGACTTCTTGGTTTTGTTCTGTCTCTTGCGTCCATCCTGAATTATTTGTTTCTACTAAAAAAAAAACAACTCACAGACACTCCGATCTCTACTTATATTGCAGACAACACGTTAGATTCCATATCCTGTTTATATAGCACTAATGCCCTTCAGGATTATCTTTGATGCCCTTCAACTAAAGAAATAAGCTTTTATTTTGTTTTTGTTTTTTTTACATTTACACAGTATGGATTATTATTGCTAAACTAATCACACAAAAATGATAATGGCCATTTTTTTCTCTTATATCTATAACTGACTGATTGTACAATCTTTTACCATGCTCACGTTGCGATTACGGACCTTAACTTTCGAGCTACTTTTATAAATCAATGGTAACATCATTAGAAATTTCACCCTTGTATGGCTTTTAAAGGGCGTGGCCAAATGCCTGACTCCAGAGTGCCGAGGGGGCTGGGCTAGGCTGATGGCTATAAACCCTCTAAACAATGCACGTAAAATGGCTAAACCCCAAAACCCATAAACGTGAGATGTAAGGTGCAAAGTGAATGAGTGAATAATGAGTCGCAAAGGTCACGAGAGGAGTGCACGCTAAATGTGTTACACAGAAATTGGTTTTAGACTTGCTATATTAAGTGTACAAATCGTGTTGAATTATAAACCTTTGTACTTACACCACATTGCTGTCCTATTCCTATTCATTTTGTACAACAGCCGTTTTGACAGTATTTCCAGCTACAAGGCAAATCACAGGTTTATATCAATGCACTCGTTATCGTTTCTATAGCAAGAAACACACACGTGGACTTGTATGATTGACGTTTTCGCAGATTAGATTAAAACCATGTGTAATTGCTGATATGGTGCAGCTTTGTATAAGAGTATGTTTAGTTAACATATATGGAACAAGTCTCCAGTATTAGTGCTCTGTATCAATTAAAGGAACTTTAATTAAAGGTCTTGGACATGGGGGAAATCTTCACAGCAGCAGAGTTTTTGAGGCGACAAGCCTGACGACACGACAAGCCGTGTTTCTTCGTGTTTCTTTGTTAATGTCAAGATAGAAAAAAACAGATGCTGGTGAGGAACGGACTGTTTATAGCTGCGACTGTATAAAGAAATGAACTCCTGACATGGATGTTCAGCAATATCATGTGCAAGAATAAATAGACAAAATGTGTGTTGTTTAATTTGTGAAAAACACGTATTACTTTTGGTAAACCACTCTGGTACATGAGGAATAAAATTTATAATGTAATATTTTACTATATCTGATATTAGATCAGATAACAAAAATATAATAGAAAAGAAAATGAGCTATGAAAAAAAATACACAAAGTATACAAAGTGTATAAATATATAAAATAATAATAATAATAATAATAATAATAATAATAATAATAATAATAATAATAATAATAATAATAATAATGCATTTAATGGTCATCTGTTTATAAACATAGAGAAACTATAAAGAAAAAGTGTCAGTGCATTATTGCACCATTCCCACAGGATACAGGAGAATCTGCTACTACTATTTACGATTATACAATAAAATTTGTGAAAGACACAGACACAGACACACACATTATTGCTGTGTGTGTGTATCACCAAATTTTAATGTGTTTTGTGTGTGTGTGTGTGTGTGTGTGAATACTATAGTAATATAATCAATTATCAATTTATTATTTATTGTAAATTAGATTATTACATGTTTGTGTGTGTGTATTGTGTGTGTGTGTGTGTGTGTGTGTGTGTGTGTGTGTGTGTGTAGTATAGGTTAGTCTAAGTCTAGTTTATATTTTCCCATTTTTTGGGAGGTTAAGACCATTTTCTGAAAATACAGGCAGTGGAGTTGCTCATTTTATTGATTTATTGTGCCATTTGGAAATGCCATGCTGTTAGTTTTAGCTTGAATGGAACACTGAGGGCTTTCATATTTCACATGAAACCTTAAAGGCCAGAGCTTCAATTACATCCAACGACTTGTCCTGATTTTTAAAAGGACTTTCCACGGAGAATCCCCTGGATTTACACTGGCTCAAAAACTACCATGTGAAAGCACCATACGTGGGCAGGTGCAAGCACGGGCAATTTGTGGATAGGTGTAATTTACACAAACTATTGCCAGCAATTACGCTCCATCCCGATGGGAAAACGACCCTCTAGAGCTTCTGTTTCATCACATTTTTAGGTAAGCGTGATTTCTTCACTGTCAGCAGCAGCAAGACGTGGTGCTCCTTACCCACTCCCCCCACGCAATCTGATAGCTTCCTTGCACACACACACACACACACACACACACACTCACACACACACTCACACACACACACACACACACACACACACACACACACACACACACACACACACCCCAACACTTTTCATGGCTACACACTCTCTCTGCAGCCATGCAGGGCTCGAGGATGAAACTCAAGCTGTCATTGGATGCAGAGTGGGTGAGGCTTACTGCAGAGGCGGAGATGAAAGAAGGGAGGGGGTGGCGACAAAAAAAGAGCGAGGATGGAGGGAGAAGAAAAGGGTGGGTTTTCCCATATTAACACGACAAGATCAGAGGGGTTCCCATCCTCCCACACAGAGGCAGGCGATTAAATTAAACGCTAAAGAACAGCACCCATGTGTTTTTTTTTTTTGCTATCTCTCGATCCAGACTGTTCCAGGCTTTAAAAACCTTCTCAATTAGAAAGATCAGACATTTTCAGACCTTGGATTGAATTGACGTCACGTCAGGTTTATAAATAGCCAGCCACCATGGAAGGCCACAACTCACACGGTTACATGTGGTAATGCTAATCGCTGAGGAAACATGACCTGAGCATGAACAGCTGTTAGCTAGCATTACAGGCGAGTACGCCATCGCTCCTTGGCTCAAAAAGGGAAACATCCCGGTATGAAGTGAGAACAGCTGCCGAGGATCTCTCTTGTCGCTGACGGCTTCTCGAGCTCATCTATTTTGTATGTGATCTTTCTAGGTTTACTCAAAATGCGTAATCAGGCTGGGAAGTGTCGAAAGAAAACCGTCTGTCGGAGGCATGCGCCGTTCCTGCCAAAGAAAATGCCAAAGTGCCTCGGAAGAGCCCTTAATTTGAGCATCGAGCTGTTATTTAAATGCGACAGGAGTGCATGAGGTATCACCCTCGTTAATATTTCGGCTCGACTGCTACATCAGCACGACCACTGCAGACACTAGTGCATGGAGGATGGGTGGAAAACGAGGGGGTGACGGTGGTGGGGTCGGAGGAAAAAGTAATGGGGTGCTAATCAAGCTGAGGAGATGGACGGAGGGTGTGTGTGTGTGTTGGGGGGGTTTTGTTTAATTGTAGATGATTCACGTTTCACTAATGCAAACACAATTAGCGATCGCAATCGTTGCTTACGGTCATATGATTTCAGATACTGGAGCTTTGGGTACAGATTTGACTAATGACCACTGTGTGACAACTGGGAATTTTTTACTTGAGTCTGATTTGTGGCTGGATGTACGATGAGACCGGGAGGTGGACAGTAGTTTGGATCGAGATTCATGAGGCATGATTTATGTCCGAGGCTGTGGCTGATAAGCTCATACCTGCACGGGCACACAGCCGAGCGAGCAAGCACATGCAGACTGAGCTTGTCAATTAAACTACACGTTATATATTTCAACTGTTCTTTCTTGAATTTAAACCAAACCCATACTACAGTCGAGATAAATCTTTGCAGCCGTATTAGTGGTTCAGTTAGTGCTTTGAACCAAAGTGCTGTGTTGCTGTATGTCTCGTTCATGTCCGATCTTCAATCCAATGCCATTATTTTTCCCTCTTGCCGAGTTGGTACTAAGAATAACAACGCTAACAAGAGCAGCTAGGGCCCTTATATGGAAAAAGAGAGCAGGGCATTACGCCAGGCCTGACATTAGCACTATCTGACCTGACCCTCAGCTCAGATCACACTTGCTTGGGAGTTGAATAGTACTTGGATGAAGCGTTCAAAGCCTGCAGCACTGTAAACCCTGTGACTGCCGAATGGGATGGTGGAATGCGTGGAATCTGCATGGCTTTTCCTCTAGCTTTAGTAAGATCACATGAAGCATGACGAATCCAACATGACCTCCCCTGTGATTTCACAGCCACGTTCACGTGATGGCTGTAAAGGTCGTCATGGAGACATGAGACTTAGAGGCGTGTAATCACCTGATAACTGCATGCTTCGGCATGCCTTTATGAGCATGCGTAATTGTCTTTTTTTTTTTTTTTTGTCTATATTCAGGCCTGTGGATCTTGATGTTTGGGCAATCAGGATAAGCTTGCTTGGAACAAAAAATGCCAAAGCCTACTAAAAATGAAAAGTCTTTACAAACCCTCCATTCTCTGATTTAATATCCTCAGCCCTATACCTAGCCTCTGGTCTGATGAGCTGCCTTTAGCTAAATAATTTATGTAAATGTGTGTCATTGGCCATAGCAGAGGATCTGCTACAGAAAGTGCAGTGGTTCCTGTGTAGAAAACTAGAATCACTTTGTTTTCTTTATACACTGAGCGTGGTACTGCTGCGTGCTTTCAGCACCGTGCTTCAAGAGACAATTAGGAATTACATTTCAGAGGAAATGCGAAATGTCCCATCAGCCTCCAGCTTATCTCAGACGAGCAGGTCGTTGCACAGTTCATTTCTCATCCTCATCAAGCACAGGATCAAGACTCCATGACTGTAAGTGTAATTTACATTTTTGCTTTGCTTAGGATTTCATACGGCGATGAGTCCTGTTTTTGGAGATCCACCTCTCTTCTTAGGAATCTTATTCAGAAGGAGGATATTTCTAAACTATCAAAATGTAAAAATTTCAAAATCCGAATCAGGTTTATTGGCCAAGTATTTAGTATCGACTGTTGGTGACTCTAAGAAGTACAGATATAAAATAACTACACTATACATTAAATTTACAAACAATGTTATAGAGTAAATAATGAAATACCACAATATACATAAAAAAGTCCACAATATACATATTATGTTGTTGTTCCTTCGACTGCTCCCTGTGCAGGGTTGCCACAGCAGATCATTTGGTCTGCATGTTTCAATTTGGCACAGGTTTTATGCCGGATGCCCTTCCTGATGCAACCCTCCCATTTTATCCGGGCTTGGGACAAGCACTGAGAGTTAACTCTTTCAGTGGCTGGGTTAGCTCCCTGCCTGGGAATCAAACCACGGCAATAAGATCGTGGGATCCTGCCACTGGACCACCAGGAGGCTCATTATGAGGTAGGTTATAAATGTATATAAAGTGAGGTAATGCGTAGCAGTGTATAGCAGCAATGGTGTGTGTAATAGGTATACATCTAGACTCTTCTCTGTTCTGGCACTGAGGTGGTGGAACGAACTTGCCCTAGATGTCCAACAGCTGAATCACTGGCCGTCTTCAAACGACGGATGAAGACCTACCTCTTCCTGAATCACTTAAACTAGCTCTTATTTTCCCTGTTTGCTTCATGTATTGTTCTATGTTCTATGTACTTCCTCCCAACACAGATATGTTCCTCCCAACACAGTTTTTAAGCTGATGGTATCCTAAGTCTGTAACCTATTGAACCAATGGCAATGAAATCATTGGTAGAGATTTCAAAGCACTTTTGTACATCACTCTGAATAAGAGTGTCTGCCAAATGCCAGAAATGCAAATGTACATGTAAATGTAAGCTTTTATTCTCAGTTCCACTGTATACAGCTGGTGTAGTACACAGTGAAATGAAATAAAGTTCTTCCAGGACTATGATGCTACATAAAACACATTGCTACATATGATAACACAGTAGTACAAACAAAGCAAAACAGAAGACAATACAATAGTTCATACTTCACAGATGCCCCTAGAAGGTTTACTAGATGCCACTGGTGGTTTAGTGGTTACTGTGATTGCTTCAGACCTCTGGTGTTAGGGGTTCAATTCCCACTTTTGCCCTCTGTTTCCTCCCCCGGTCCAAAGACAAGTGTTAAGGCTGACTGACATCTCTGAATTGTAAGTGAGTGTGATTGTGTAATGTCCAGGGTGTCCCCCACCTTGTGTCCTGAGATCAATGGGATAGGTTTCAGACTTCCTGTGTAGGATAAGATGGATGGATGGATGGATGGATAAAAGGAATACACAGATAATATGAATAAGATTATTCATTCATTCATTGTCTGCCGCTTATCCGAACTACACTCGGGTCACAGGGAGCCTGTGCCTATCTCAGGCGTCATAGGGCATCAAGGCAGGATACACCCTGGACAGAGTGCCAACCCATCGCAGGGCACACACACACTCTCATTCACTCACGCAATCAAACACTACGGACAATTTAGAGATGCCAATCAACCTACCATGCATGTCTTTGGACTGGGGGAGGAAACCCCCGAGGCACGGGGAGAACATGCAAACTCCACACACACGGCGGAGGCAGGAATCGAACCCCCAACCCTGGAGGTGTGAGGCAAACGTGCTAACCACTAAGCCACCGTGCCAACCTTGAATAAGATAATATAAAATATAATAACAGACAATAGAGCTTTTTACAAACACTTCTGTATTCTAATGTTTTTCTTTTTTTAAATAAAAATAGGCATAAAATTCATTCACCTGAATACTTTATGGTCCTGTGGCATTATTTCTCTTCCATTTTAACTTTTGAAAAAACAAAATAAAGCCAGGTTTAAATATTTACAAGTTGGATCTAAGCTTTTTTTTCCTCCAGAGATTTAAATTCTCATGTCCTTAAGGTTCATCTGCTTGCGTCCCCTTTGCCTTCTGCACAAATGATCTGACTTTAATAAATTAACTGGAGATTAGGTGATTTAACCCCAACCCGAAAAAGAAAATGTGCAGCAGTGATCCTTCAGGAATTTTCCATCTGTTTATAGGTCACCCATATTGAAACACGCTGCTTAATCTGAGCCTACGTGAGCCTAAACACATTTCAGTGGCAGACACCAGGGTCAGACCCGCTGAGGTACAACAGCTTCTGTTTCCATGGCGACAGGGCTCCTCACACCTCTGGCACAGCGTGGCTCCATCATGGCGATCATGTGACTGTGGCGTTTCTCATTAATCCCCTGCATGGAGGTGAAACATGTGGCCTTCTTCCAAAACCTTTCTGCTTTAAGGCAAGACGTCCTCCTGCGCTCATGTAATCACTGCACGCTGCTGATTTCAGGGGTGTGAAAGATAGGAATATGTCACTGAGACTGCATTTGAGTGGAGTATGTAGTACTGAGCAATGGAGTGTACATAGAGCTTAGTAGTGGGTGATGTGAGTTTGTATACTCTGTGACCTGACACAGAATAATTAGCCTCCTATTCACCTATTGACGTCTTGTCTAAAATGGGCGGTGGTAGCTCAAGTGGTTAAGGCTCTGCATTGTTAATAGGGGGTTTAAGCCCCAGCACTGCCCAAGCGGCCACTGCTGGGCCCCTGAGCAAGGCCCCCTACCCCCCACCCCCCGCTCCAGGGGTGCTGCATCATGGCTGCCCCTGCGCTGTGACCCCAACCCTCCAAGGATGGGAAGTGTATAGAAAGAATTTCACTGTGCAGTAATGTATATGTGACAAATACACACTACAGATCCCTATACTATAATATATCAGTTAGATTACATTAAACTTCATTGCCTCACCATTGAGTATAAACACTAGTACAAAGAAATGCAGTTTAGCCTGATGCTGGACTTATTAAACTGAGAAAAACATGAACGTATGGAATGTTTGGACACTTCATGCATTCAATGCTCACATCTTCGCCTACTTAACGAAAAAGGGGCGGAGCTACCATGTGCTGGTACTGGTGCTGGAGGAGAAAAAAAAATTCAAAATGGCCGCCGATACTCCGGCAGACAACACTGAAAAATGAACATTGTCTGATTTAGTTTTCAACATTTTAAAAATTCATCGTTTTCTGTTAAAGGTACTGTAGCGGCATGATGTTACGTGCATTTGACATAATTTATCATCGGCTGAGAAACAGCTTAGTGAAAAAACATGAGATGGTACTACCCTTCTAAAATTTACACACTAGACTAGAGTGTGTAGCACATAGTGTAAGTTTAAAGCGTATAGGGACACTCATTACAGGGTATGTCATTTGGGATGTGCGTATATAAGCGTATAGGGACATGTCATTTGGGACACACCTATAGTGTAGGAGGAGAAAAAGATTCCATACAAACAATATATCATCTTTGATGTGAGTTGATTTACGTGTATCAAGCAGCTCATTTCTGTACCAGACCATGTAAGGTTTGCTCGACTCCTTTGCCAGCATGGGCCTCTTCTTTACGCTTGTTCACCATAGAAGGCCTCAAGAAATAATTTCTTTTAAGAGAGTGTGTGATCCCTCTTCTCTGCAAAGTGAACTTCACTCAAAAATCCTACTGATTAACAATGGAAGAATGGAAGCTGGAGCGTGTCCATGTCCAATATGTTAAAACTCTGCTACGGAGTAACATTTCCTATTAGCCACATTACGATCATGTCGTCCTACAACTGGGATTTGCTGTGACCGTTCTGCTTAGCGCAGCTGACTGGAACCACACTGTTTCGAACCTAATTAAGATTAATGTCATGCTTGATGATGGATCCCCGACTGAGAAACCACATCCAGGCATCTCGCTGCACATCTGCGTACAAACTTGCAGAAGTACAGAGAAGACTGCTGATGGATGTGTCATATAGAGAAACAGGCTGGTTTGTTACTACACCAGGCGAAAAAGTCATCCGAGCACATCACACATCAACTTTCTGCTTTATGAAAGAAACCAGGAACACTGTGTTTTATTAATACTGCAATTCCGTAATGAGTCTGTCAGGACAGGTGGGCTGGCCCAGGTGTTCAGGAACAGATCGATGTTGTTCTGAGAGTTATGACAGGCCTACAGCAGGTGGAGGCATGTCGAACACCAAGAGGTGGTGATGAGGAAAGATTCATGGGAAGGTGAACAGGTGGAAAGTGACAGAATATATGTCTCTGAATCACTATTATTCACATTAGCTCATCTGATCATGGTGTAACTGAACAAATTTCTAATAAATCTTATTCTATTTATTTATTTAAAATAAAACATAAAACACATTCGTGCTGAATGACAAAGAAAAACCCCAACAGGTTAACTCCGGGTTCATGAAAGAAATGAAACAATAGGCAATAAAAAATTCAGATAAAGCATGCTGTCATTAAATCTGATATGTTTTGTGAACTTGCACAACTGATGATTCATTTTCTACTAAAGCAGGAATAATTCAAATCACAGGTGTCTATTAATGCACTCAACCAAATATTTTATTGTTGCCATAGTAACAGCTCGTTCACAGGAACCTGTATGGAGGTAAGGTGGATAGAAGAAGAAGAAGAAGAAGAAGAAGAAGAAGAAGAAGAAGAAGACATTCACATTTATGTTTAATGTCTATAAATATATGTTTGATATATTTTTTACTTCATATTTAATGACTTTTCCTAATTTAATAGGGACAAACAGGTACAGATAAATTGATCATGATAATGGTTTCCTGTACACATTTTTTAGCATCAGTGTTCCTTGGGGTCAGTTTGACAGCAGGCTGTTTTAGCAGTATAAAACGCATAAAAAGTACATTCATCTGCTTTGGTTGTTTTGGATAATATTGATGTCACTATGGGGGGCATGGTGGCTTAGTGGCTTAGTGGTTAGCACGTTTGCCTCACACCTCCAGGGTTGGGGGTTCGATTCCTGCCTCCGCCGTGTGTGTGGAGTTTGCATGTTCTCCCCGTGCCTTGGGGATTTCCTCCGGGTGCTCTGGTTTCCTCCCCCAGTCCCAAGACATGCGTGGTAGGTTGATTGGCATCTCTAAAATTGTCTGTAGTATGACTGAGAGTGTGTGTGTGTGTGTGTGCCCTGCGATGGGTTGGCACTCCGTCCAGGGTCCAATGATGCCTGAGATAGGCACAGGCTCCCCGTGACCCGAAAGTAGTTCGGATAAGCGGTAGACAATGAATGATGTCACTATAGCAATCAATTTAATAATCCTCAAGAACATCCTTTTGCTTTAGCGCCCTAACCTAACATAAACATACCTGTGGTTTTGCAAGAACCACTGAGAGTTCACACGACGTGTAATTATCCTTGATAACAGAAATTGTACTACTTTCCAAATGTTATAAATAACATGTTATAAATAATAAAAAAATATATAAATAAATCAAAATAAAATAAAGCCATTAAAAACAAAAAAAGATCTTCTATAGTCACTCAATAGAAATTCTGTGTGTTTAGGAGCATGGGGTGGTGCGGTCGGTTGGGGTTATGTTTTATTTAAAAAGCTATTCAACAACGGGGTAGTCGACAAAGAAACAAATTACTTGACAAAAAAAATTGGTGGGGTCAAACTGATCCCAAGGGCAAAACATTTGAGGGTTAAACAAAGGAAATCGAGCAGTCAGTGATATGCTGAAGACATGAATTTTACATTATTGCTAGAAGTCTCCAGTGTAAGTGCCTTGCGACAGTTAGTAAAGCTAGGGTTAGGGTTAGGGCTTTACATTTTTATTTGTCTCATTCATTTCAAGAGAAAGTGAGGAAATTAACTTGCTGATGTTCCCCAACGTGTTAAATGTACAAACAAATGGATAAAAAGCTTCATCGTTCTTGAAGAAATTTTAAAAAAGTGATATTTTTCAAATCGCTGTGGTATAAGAGGAATAAAACCCTTCACAATGTCTTAATGAAAAACAATCAACTCTTTGCTCACCTGTCATTGATTATTTTCCTATAGCAGCATTTCTTACATATTAAAACTGATAAGAATGAATTCGTACTCAATGCAAAATAAAGCAAATGAATAGATTCCCAATAAAAGGGTTTGAGTTCCTCAGATGTTCAGTCTGTGAATGTTGGAAAGATCTGAAAGCAGTCTTGCTTGACCCCTAGTACCTCAGAAAATAGAAGTTGCTTTCGGCTGCTCCCTGTTCGGGGTCGCCGCAGTGGACCAACTGGTCTGCACAACAACTTGGCAAATGTTTTTCGCCGGATGCCCTAGTACCTCAGAAAATAACCCAATTTAATAAATAATGGTTTTACGAATAAAGAATTATCTAATGAATTTGTTTCCATTGTGTAGTAACAACAGTTCTACAGAAAAAAAAATATGCATTCAAATATTTTGTCATTTCCATGTTATAAAATTTGTTCTCAACAATTATTGCCTGAAACCAATATGCTAAAAGACTGAAATTAGGCTGATTTGTTTATATGTGCAAATGATGTTAATGTTTGCTTTGAGTAAATTATAAATTATAACAGAAATCACTTTGTTTCTGTGGCAGGTGCTTCAAGGGATCTGAAATATTGTAAAAATCCAGTTTGGGCAGTTCAGCCCAGATGTCTGACTATGATCACGGCAAGTTCATTAAGTTCACAGCAAGTTCAGTGAGTTCACAATTTCTAAAAGCTTTAGTTCAATGTGCAAAGTGTGTTTTTTCCCCCCCTCCACACCAGACTCCATTTACACTGAGTTGGATGAAAATTGATCTGCGGTCCATCTAAAAAATGGTTCTCTGGGGTTCACTTTAAAGGAACTCTAGTCTTGTCATGTTACTTCCTGTTTCAAGTTTGACAATTTCAGTGAAACAGGATGTTGTGTTCTTTCATTGGGGACAAAATTTCATATAGGTAGATGCACCAAAGAAGCCTGAAAACCTCAATGAAACCATGAATTATTCATGTATTTATTATTCATGTAAGCCGCTTCAACATTAAGGCTTCAGCCAAAGTATTGACAAGTTTCAAGCAAAAGTAATGAACATAATCTCTCATTCTGCAAAAATTGTCCACACAGGAGAAATGAAATCCAAAACTACTCAGTCAGCAGTCAGTCTGCGGTTCGGAAGGAGCTCGTCCGTGCCAAAACAAATCTGCAATGATAATGACCTTCCCAAAAAGGGGATCGATCCTGCGTGCAGATCCACGGGCCAATATGGCTTTGAAAAAAAATGTGTACTAACAGCCGTCATTACTCCAGCAGTCACTTCAACACAATTTATGATTAATGCACATTTCCCACTACAATAAATCTTTTTTTGTCTTCCTATTTGCTATTTCCTGTGACTTTATTGAGATGCATGGACATGTGCTCAGACCTACACTCCTACATCCTCCTACTCATGCACACGTGCTTCACATGACTTGGAGTTGAATGCACAGGGAACGTCCTGCGGAGAATGTGGAATGATGAGAGTGGCATGAATGGCCTGTAGGCCTGAGGCTTGACAACGCACGAGGACAAACCACCCGCGAGATAAGATGTCACATGTACAAGGTCTGAGATGCTGAAGCATTCACACACTCTGCAGTGATGGGAAGATCATCCTAGCAACAGTCTTCCTTGTAAGTGTGTGTGTGTGTGTGTGTGTGTATTAGGAATTGAAATAAATATGAATGCATTATTCAGAATGAAGAGATACAGATAAAGAGGCTCACTGTTCGGTATTCATGTTTTTTCTGCCTTAAATGTACACAAGGCGTGAATTGTCGTGTGCATCAGGATGCGTTGAAAAATTCACAGAATTGTGTGTTTTGTGCTTTCGTTTGGACGTGAATGAGTGGACAGATATGAAGTTCACAAGACAAAACAAAGGCCACATTCATTAACATGAATATACAGAGCTGAATGATGCCTACACAGCTTTCATTCATCCTTAATAACTGCTTTGTCAGGGTCGCTGTTAGTTTGTCAGCTTACTAGCCTAATAATATCTCTCTCTCTCTCTCTCTCTCTCTCTCTCTCTCTCTCTCTCTTGCTCTCTCCCCCTTTCTTTATCTATCTATCTATCTATCTATCTATCTATCTATCTATCTATCTATCTATCTATCTATCTGTCTGTCTGTCTGTCTGTCTGTCTGTCTGTCTGTCTGTCTATCTATCTATCTATCTATCTATCTATCTATCTATCTATCTATCTATCTATCTCTCTCTCTCTCTCTCTCTCTCGCTCTCTCCCCCCTTTCTTTATCTATCTATCTATCTATCTATCTATCTATCTATCTATCTATCTATCTATCTATCTATCTATCTATCTCTCTCTCTCTCTCTCTCTCGCTCTCTCCCCCCTTTATCTATCTATCTATCTATCTATCTATCTATCTATCTATCTATCTATCTATCTATCTATCTATCTATCTATCTCTCTCTCGCTCTCCCCCCCCTTTCTTTATCTATCTATCTATCTATCTATCTATCTATCTATCTATCTATCTATCTATCTATCTATCTATCTATCTATCTATCTATCTCTCTCTCTCTCTTGCTCTCTCCCCCCTTTCTTTATCTATCTATCTATCTATCTATCTATCTATCTATCTATCTATCTATCTATCTATCTATCTATCTATCTATCTATCTATCTATCTATCTATCTCTCTCGCTCTCTCCCCCCTTTCTTTATCTATCTATCTATCTATCTATCTATCTATCTATCTATCTATCTATCTATCTATCTATCTCTCTCTCACTCTTTCCCCCCTTTCTTTATCTATCTATCTATCTATCTATCTATCTATCTATCTATCTATCTATCTATCTATCTATCTATCTATCTATCTATCTATCTATCTTTCTATCTATCTATCTATCTCTCTCTCACTCTTTCCCCCTTTATCTATCTATCTATCTATCTATCTATCTATCTATCTATCTATCTATCTATCTATCTATCTATCTATCTATCTATCTATCTATCTATCACTCTTTCCCCCTTTCTTTATCTATCTATCTATCTATCTATCTATCTATCTATCTATCTATCTATCTATCTATCTATCTATCTATCTATCTATCTATCTCTCACTCTTTCCCCCCTTTCTTTATCTATCTATCTATCTATCTATCTATCTATCTATCTATCTATCTATCTATCTATCTATCTATCTATCTATCTATCTATCTCTCACTCTTTCCCCCCTTTCTTTATCTATCCCCTATCTATCTATCTATCTATCTATCTATCTATCTATCTATCTATCTATCTATCTATCTATCTATCTATCTATCTATCTATCACTCTTTCCCCCCTTTCTTTATCTATCTATCTATCTATCTATCTATCTATCTATCTATCTATCTATCTATCTATCTATCTATCTATCTATCTATCTATATATCTCTCTCTCTCTCTCTCTCTCTCTCTCAGGTAAAATATACATGGCAAGTGTCAATTTCATCATGTGCACGCAAAAATGGCCATCTACATCAGCAGGAGAAACAAAGTGGAACAGAAAGGCAGCCACAATGTTAGAATGGTGACATCAGCAATGATAATGTCCAGGATTCTAATTGACTTACAGTTTTATAAGAAGACAAATAATGTGTTGCTGTTTGAAAGAATCTGGTGCCATAGAGGAGGACTCTGCTGTCTCAGTTATGATGAGCTTCAGTTTGCACATTTCTGGTCTTAAAACATGACGTTGATTCATTTTTATTGTGCATTGTTTTTTTATTCACCTATTTATTTATTTATCTCTTCATCACTATGCTAAGCTTAACTTTTTGAATTGGTTTTT
This sequence comes from Hemibagrus guttatus, assembly GCA_033459395.1. Classification (NCBI taxonomy): domain Eukaryota; kingdom Metazoa; phylum Chordata; class Actinopteri; order Siluriformes; family Bagridae; genus Hemibagrus; species Hemibagrus guttatus. Next base: position 24,672,889 of record JAUCMX010000007.1, read on the forward strand.
AATATTTATTTATTTCGTCACCTTCACTACCTGTATAATATATATATATATTCATTCATTTATTCATTCATTCATTCATTCATTTATTCATTCATTCATTCATTCATTTATTCATTCATTCATTCATTGTCTACCGCTTATCCAATCTATTCTCGGGTCACGGGGAGCCTGTGCCTATCTCATGCGTCATTGGGCATCAAGGCAGGATACACCCTGGACGGAGTGCCAACCCATCGCAGGGCACACACACACACACACTCTCATTCACTCATGCAATCACACACTACAGACAATTTAGAGATGCCAATTAACCTACAATGCATGTCTTTGGACCGGGGGAGGAAACCGGAGTACCCGGAGGAAACCCCAGAGGCACGGGGAGAACATGCAACTCCACACACACTGTGGAGGCGGGAATCGAACCCCCAACCCTGGAGGAGTGAGGCAAACAATATATATACAGGGTGTGATTTGCCAGGGGGGAATGGGGGAGGATTCCCCCCCTCGGTCTAACTATCCCTACCTCTGCTGAATTATTTTTATCCCCGTTGGGGACAAAATTTATCCCCCCCGCCCCCATAGTCATTAATGCTTATTGAAAAATAGATTATATAAAACGCCTAAAAATAAAATATTAAAATATTTTAAAAATATATCTAAGTGCAACGCTGTTACAATATTGTAAATCATTACTAGGTGGTTGTCCTGCATCTTCAATAAACAAGCTACAGTTGGTCCAGAATGCAGCCGCCAGAGTTCTTACCAGGTCAAAGAAATATGATCATATAACCCCAATATTAGAATCCCTGCACTGGCTACCTGTCAAGTTTAGAATTGATTATAAACTAGCACTACTTACATACAAGGCTCTAAATGGTTCAGCTCCCACATATCTAGCCAGTCTTCTAACACATTACAATCCATCACGTTCCTTCAGATCTCAAAACTCCAGACTTCTGGTAGTTCCCAGAATAGCAAAATATACAAAAGGGGGTAGAGCTTTTTCATATTTAGCTCCTAAACTTTGGCACAGTCTTCCTGACAGTGTTCGGGGCTCAGACACAGTCTCCCAGTTCAAACGTAGACTAAAGACATTTAGTCACATTAGCCAGGCATACACCTAATACATCCCATAACTTTGTACTCCAATACATCTGATTAAATGCACATCATCATCTAGTGCCTGCTAATATTATGAACAGCAGCTACACTAATTACTTTCCATTTGTTTCCCTTCTTCTACCCATCCTGAGGCATATAGAGATTGTGCCAGCTCCAGTGGCATCCAGAGATGGACCAGTTCCAGCCGGGTTCTGCTTTGTGAGGACTGGTGTATTCAAAGCAACGCTGCCAACCCTATGTGGAAGACAACAACTTCCTAATTAATTTACATGTAACATTCTACACATGATGTATCTGCATCACACAACTGACTATACATAAATGCAGAAAGGACATTGTTCATATCACACTCTCTGTCACCCAAATGAGGATGGGTTCCCTTTTGAGTCTGGTTCTTCTCAAGGTTTCTTCCTCATACCATCTAAGGGAGTTTTTCCTTGCCACAGTCGCCTCAGGCTAGGACTGTTTGTATGTTTGTTGTTTCTTATGTTCTGTAAAGCTGCTTTGAGACAAAGCTCTTTGTTAAAAGCGCTATACAAATAAAATTGAATTGAATTGAATTGTTAGCGAAAACAATAATAAAACCAGAAACCGACTTTCACTATCAATGCTCCCGCTCTGCATCTAGGACAATACCGCAATCCTCTTCCAGTGGCCTTCCATGCACGTCTTTTCAAAATGTCACCAAGCACCAACTAACGGTCAATGTCAGCGTGAAAAATACAACTAGCAAAATTAGGGAGAATTCAGAGCAGCATATCAGCTTATTTTCAAAACACCCTCCCCCCTGGTGTTTCCATATATATACGTATATACGAACAGCTATATATATATATATATATATATATAGTGGAACTTTGGCATACGAATGTCCTCCTTTAGGAATATTTGCCTTAAGAATTGAAATTTTTCAAGAAATTTGCATTGGCATATGAAACATTTTCAGCATACGTACAAACCAAACCAAATCGAACGCTGGCTAAGTTGTGCGTACATCCAGAAGCTGTTCAAAACTTGTTTGCGTCAGTGAAAAGCCAAGAGAAGCCAACCAAAGCGAGTCTATGAATTTTACAAATTTTTGTAATTTGACAGCTGTTTCGAAAGAGTCAACCCACGATACCAACATTGCCTCCAGCATGTATTCAAAAGATACATGATTTTCTGGCCGTTTTTTTTGTTCGACAGTGGCGTGGGTGGTCTGTTCTGTTTTTAGCCCAAGCTTGGTGGCACGACTTCCTGTGAGGACCCTTGTCCCTTGGAAATTGGTAATATTGGTAATATTTTTGGGCGGCTGGAATGGATTGTATGCATTTTGTCTGCATTATTTCTTATGGGAAAATTCATTTCGCAATACAAATTTTCACCTTAAGAACTCGCCTCCAGAATGAATTAAATTCATATGCCGAGGCGTCACTGTATGTTACTTATTGACTTTAATCTGGTCTGGAGTACAACTTGTGATTGCTTAAGCTTCTTTTTTTTCAGTTTTTTTTTCTTAAGGTATAGTGGTAGAGGTAGGGTCATATTTAATATAAAAAACCCTTCTAGTTTAGGTCATGTTCCTTTCAGATTAAATCTGAATAGATGTGGATATTTGGAGCATTAAACATATACATATATAGATAGCATCATTGTGTTACACTCCTAGTATGGGTGTGATAAAATCTACTTCTGAGTCTCTGTAATTGCATTGTTCCATTCTGACCCCAATCCACTCATACATTTAAAATTCAATACTCCAAATTTACAATTCTCCGTCAAGAACAGGAACCAGATGCCATTACGGCATGGCGTCACAGAGGTGCAGCACAAGCCATATGCCAGACGGGATGAGAGTGAATGAGTAACATCTATTTCAAATAGATGGATTTTGTCCTGTGATTAAATTCCTCTTAATTCCACTTCCTCCTCAATAAATGACCTATTTAAACCATGCTATGAGTTCAACGATTTGAATACTAATCCTAACAGCATTGCCTGCATGACAGACAGAAACAGAATAGGAGAATCCCTTCCCCCTTACTCAAACACACACCCGCAAACTCATTATGTTACAAGGAAACAGAGCAGGAGAAGAGCATATATGAAGAGTAGGAGCTCAGTACTCAAAACTGCCAGTCATGAACATAATTAGCATTCACGGGATTAGCATGCATGCACATGCAAGCACACCCACAGTCATACGATAAGACAGCTTAGGCTGTAATACAACATCAACAAATATTGGTTAATTACACACAAATAATTAACCGCAGATAATCGATTCAACATGTTCCATATTCATACCAACTTAACAATTTAAAGCTGCGTGCACATATTTGACGAAATATATATGCGCGATTAGACAGTGAATACTTCAGCACATTTTCATGCTTTGGTAACTGCATTACTGAAAGAAATTTGATCGGAGGTGAGCTAGAAAATCGTTTGTTCAGTTTTGATAAAAAAAAAAAACTGCAGGGAAGCAATAGACTGATTAAGTTAAGTAAGGAATGAATGAAGCCAAGAAATAATAATGGAAGAAAAAAATCGAAATTCTCTGAAAATAATTTATCCTCTAAAAAAATCCGGCAATGATAGTTTTCTGAATTTCATTTAATTATTCTTTAATAATAATATTATAATAGTAACAATACTACTACTACTACTACTACTAATATTAATAAATTATAACAAACAAACAAACAAATAAATAAACTGTACAGACAATGGAATGGAATAGATAGATAGATAGATAGATAGATAGATAGACAGACAGACAGACAGACAGACAGACAGACAGACAGATAGATAGATAAATAAATAAATATTTTCTTAATTTTAATATTCACTTTATGACTTTGTTTTTTATACATACTGAATTTTGATCATCAGTTCTCATAAAATAAAATATTGTGCAGTAGTACCACAATATTATTTTAATTATTGATAAAAATATGACTAAACAAGCATTGTGAGAGGATGTTCAGTATGACCCTACTGCAAATATGAACCCTAGAGGAGATAAGTATCATGTATCATGAAACTTGTCTCTTCTAACAATTATCTGCCCATGAATCAGAGAGAGAGAGAGAGAGAGAGAGAGAGAGAGAGAGAGAGAGAGAGAGAGAGAGAGAGATTGAGATTCAGACCACTATCCTCTGACCCATTATCTCTTCCTCTGGTCTATCCATCTGCAAATGAAGCCACCGCTCCACCATCATGGCTGGAGCATTTAGGCTTCACATTCTTCCAAGTTAATGTGATCAGTTAAGTGATCTATGACCTTAAGCGGCCACTTCATTCCTATTCTGGACCTCAGCTCCTTTTCACGCTCTGCTCTTTGATCTCGAGCCATGGGTGGCGACGGCACAATATGCTGCCCAGCCTCTTTAAGACACTCTTTATGGAGCCTTTTAAAAAGACTTTAGCCCTAGAAGAAAGCCATTCAAAGAAGAAGTGGCTGTGAAACTATACAAAGTACTGCAAGCCACCTTAAGCTTAAAACATATAGAACTGGATGACGTTAAATAAGGTTAGACAGCTGTGATGATAAACGCCAAGCGCAGTATGAAGGGTATTGTTCTGAATTTCTATGATTAAGCAGAAAAGGAGACAGTAAACTCTTGTGATTGATGCAGTTCCCTTAATGACCCAAGTGAACTGAAAGTACACAAATGAAACTCAAATGAAACGAGGAACCTCCTGCTCATTCACCCTCACACGCAGTCAGGAATTAAGAGCCGTTGGCCGTGAAACAGGATTGTGGGAGTGGAGTGGCGGGAATTCGGAGAGATTGAAGACTGTGAGAACGAGAGTGAAATCTCCCCTCCCTACTCCTGTCATCCTCCTCTCTCTTTCCTATTCCAGACTCTCCTCTCTCAAAGCTTCAAACCAATCCTCCCTTCAAATAAAGAACACACATGTACACACTAAACATGGCTTCCCAAGGAGTTACATGAACACGTGCAGCATTCCAAAGAAACAGAGGTCTTGTCATTCAATCACCACATCACCAGGTGGGTCATAGCTGACACGGATAAGCTGTATGTCTGTCAAAATTCTTCTCTATGTGTCATATTTGCTCTGTCCACAGAATGCTTTGCAACACTAATGAGGGGTCCAAACACTGGCATCTTCTTAAGGACGTTTTTTTTCAATCAAAATTGACATAAATTGAGCTTGGGCTTTCAGTTCTAGTTCACTTCTGGCCAATTTGTCTGATGAATGAAATGGTTACATCAGTAAAAACTACTGATTCATCATTCTGACACAAGATGACATTGCTGTTGAGTCCAATTTGGAGGAAGAGCTTTGAGGAAATGCTGCTTCTGTGGATGATCAACCACTTGGGTAGGAAGAGACACAAAAAGACATTTTTTTCCAAGAACTTGAACCTTCCTAGCCTCTTTTTTAAGCCCACTACCTTTGATGTTGTAAGTTGCCTTTATTTTTATTTTAGATTATTTACTTTACCCTTTTCCTCATTTTACCTTTATGGGGATCGTGGGTCTCTGGTTCGATCCTGAGTTCGGGTTATTGTCTATGTGTAATTCTGTAAGTTCTCACCATTTCCATGTAGATTTTATTAAATATCATTAGGTGGATTTGATCCTCTTAATTGTCTGTTGGTTTGAATGAGTCTCTTAATGGATGTGTGCATGTTGGAGGTGCATTATAAAAACCCTGGGGTCCCATCCAGGGTCTATTCCCTCCTTATACACAGCAATCCTGGGTCAGGTTCCAGATCCGCTGTGGTCCTGATCAGTATAAAGCAATTCCTGAAGACGAATGAATGAATTAATGATTATTTGGGATTTATTTATTGTGTATATGGTGTCACACTTTGCATAAGCAATCAGCGTCAACAGTTCTGCTTGTCCCAACTTCCATTAATACCTGATGTAATATATACAAACAATTAATATGCATTGCAGTATATCATAAATTACAGCTTTATCAATGGTCACTTATTCTTACCGTGTGCTATAAAGATTAAGCTGATGATGAAAAAGTGAAGAAATTTTAATATCTAAGGATACAAGATATCAATAAATAAAAATGCATCTCAAATACAGGCTTGCTTTTTTTTTTATCTTTTTTATTTATTTATTTATTTATTTATTTATTTATTTATTTATTTATTTAAGTGTCATTAAAAAAAGCATGAAAAATAAATTCTTTAAAAAAAAACATTATATTTTTCATTCTTGGATATTTATGAAACAAAAAAAATTTATTTTTGTAGCCTCTTTATAGGGCCTGTTTGTTTACTTCTTTTTTTTTTTCTCTAAATTATATAGCCTATTTTTTATAAATTTTTCCCATAACGTCCTAACTTGAAAATGTCTGCCGATTAGCAGATAATTCTGCTCCATTCATTCAGGTTTGTTAGTTTTTTTCAACTCATAACCAATCAGTTATGATTGTCCCAATTATCACCATTAGCTCTTGTGGGTACTAACACTCTCAGAAGAATCAGTACTAGGTTGCCTTCGGCTGCTCTTTGTTCGGGGTCGCCATAGAGGACCATTTGGTCCGCACAACAACTTGGCAGATGTTTTACGCCGGATGCCCTTCCTGACACAACCCTCCCATTTTTCCGGGCTTGGGACTGGCACTGAATCTAGTAGCTGGGGTTGAAGCATTGGCTGGGAATCGAACCTGGGGCTTACGCATGATAGGTGAGAAACCTACCACTGAGCCACCAATGCCCCCGTCAGAAGAATCAGTACTAAACAGTATTTTTTCTTGGTACTAGGGTGGCACCTTTTGTACATTTAGGATGTTTATTTGTTTTTTTTTACATAGACATATGCATGTAATGCATCTTTAAAGCTTTACTCTAAAATCTGATTCTTATCTATTTATGATGCTCTGTGCAACTTCTCTAGAACAATTAGATCAACGTAGTTGAAAGATATATATTAAAAGTATAAGAGATGTCCCAATAAGGTGACCCCCTTTTACCCCAGTGAATTTTTTTTCTCTTGAGCAGTTACCAAACACCATCCTGGAATCTTTGGCTAATAGGACTAGCATAGTTCCGGTTCTCTGATGCCAAAACGTCTGGCCTTTTCTGCCATGAATAAAAAGCTCCACTGACCAAGCACAGGTCATGTCACTTTCTCTTGAGCATTATTGGAAGTGACAGAGCAGCCCAGACCTCTGTGACTGACAGGACAATTGATGAAGAACACATTTGTAGGAAATCTCCTACATCCAAACAACATGTGGATTTAAGTAGCGGTGGATGTGTTCCAGCCTCGGCAGCACTGTAGTGTAGAGTGTGTGAGGCTATTACTGTCATGGCTGAGTGCAGTCTCCAGCAGCGTAATCTTCTGCTCTCTAAATGGGTGCAGATTCAATAAAAGATACTCGGAGCTCATCAGCCGGAAGACACAACGCAAGCATTGGCAGTGCCTATTCTCGGTCTGAGGATGCACTTCTTGGAAAGCCATGTACTGAGCAATCTCACTACAATGTTTATTTGATTTTGATGATCCTCTTCTTTCTCTTTTCCCTCCTTCAGATCATTCGGAGAAAAAACACATCTGTTCTTGGGTATATATATCAATTGTTGAAGAAAAACATCTTCAGGCGGATGTGTTATATACATAAATTTGATAGAGGATCAAGCTGATGTTGAAAAAGTGAAGAAATTTTAATACCTAAGGAATTCAGTAAAAAAAATCTTAAATTCTTTAATCTTAAAAATATCTTAAATATAGCCATATTTATTTATTTATTTATTTATTTATTTATTGTTTTTTTTAAACAATTATTCCCTATAGAAACCCTACAAATAAGCATAATAATTTTGAAATAAAAAATCTGTAAAAATAAATAAATAAATCTTAAGAAACATACTGTTTCTTATTGTGCAACAAATGATTAATTTTATAGCTTATTTATAGACATTTTAATTTATTTTTCATCACACGTAAACTTGAAAATGTCTTTTCTTGATTAGTAAATAATTCTGCACATTTCATACATTTATTTCTAGAAATAAACGATTTTAGTAATCTAGTGTCTAGAATTAAATAATATATTTATAAGATTTTTATTAGATTAGATTTATTAGATTTATTAGATATTTATAAGAAAAAGATTTATCTAAATAATATCTGTTAGTTTTGGATTTAAGATGTACCCACTTGCTAATATCTTTTTTAATACATATATATTTTTTTGCAAGCCTTCTTCCCTCTCCTTTAAAATCAATTTGGTGATGGTTATTCCAGGAAGCTTTGACAACCATTATTTTATTTCACTGTCTCCCACTTTATTCACCCTGTTGGCTATTGAGGTCAGAATGCATTAGCATGCAGTGACCAGGAGAATGTAGAGATGGTCTTTGATGGCCGCTTTCTCTTTCAGTCCCTTTTTTTTTCCTTGCATTTTCGTGAGCTCTCTCCTTTTGGATGGTGCACAAAGGCCTCCCAAGGAGACAGAGGTCCAATTTCCCGCCATTCCACATAGGGACATATAGCGTATTGAGTCAGCAGGAGGCTGGGATACGCCAGACACTCGCTGGAGCTGATACAAAACTCAAAATGCAACTTTCATTTTTATCATCTGCTATTTCTGAATTTAAGCTGCTCCTTAAAGCAGAGTTGAAATAGGATAAATTGTCAGAATAAAATGAAAATAATAATGAAGACAACATATCTTGAAAATCCACTGTTCATAACACAGTGTAATGTTATATAATGTCAGAATGCAATATTATACATTTAAAAAAAAAAGCTTTATCTGTAAGTGTGATGATGTTATAACCTGATATTATGATGTCATACTCATGATTTATATTGAGGCACTTAATGTGATGAGCATTTTTGAGGACAGGTATTATGTACACTATATGTACTTTATGATGCATGATGAATGATGGATTGAAAGCAAGTGCTACAAGAAAACTGGTACAATTGTGTATAATTATATTTAGAAAAAAAAACCCTTCATAATCCAATCCTTTAAAAAAAATACCCAAAAATGTACTAAAATTATTGAATGAAAGTGACACAGAGGATTGCAGTGACAGTGCAAGAGCTGGTTGTAAATTCAAACAAACTAACAAATGAATGAATGAATAATCTTAAAAATCCCTGGCTTAATATCCAGGAAATACACAATAAATACAAATAAATAAACAAACAAACAAATAAAAATAGATAGATAGATAGATAGATAGATAGATAGATAGATAGATAGATAGATAGATAGATAGATAGATAGATAGATAGATAGATAAAATAAATAAATGAATAATAAATAAATAAATAAATAAATAAATAAATAAATAAATAAATAAATAAATAAATAGTTAAGGAAAACTAAAAAAGTTATTAGTTGTAGAAGTTCACAGATCTCTGTAGTTTTTTAGGTATATTCAGTGTACTATAAAGTATTCAGTATCTGTATATGTAATCTGTATTTGTTTACAGCTCCAAATATCTGTGTATGAATTCAGATTTAAACCTGAAGACAGTGTGTTACTAAGCAGTTATTGAGTACTGTATGTTCATGTTAATCAATGTGGTCATTGTTTGCCTCATGAGCTACAGATCGGCCGGCATGAAAGTAAAACCAACTGATCATGTGAAACAAACATAATATACAAACAAACATACATACATACATACAAACAAACAAAAACAAACAAACAAACAAACAAACAAACATTTGTATCTGTATTTGTATTTGTTTGGAACATTTGTCTGTCCAATCTGAAGAATATATTTGTATTCAGATACACCCCCGGTAAATAAAATGTTACCATAAAATGAGTCAAATCAGTTAAAATGATCTGTAAATGGAAAATATGTGTAGATATTTCTTAAATTTATTATAAGTGGTTCACACTATCAAATAAAAGCTTTTTAATCCTATTGAATATTGATAATTTGCATGCAATTACTCAATGCTGGACAAATTCCAACGTACTATAGGCCAAGTGGCCACTACATGGCCGAGTGCCCTCACCCCCCTCTCTCTCTCTTTAAGTCTCTTTGAAAACCGACATTGTCCACTCCAATGAATCCACAGTGGCGTGGGAGGCCTTCCTTTGACCGCTTTGAAAAAAGAGTGCTAGCAGAAAGCTAAACTCTTGTGAAAACTTCCTCTTTGGTTTCCTTGGCTCTGACCCCTGTCTGATCCCACCCACAATGTCCTGATGGGATTTCTAACGTGGGGCCAAGTTGCAATGAGGAGGGGGCAGCGGCGCTCTAGGAGAGGTTCAGGACATTCGGATAGGGGAGAGAGGAGGGGAGGAAGGGTGAGTGCATGCTTGGCCTTCACTCCTCTGTCTTCTTCCCATGGCCTCCATGGACACGGGATCCCACAATGCAACTCGCTCACACGCTTTTCAGAAGGAGAAACCCATCAGAACTGATTATGACTGATGGGACTTTCCAAAAGAGAGCGCGCGCGCACGCAGGATGAAATCTGGGTCATCCCCTGAACAGCATGGAGCTGCCATCAGGGCTAACGAGTGACAGGAGACCACCTGTAGATCACTGTTAGACTGAAACGGAAGTTCATGATCCAGGGACCTCTACATTATAATGTGCTCCAAGACGAATTAGCAGAAAAAGGGGTAGATACAGGGGCAGGGGCAAGGGCAGACTTTCAAAGAGGTATCAGCTACGATCCGATTCTAATTTATGGAGCCTCTGAGGGCACATGGCGGGGATTTTTTAAGAAGTTGCAGCCAAGAAATAATATGTTTGAGGCTTAATATTTTACAGCCATAATAAAAGCCAAGTATTATAATTGTGTAATGTTCTCATATCATCTCATGGAGTTTTTCCTTGCCACCATCGCCTCAGGCTTGCTCATTAGGGATAAATTTTAAGGATAAATAGTAACTTAATTTTAAACATTATTATTTTATCTATGTTTCTATACTTATAAGCTATATAGCTATACTAATATACTCATGCTTATTATTTATTTTAGTGGTAGTTGAGGTAGTGCAGGATAACAGTGTTTTTTTGTAGCACATATACATTTATAGATTCTAGCTTGTTAGGAAGTTGGGGTCAGAGAAGAGGGTCAGCTATGATACAGCACCTTCGGAGGAAATATGGTTAAGGGGCTTGCTTATGGGCCCAACTATCAGCAGCGAGGCTTAAACCTCTAACTTTCTGATTAATAACCCAGAGCCTTAACCATTGAGCCACCATAGCTATTGCTTCTCTATAAATCATTTCCAAATTGGAATCAATTGTAATACCATCAATCATCTCCATGCTTCACTTTCTAATTGATCTAATTCAATCGATTTCTCCGTCTCACTCATTTTCAAATGAAATAGTTCCCACATGAAATGGGCTTTGGTAAAAAATGATGATTGATCAGCTGTCTTGCCACACATTAAGAGCATTTTTGATGTAAAAAGACAGATGATATCAGTGTCAGGTCAAACTTGATTAACTCTGGGTGTGCAGAAAAGTACAAAATAATTACATGGCACTGGCAAAAAGTCTAGAAATGGTTAAAATTCCTAAAAGCACAACAGATATGTTATTGGTTGACCTTTTTCCCCAGACATCACTTTGATTTTAAATTTAATAAATTCCATGTACTTAACACTAATTTATCGGTACAAGTAGACAACTATACACATATTAGGTTCATTTCTTAAATGTGTAATGTTTATCAGAAGCATAGTTTTGGATTAATGATCAAAATGATATAACATTTTTATAAAATAAATAAATTCTATTATATTATTGATGGTGGCTTGTTGGTTAGCACGTTTGCCTCACACCTTCAGGCTTGGGGGTTCGATTCCCGCCTCCGCCGTTTCTGTGGAGTTTGCATGTTCTCCCCGTGCCTTGGGGTTTCCTCTGGGTACTCCGGTTTCCTCTCCCGGTCTAAAGACATGCATTGTAGGCTGATTGGCATCTCTAAATTGCACGTAGTGTGTGATTGTGTGAGTGAATGAGTGTGTGTGTGTGTGTGTGCCCTGTGATGGGTTGGCACTCCGTCCAGGGTGTATCCAGCCTTGATGCCCAATGACGCCTGAGATGGGCACAGGCTCCCCGTGACCTGAGAATAGATCAGATAAGCGGTACAATGAAATGAAATGAAATATTATTGAAGGAACTGCAGCTAAAGACATGCTGTTACATACAGTATCTAATACAACATAACACTATAATGGCAAATAAGGCATCTAATACAAGGTAACACTACAGTACAACGTAACACTATAAAGTCAAATATAGTTCTGTACAAGAAATCCACACATATTTAATAGGAATATACAGAGTGGCCCAAAAAAATGTATACACACTTCAACAGTTGTTATCTAAGCCCTCTTTTAAAACTCCAATTGAATTATGGCAGCAATGTGTAGTATTATGTTTCCTCCAAAGTTGTCAGTAGTCACACCATCGTTGATGTGATCATGTGACCGTCAGAAGAGAGCCAAAGAAAATGGTGGAGACACGCTAGACAATGAATGAATGGATGAATTTTTCAGCATATATTTTTCATGTTGAATTGGGTATACCTTTTTTGTGGTTCCTCTGTATATGAACACTGCTACATTGAGCCCAGGAAACAAAAGCACATTAAGAGAAATGATGCAATGAACCAAGGCATGCCTTTAAGACTCTCACTTCCTTCTCAGCATCACGCTTTTCACAGTGGAACAAACAGTCTCTGAGTGAAAGGCTAATTTAGAGCTTGAACACGGTGCCAGATTCACACGACCCGGTTTGTGTGCTAAAATCGAGACAAGGCCTGGCTGCAGATTCACACAGTCACAAGCACTCTTTAAAAGTGAAAAGATGTGATGTACTGCAGCGTGTGATCAGAAGCCTGGGAAATCCTGAGTCACTGCTTATATTACTGATTGCATAAAAAAGGTTCATTATGCAGTCATCAGCCAAAAAGAGGACAGAATGTATTCAGCAGGTTCCAACAGGAACATGGTCATGGGATGACATAACAAAAATAACGTCTCCTTGCAAGGTTTTCAAAACATGGGTAATGATGTAATAACGGTTAGCATCACAATGAGGTGATGAGAACATTGTGAGGCTCACACGATGTAACAACAATATTAACAAAAGTTTCACAAACTTAGAACAAGGAGAACTAACATTTAAATGCTATGTACAAAGTTCTCACAACACCTACAAATGTTCTAGTAGCTAACAAAGTATTATTTTTTAGCATTATGCTTTATGCAATCTGGTCCAGTCTAGTTTCCTATGTGCTTGGAGAACGTTCTACATTACATTGTGTTCAAGTGGAACATTTGGAAGGCAAAACACACACAGTTCAAATCCTTAAAGTTACAAGAACACGATTGCTAAGCAACTGGGAATAGCCATAGTTAGTTTATGCTTGATGTTAACAACAGTTCTCTCACACATCGAATGGTGGGTATGTTGTGTGTTTGCCTTTCAACCACAACTTCCCACAGATGTAAAGTTCAGAAAAGGTTTTTTTTTGAGCCTGATATCAGTTACGAGGTGTTTACAGGAACTTAAAACATGCCGAAAGAAACTGGTAAAAGGTTAGCAAGTGGATTTATAACAGTTTGGATTCTTTTTCGTGTAATATGCAAACACATCTGAGTAAATAGTTGATATTTCTGACTCTTATGTCTTACAGCCTCCACAATTCTGTGTGAAAGATTTGTGGCTATGTGCTAGCAACTTTGTTAGCTGCAACCGCTAAGTATTTGGTGTTAGCAACAGTTCTCTCATAAATGAAATGATGAGTATTTTGTCTTTTTGTTTCTCAACTGCAACAGCTGTAACGTTCAGAAAATGTTGTTGTTGTTGTTTTTAGCCTGCTACAATTCCACCACAATTCTTCCCAATCTCTATATGAAAGATATGTGGATATATGCTAACTAGCAAATTTGTTAGCTGCAGTCTCTCAGTAGTTAATGTTTGGTGCTAGCATTAGTTCTGTCATAAATTAAATCATGAAGATATTGTGTTTTTGTTTCTCAACCGCAACAGCTGTAATGTTCAGAAAATGTTGTTTATTTTTTTCCGCCTGTTATCAGTTAATAAATGTTCTGAAAAACCTAAATGTGTTTAGAAAACATACAACATCATAGAGTCATTGCCTTGTAATTTACCAACACATCTGAGGAAAATGTTGCTTCTCCTGACAATTTTGTATTGTTTCCACTGCCATTTTGCCTTTACAATCTCTTGTGGTTATGTGCTAGCTAGCAACTTAGTTAGCTGCAGTTGCTAAGAAGTTTGGTGTTAGCAACAGTTCTCTCCAAAAATAAATGATTTGTATTTTGTGAACCATAATGTTCAGAAAATGTTTTTTTTTTAGCCCGCTATCAGTTAAGACATGTTTTGAAGAGCCTAAAGCATGCTTAAAGAATCTGGTAAGCAGTTAGCGAATGTGTTTAGAAAACATACGCCATCATGGAGTCTTTTCCTTGTAATTTACCAACACATCTGAGAAAAATGTTGCTACTTCTGACTATTTTGTATTGTTTCCACTGCCATTTTGCCATTACAACCCAAGCTAAGAATGTTGTTAGTAGTGCTTGGTCTTGGCAACAGTTCTCTAAACTTAAATAAATGCTGAATGGTTGAATTTAACAACAACAAAAATATCCTATGGCCGTAATAGAACTTTGATCTTGACTGCTGTTATATCGGAAGTATTATATCGGAAGTGGCAGAACAAAAATGCCAAGAGGTTAGTGAGTGCATTTAGAAAAAAGACGAGTTGTGAATCTGCTCAGGAAGAAGACAGAAACCAAAAAACCAAAAAAAAAAAACCAAGTCACATGTTCACTGTCAGCATTTTTCTCTCTCTCTCTCTCTCTCTCTCTCTCTCTCTCTCTCTCTCTCTCTCTCTTCTCTCTCTCTCTTTCTCTCTCTCTCTCACTGTTCTTTTTCTGTCTTTATCACTCTTATTCTCATGTTCCTTTCATTCACTATCATTCTCTCTCACTCTCTCTCTCTCTCTCTCTCTCTCTCTCTCTCGCTCTCTCTCTCTCTTTCTCTCTCACTGTTCTTTTTCTATATTTATCACTCTTACTCTCATGTTCCTTTCTTTCACTACCATTCTGTTTTCTCTCTCTCTCTCTCTCTCTCTCTCTCTCTCTCTCTCTCTCTCTCTTCTCTCTCTTCTGAGAAGCCAAAATTCACGCTTCCAGTAATCAAAAGAACGGATGTGCGAATGTTTAATGTGCTGATCAACAGTTCTTCATAGAAAGACTACGGAAGAATACATAAGACTTTCAGCAGAATAAAGATGCGTGTTAAGCCATTTCCTCCTGCTAATTCTATGCACACTCATATAATCCTCTGAGCTGAAGATGCTGACTGAAGAATTCATAAAGGTCAGAGAGAAAGACAGAGCGTTGATCCGGCATCTTCTTCATCACGACAGCGTTCGTGTTACTGAACCACTTTTCAATGTTTTGCCCCTCCAGTAGCACATGTTGTGTCTGCCAGCTACACACAGTTGCCATGGGAACCATATACTCCAGTCTGGCGTGTACGTATGGAGATCATAAAATGTCTGGTTTTGCTGTGAGAGAGATCACGTGAGAGAAAATCAAAGCATATGCTTTTGCCCAAGTGTCTGACTTCATAAAAATCAACCACCACTGAAAGCAGTCTCTATATAAAATGGACTAAAAGTCTTAAGAAATTCTTATAAAAATAAATAAATAAATAAATAAATAAATAAATAAATAAATATGTAATGGTGATGATTATTATTATTTTATAATATAATAATTATATATAATTATGTCATAATTATTATTTTTAGTAGTATATTATTACTATGCTTATTTTATTATTATTTTCCTTTTTTCCAGCAAATGTCAATTCATCTGATGTGTTAAAACACACACACACACACACACACACACACGATCCAAAATCACATCGTGGTCACTTAGTAGTATCCTATTTTTTTTTTGTCCTTTATTTTATGTCTGAAAGCATAGTGCAGAATATTGTGGAATGTGGAAATCCCACAATGCACTGCAACATGTATTATGTTATGTCATAAATATGCCTAAACCATATAGCCGTAATGATGCAGAAGACTCATAATACACTGTGAACTTATAGGAAACGTGGTATAGGGTTTAATTGGGTTATTGCTCTGTTAGTAGACACAGGACTTTGTGTCATTGTGGATTCTTTGATTTGATATGAATATGATATGACCACACTGGTCAAGAGAAAGGTACAAACATTAACCGTAACTTTAAATACCCATATAATAATTAAGGAATAAAACACAACAGGACGTGCTGCTACAGGACAATTATTAAACCCCCAGGTGGTGGAATGTTCTGATTGTGAATTGATTATTGATCATAATGGCGTGTCCTGCTTTTATTTATTAAAATACAACACTTGCAATCTGTTTACATTGACAGTTTAAAGGGTTGTGTAAAGAGTTTCTATGGTGATTCAGCAGCAGGATCCTGTGCAGGGAAGCAACCCAGCCACAGAGGGGTTAATTCTCAGTGCCAGTCTGAAGCCCAGGTAAAGATGGGAGGGTTTCATTTTGTGTTTTTTTAACCACCGAATTAATTATTTGACCAATGATTTGCATCTATTCCTAAAAATCTGCAATGATGCATGACTATGAATTGTGATCCTAACCTCAGTTTTCTCCATTTAAAAAAAAAAGCCGGAAGGTTTTCCTAAAAAATGTGGAAGTGTCAGACTTGTAGCATATACTTTTGTTCAGAGCAAATATGTTTGACGGCTAAGTCGTAACTGGAACCATATAAGGAGAAAATACTGCAAAATGAGTGGTTTTCATTATCCAGTACATGGTACATAGTAATAACTCAAACCTTTTTTGTGCATCTTGTTTTGACACACCTGATTCAGGTCACCAGATCATGAAGAGGTTTATAATTATTGATGAGCTGAATGAGGTTACACCAATCTGTACAGACAGGGCCTCTGCTGTGAAGCAGAACCAGAACAGGAGAGAGTTTTATGCAGATAATGTGATAAGGTGCATGCTTTGTTTTGGTTTTAGTGAATGTATAGTACAGATCTTTAAAGGGAACTGGGGGTTGATCGCCACTAGCCAGCCAGCAGCGTAATAGCAGGAGGTGTCCCCTTGTATGGGATGGTAGACCTCACAAGGCTTTCAGATCAGCAGGCATACCAATACGCAGATTTATCGGACATTTTCAATTCATATAAACAAACGAATTATTTTATCGCTGCAAGTCTGATATGAAATTAATCAGAAACATTAGAAAGAAATTCCATTTTTTGGCTTCTGGGGGAAAAACATAAACATAAATGATGTAACTACAAAAGTGCAAAAGAATGATCAATATTCTTAGCAATAAGGAGGATTTGAGGATGGAGCAGAGCCACTTTAAGTGATGTACATAAGGGCTGACAGTGCTGGGATTTGATCTCACAGGTCACAAGATTTTTTGCTATTAAAACTAGGTTAAGGACCATAATGACATGCAGCTTTACTCACAAATTTCCATGCTGAAATGTTAAACCACAAGCAGAAAAGCTCAAACTGGTAGACCATCTTTACCTTATTAACCAGCTAAATAGATCAATACATGATTAATAGATGAGAAATTCTGATTGCATTAATGATCTGTTTTCTTTTCTTTTTTCTTTTCTTTTCTTTTTCAAAAACCTCTGGTAGATGTCTTTTCTGCAATACCTACAGCTAGCAAAGATGACCTAGCAGCACGACTAGCTCAGATTGCAGTTGGTTAGACCAAGCTGGATTTTTTCAAGTTGGATTTTCAACACTAAAACAGGGATGTCAAGCAGATGCTTTTAAAATGTTAATGAGTCATTAATATCAAACTGCTGTTACAGCCACTCCTTGTATGATTTTGTTGCTTATACAAGCTACTTGACGTGGCCTATGCTTGAATAGTTTGCTTCATAGCGCCCTCTGCTGGCTGTTCCAACTGCAAATCCCACCTCTATTATTACTATCAGTTCTTATGATCAGTTGTTCTTATGATTATCTCTTATTAAACTTAAACTGCAACTCATATTAAACTGTTCAAGCAGGTCTGTTTGGAGCTTCAGCATGCTGTAAGGTTTGAAGGACTTTACACATTTGCAGAATAGCATGCTCTGACCTGAGTGACCTTCCTGTGTTTCCGATCAGGCGTTATGTATAGAGCCAGTGAGACTGTCTATTGTTTGTGAAGTGTGGATGGGCGACATTAGAGGAAGCAGGCCAGGCTTTTCCCGCAAGTGGCAAGTGAACTTCTTCTTTCTTGCAAAACGGAACCCTAAAATTTCACTTTCCTGACATTGGCCTACGGCTTGCACACACAGAGTTTCCTGTTTTCAAAGTGTTTCACATAACATGAGGCACCAAAGGGGGTCTGGGTGGAAGAATGAGGCACCAGAAGTGGAGGGGCTGAGAGGGTGTGTGTCAGTGTGCTTGTTATCGGAAAGATGTTGAAATGTGAAAGCTGTTATTTTTAGTGGATGAATATGGGCCTGCGGAAAAAAAAATGGAGGGACTGTTTGAATGAATGAATGAATGAATAAATAAATAATGCAACATTTTTGTTCTCCTTGAATTCAAGCTTAAAGTTTGCAGTTCAAGCATATCTTGATTGCTTCATTTTAAATCCACTGTGGTGGTATTTAGAGGCTAACAATCACTGTGTCACTGTCCAAATTGAATGCACTGTCACTGCATCAAATATTTTATAAAGCCAAATGTATTCAAGTATGTATTCAAGTAACCGGGTTGAGTGACATAAGCCAAATGTATTGAAGTTACGTATCAATGACCTATTGATTGTTATACAGTACACTACTACAGTGATAAGCTACTTGAGTCGTATTGGTTTTTTTTTTAGCTTGTAATCAGAGGCAAAAACTAGCATGTGTGTTTGCTAGCATCTTTTTATCCACACAGTATCTGCCTCATTGCTTTGTACTTATTCCTAAACCTCAGATCTGTGCTTGAACAATTGAGTAATATCATGAACTTTCACTGAACTTTTAATGTCACTAAAATGCCATTTAAGCACAGAGTGATGAGGTTTTTTTCCCCCAGAGGTCACTACGATGAAACTTCCTGAGTAGGTCACATCTCGGTCAGTGAGAGTTTACTTGACTGTGGCTCACAGACGATATAAAGAATATTTAGAAATCCCAGTAAGTGAATAGTCAGTTTTCAAAGCTGATGTGTTAGAAGCAGGAAAAATAGGCAAGCATAAGGATCTGAGTGACTTTGACAAGGTCCAACTGAGTCAGAGCTTCTCCAGGTCTTGTGGGGTGTTCCCAGTATGCAGTGATTAGGACCTATGAAGTGGTCCAAGGAACGACAACTAGTGGACCGGAGACAGGTTCAGGGACACCTAAGTCTCACTGCAGTATGTGGGGAGGAATGGTTCGCCCATCTGGTCTGATCCTGCAGTAGAGCTAGAGGAGCACAAAATGCTGATAAAGTTAATGCTGGCTATATGACAGAAAGGCGTCAAAACACACTGAACTGATCCCCACACCTGACCTGAAGCATTGCTATTGTTTTTTTTTTCCTGTTCAAAATTGTCAGAGTGCCCATACTGACCCTGTACACAACCTACAATGGGCCGGTGAGCAACAGAACTGGAGCATGAAGCAATGAAAGTCTTTTATTTGATGAAGAGATAGTACTAGGATGCATTATGGGAAGAAGGCAAGCTGTTGGAGGCAGTTTGATACTCTGGGCTAATGTTCTGCTGGGAAACCTTGACATTGATGTGGATGTTATGTAGCATGTACCTAAACATTACCGCAGACCAAGTGTTCTCTTTCATGACAACAGTCTTCACTAATAGCAGTGTCCTCTTTCAGCAGGATGATGCTCCCTGTCACACTGCAAACATTCTTCAGGAATAGTTTAATAAACATAACAAAGAGTCAAAGAGTTCAAGGTGGCCTCCAAATTCCTTCTTCGGATCGAGTGTCTGTGGGATGTGCTGGACAAATTTATAGAAACCTCACCTCAACTTACAGGACTTAAGAGGGCATGTGGACTCCAAGCCTTCATGGATCAGAGCTCTTTTTTGGCGGGGGAGCAGGTGGTTTTAATGTTATGACAGGTCAGTGTGTGTTCATAAAGGTCATTGTAAATCTTTTTTTTCCTCTGACTGACTTTTTCTCGAGATTGCCAAACCATCTACTACAAATGTTATCAAATCTGGGTATTTTGAGTACATTTTTGCGTAATAAAGGAAGCGGAAATTGTGTAATGAGGACAACATGCTTCTTCAGTTACTACTAGTTAAGACACTAGTAGTTGTCTTCTCCCTGCTTGCAAACCGCAAGGCAGTAAGTTTCATAATCAAAATACGTATCAGAAAAAAAAAAACATAACAAGATGTCTTTACAATTGTGTAGCGCACTCCAAAACCTTTCAGGAAGTTAAGAATGAAAAAGACCACAGGATTGCACAATTTCTTTTCTTTTTTCTTTCTTTTGTTAACAAAGCCTCATTACTTAAGTCATTTCATTTATTCACTTACAAGTTTATTACACTACATTTGTGGATATAATATATAACTGACTAAATAATAATAATAATTTATATAATAATGTATTAAATAAATTACAATTTTGCTCTTATCCATAAATACATGCTGTGTTTTGACTAAATTATATTTAAATCATAAATATATTTTTGGGACCCACGCCACACCAGAGGATCAGCAAGAATTATTATATGATTTACAAATTACTGAAGTAAACAAAAAGTAAAGGTGCAGTAGGTGAAAGTCAAAATGGAAAAAAATTAAAAAATAAATTAAAATAAACTCAAATTAAAAATAGAATTAATCAATTGATTAATATTACTACTACTACTACTACTAATACGGTTATTACTTATAATAAGAATTAAAAGATAAAATAATAAAAGACACACACAAAAAATAAAATAATGACAAAAGATAGCCATGTATTTTAAAGAATGAACAGCTGTGTCTGTGAATTCACTCTGACAGGAAACACTCATCTTCCGTTACACATCACTCTGTGAGTTTTTAATGGTCTTACTCACTGATATATCAGACTTGTTGCTTAAATTCTTAATTTTCCTATTTAAAAATAAACAAATAAAAAAAATCATCCACATTCCACTTATTCAGTGCTACCAGTAGATGTCACTATAAACCTACACTTAATGCAGAGGCCCACAATGTGATCCTGGGTCTGGATTAAACTAATCAGTAATTTTAGTAGCTGTAGCAATCGTAGTAGTAGTATAATGTAAAGGTAATAACAGTAATAAGAAATATAGAATGATCTAAAATTGCCTTAAAGTCAGTAAAATAGTTATGATTTACGGTTTGGTGTTGACGCACTTCTTTTTGAAACTGGAAGTTATAGAAATTAATTCAAGTGACTTAATAGTCAGCTAATAGCATTCAATATATATCCAGTTTCCATGCTGCACTATAATCATGAAAACTGACAGAATTTGTTCATTTAATTGATTCATTTTAATGTATTAATTTTTATTTACATTACATCAAAATGCAAATAATTACATTAATGCAGCTGGTCGGTCTGAAACATGGCTGTTTCATTAAAAATAAAATAAATGTTTTAAGTCTATCTTCAACTTCAACTTCAATTTATTTATTTTTTCTCTATTTTCTTTTTGAAATATTTCTACTTCAGATATCTGTTAATTAATAATCAGCCCATTATATTTTTTCATGTAAATATATTTAAATTTGCTTGAGTTTTCATTTCGCATTTTTTTTATTTTCTTTACTAAAAAATAAATAAATGAAAGACTACCCTATATTCTGAATTATTATTATTATTATTATTATTATTATTATTATTATTATTATTATTATTATTATTATTATTATTATTATTATTATTATTTTATTATTATGGGGGGCACGGTGGCTTAGTGGTTGGCACGTTTGCCTCACACCTCCAGGGTTGGGGGTTTGATTCCTGCCTCCGCCGTTTGTGTGGAGTTTGCATGTTCTCCCTGTGCCTCGGAGGTTTCTTCCCCCAATCCAAAGACATGCATGGTAGGTTGATTGGCATCTCTAAATTGTCCGTGGTGAATGAGAGTGTGTGTGTGTGCTTAACAATGGGTTGGCACTCTGTCCAGGGTGTATCCTGCCTTGATGCCCAATGACGCCTGAGATAGGCACAGGCTCCCCGTGACCTGAGAATAGTTCGGGTAAGCGGTAGACAATGAATATTATTATTATTATTATTATTATTATTATTATTATTATTATTATTATTATTATTATTATTATTATTATTATTATTATTATTCAATAATAACTTCTGAAAATCAATTTAAATGTATGAGTAGCAGCAGTAATGTTATAGTGTCTGGTTCATTGTCCTACAATAAGAAAAAAAAACAACTTTCTCAAGAGACAGAAGCAAATAAGAAACAAATCATAATTCACCATTGGTAGTAATTTCGAGCTTTGTTTAATAACCAATGCAGAATTTAATCAAATGATTCATTTAAAAATTAATGTAGCTTTATCAAATGTAAGTGCTCAAAAAATAGTTCATTTCTAAAATAATATTATCCAGTAGTATCCAGTTTACACAGATAATTACCAGAAGCATAGTACAGTTTAGAGGTTTTTTCTTTTCAGTAAAGTGAATGAAAAAAGTCAGCAAATAGATTTGAGGTTCAGCGACTAGCAGAATGGCAGACATGCCTCTCTGATCAAGCACACTTGGCACTTCTCTGGTCTGCTCTGTAAGACAACACTCCTTTACCACACACTCAGCTGGCGAGAGAGACAGCGAGACGGAGGCCTGAGATAGTGTGTAGACAGCACATATATACATCTACTATAATCTTAACATGACGATCCTTCCTTGTCATCCTGATACACCATAGCTGACATTCTCACACTACACTTCCTGATTTCACTATCAAAGACACACACGCCTCTATGGAGTTATCCCATTGCCTCAACTACACACTTTCAGAGTCAGGTTACACGGTGGAATTAAAGAGGCTGCTTTTTTTTTAGAGAGAGTAATTTTTTAATCCTTGAAGGAAGCCTGCTTGAACAGCAAGTGCTTCCCACGGCTACTCGATGCTTCATTTAAGCAGCATCAAAACCCTACCCGGGACCCTGCTAATTCTTTTTCTCACCTTCTGCTCCTGTCACAAAAGCAGGGCCAGCTGAACAGAAAATGCCCAGATGGTAATTAGGTCACAAGACTGGCACACTGGGTGCTGCTCGGGTGCAAAGTGACAAAATGTGAGCTAAACAGGGATATGCTGACCTGCCATTAATCAACGGAAAAGTCTCACACGCACACGCAAGGCTGAAAGCCACGGGAGAATCAGCTGATCCCTTCGCGAGAATCTTACCACCTTTTTCATCCTAGTTTGGAAACACTTCTGCTTTCAAATCCTTGATCATTAAGCTCTTCTATATTAAGCTCTTCTCTCTCCTGCCACCAAAAAATGTGACCACAGAGCCAGGATTATGCCCTACACTGCCTGTCTTCACACCCAGCAGGTCAAAGCCACAACACTGAACATAACACTTCTCAAAACAACGGATTCAACTGAAGGAAACTGGATGATCAGCTGAATGAATGGAGAAAACAAACTGTTCAGTTCTGTTGCCCTTTTCAACCTTTTTTCTTATTCTTAATAGTAGCTGTAAAGCTGTAAAAGTAATAGTAGCAGTAGTATAACACTGCTTTGCTGTAATAGAGGTAGTGCTAAATTAAAATCAGCAGTATAGTATACTACAGTAGCAGTAGTATAATACAGTCGTGTTGTAGAAGTCGGGGTAATAGTAGTAATATTAGAATCAGTAGTATAGTATACTAGAGAATAGACATAGTGTAGTTTTAGGAATGATAGTAGCAGTAGTAGTAGTAGTATAATATTGTTGCGCTTTAGTAATATTAGTAGTAATATAGTAGCTGTAGTATAACATTGCTGTGCTATAGTGGTAGTAGTAGTAGTAGTAGTAGTAGTAGTAGTAGTAGTAGTAGTAATATAATAGCCATAGTATAACATTGTTGTGCTATGGTAGTAGTAGTAATAGTAGATTTGGTAATATAGTATATTTAGTGTAGTATAGTAGTAGTTGTAGTTGTAGTATAACATTGCTGTGCTATAGTAGTAGTAGTTGTAGTAGAAGGATCAGTAATATATACTAGGGCAATAGTATAGGGATAGTACTAGGAATAGTAGTAGGATGTTAGCGTTAGTATAATACTGTTGTGCTGTAGTAGTATTAGTATTAGTAGTTGTAGTAGTAGTAACAGTATTAGCAGCAGCTATAGCAGTATAGTTATACAGTAGTAGCATATTACTTATATAAAGCTCATATTAATGGTAGCAGCATTAATAATTAGTAGCAGTATAGTAGTCTAGCAGTATAAATAGTATAAAATAAATAAAGAAGTGTTCTAGTTGTAGGAATCATAGTGGTATAGTACTGGTAGTGCCAGTAGTAACAGTATAGTAATAGCAGTAGTAGTACAGTAGTAGTATTTTAGTAGTAATATCAGTAACAATATCGTAGTATAGAATATAGTATAGAATAATTATTATTATGATATCAGCTATAGTACTAGTAGTAACTACAGGTAGTAATGGTAGTATAGTAGCTTAGGATTAGTAGTACCAGGAATTTAAGTAGTAGTGGTAGTAGCATAATATAGTAAAACTATAATAGTATAAGTAAGTGGTAGTAGTAATAGTAGTAGTAGTAGTAATGGTAGTACTAATATACACAGATGTAGTAGAATTAGTAGTATTATTAATGGATGTTACAGTAGTAGTATTGGAAATAGCATTTGTAGCAGGAATAATCATACTAGTATTAGTAGTAGTAGTTGTAATAGCGTATATAAAACTTATATTATCTCTCTCTCTCTCTGTCTCTCTCTCTCTCTCTCTCTCTCTCTCTCTCTCTCTCTCTCTCTCTCTCTCTCTGACACGCACACACACACACACACACACACACACACAGCAGGTACTATGTTTTGGAAATAAACCTGCAGCTGCAGCAGTACTGTCTGGCTGCTCATCTGTCAACACTGAAATGTAAGTGAGTTCAGTGTTTATATGGTTGGACGTGTCCAGGGAAACGGGGCGCCAACAGCGATGTCCCTGCAGGAGAACGATTGAGAGCTCAGTGTAGATGTCACTTATGAGTAATTCTAGCATGGTATAACTGTCACACACTGGTAATAGCTCCTCTACGTTCCCTTTGTTATTGCGTACAGCCACCTGTTGTGATATTAAGCGGCATAAAAACGGTTTATTATGTATGTAGTCATTTTTGTTCAATGGACCAGACTTAATAATGCATCAGCGAAACTGTAAAACTAGGGTGTAATGAATTTGCATGATATTAAGGTTCAGTATTACTTTTAAAATGTTTCTAACTGCTGTTTCGGTCAACGTTGAGCCATTTCAGTCTTAATAATGAGTTCAGTGTGTGTTTCTTCAAAGCATTGCTGGCTGATGAGAGAAAAAAAAAAGCCTGCCAGTAGCGGGTGCTGAAAAGGCCACTGATACAAATGCTTGGAGTGCTAAAGGTTGGCACGCTGTACATGCTTGTGTGAACATTTGTTTCATAGTGTATAAATTCAAGCAATGCAATTCAGCCTTTGCATCAAAGGGTGAAAGTGGGTCTGTACTAGAAAATTGATATTAGCTCTAGAGAGCTCCAGTTCTTCTGGTAAGGGTTCTAAAGGTGTTTCTCTGACTTAGGTGTTTTATGTAGAATCAGCAGTAGAGAGCGGTAAGCATTCAGCTAAAACCGCTTTAGTGTTAGTGTTGTCAGAGGTCAGAGAAGCACCTCCCTCGTCTGACTCTTGAGGGAGAGATTGAGAGAGAGAGAGAGAGAGAGAGAGAGAGAGAGAGAGAGAGAGAGAGAGAGAGTGAGAGTGAGAGATTGAGAGAGAGAGAGAGTATGAAAGGGAAGACATTCAGCACTCGTAACGATCAGAGACACAGAGAACTGTGAAAGGTAAGACAAAGTAGACAGACCTGTGCATGTTCAAAGTGTCTATGTGTGTCTGTGTGTGTGTGTGCACTGTGTGTTTTTTCTTAAAACAGACTCAAATGCATCGTTCTAAACATTTTTGATTCATGCTTTGTTCTTAAATGTATAAATAATAAAAAATAAACAACAAAAAAGCAAATAAATACAATGCTTCTGAATCATGCCTGTATATTTATCTCTAATTTACACATTATTTCTCATACCAAATTGATAATAAAAAAAAACTGCATACGAGATAATTGATGTGAAGTGATGCATGCTAGTGTAAATATTAATATTTAAGCAGTCACTTCTGCTTTGTTCTGAGTTATAATTTATGTCTACTGTATGCCCCATCTGCTATATTATTCGGGTTTAAGTGTCCATCTGTTTTACAGTCGAACCCATGTGAAGAAGAAACAACTTAAGTCCAACTTTTACTTTTTCTGCACTTTATTCAGATTACAGATCAGAAATTACTGTTAAAACCAAAATTAGTTAGTAGTATCCAGTAAATCTTATTGTAATTTGTGTAAATTGTTGTCCATGCTATATAGGATAAACCCATATGTGCTCCATATTTATTTAAGCTAAGATTAAGAACACTGAATTAAACTTTTACTTTAAGAAGGTGAAGTTTGGAAACACATCCATCTCATTTTTCAACATTTTTTTCGATACCTTATTCTTTTTTTATAATAACAAAATGTATTCCTCAAATAATAATATAATAAACAATATAATAATAATAATAATAATAATAATAATAACAATACATAAAACTAAAAAATAAATACATAATAATAATAATAATAATAATAATAATAATAATAATAATAATAATAATAATAATAAATAAATAAATAAATAAATACATCTGACTTTTATAATAATCTTACTTTTCTAGAACCTTGTTTTGGACAGCATACAACTGATATCAGTCTCATATTTGTCATTCATTTTAAGAATTTTTTTATGCCACTATGGATTTTATGCAATGTAAATGTAATTTATTTTATTCAATTTATTTGGTCATTATCATCATATTTTTTTCATAACAGTTTCATAGGATTCAAATAATATTTGAACCCTACGAAATTGCAAAATGCCTACAACATATTCAATAATGTTACCATATTTAGACAATTTTATATTATTAAGAATACCTAACCCTAACCCTAAACCTAACCGTACCCTTACCCCTAGCCCTAACCCTAGATTCCGATCATCATATATGAAGAAGACTCCAGGGTGTAACTTCATTTTACTTTAGTCATAAACGTCAATTTAGCCAAGAAGTAAAAATTGAGACATTGTATATATACTTTATCATTTCCAGCTTAAGAAAAATATAAAAAAAATAGGCTGTGTTAAAATGTTTTTGTTTGAGATAATACAATATATTATATTCCGTTCTTTAGCATGTAAGTGTGTGTGTTTTTTTTCAGTGATGGTACATTTCATAAAATGTCATAAATATGGGACATGCTGGAAAAACACCTACTGACTCTGAATACAACGAATTTGAGTCATGACATTAATTTGATATAAATAATATCCAGATGTTGGCATCTAAATGTGTGACTGGTGACTGAAATCTTCAGTAACAATATTACAAATACACTGATTTGAAGATTTAACCATTTTATTAACATAGACATATTTTGAGTTTAAATGCTGTAGATCTTAATTTTTCTGTCTTTCAGAGACTATTAAAATAACTTTATATAGTTTCAATTAATCTAAAAAATTAAAAAATAAATAAATAATAATAATAATAATAATAATAATAATAATAATAATAATAATAATAATAAAATAAAAACCAGGTAGGTTTTTCTCTTTACACTTAAGGAACAGAATTTATTGTATTTCTCATACTTTCCTCATATTTTCCTATATGTTTTATAAAGTCTCTATATCAATTGCGAAAATATCTAAATGAAAATATATATTTACATTACATTTATTGATTTATTACTTATTTCCATTTAAAAAGGCTGGTGCAGATTATTATTTAATTTATTTAATATCATTTGAATAATATTAATTGAGCATTTATATTAATTTCTATAATATTAATTATTATACAATATTATATAATTTTTATTCTATGGTTCTATATTTCTGTAAAGCTGTGTTGAGACCATCTCTATTGTTAAGAGTGCTTTACAAAAAACACTGAAAAAAAAGAAAAATTGAATTGATTTAATAATCAATTATTTACTGTTAAATAAAGTAAACAGCAAACTGGTTGCGAAATAAATATCACAATGCATCTCTCTTGTAATTATTTCTCTCAACTGTGGTATGTGTTTATTTATGTATCTATCTTCAACTTCATCTGACCTTTACTGTCATCATTTTAATTAAATGTTTTTTTATTAGATTTTTTTTAGAAGAATTACTAACATATTTCACGGGCATTGGTGGCTCAGTGGTAGGTTTGTCGCCGATCATGCGGAAGGCCTGGGTTCAATTCCCAGCCAATGCCCAAACCCCAGCCGCTGGATGCAGTGCCGGTCCCAAGCCCGGAAAAATGGGAGGGTTTCGTCAGGAAGGGCATCCGGTGTAAAACATTTGCCAAGTTGTTGTGTGGACCAGTTGGTCCGCTGTGGCGACCCCGAACAGGGAGCAGCCGAAAGCAACTCACTAACATCTTTCAGTCTCACGTGCATATAACAAAATTTCAACAATATCCCATGAACTTGTGATGATTGCTTACATGTTAAACAGTGCTGCTTTGTGCACAAAAATGATAAATCTAATCAACATAGTAAACTCATTAACGACCAGGAATTGATCTGTGCGATGAAACGTAGAATTATGTGTTTTTACGGCAGACGTAGCGATGATTGAACTTGGCCCTGTGGAGGACGGTGGCAGCTACATAGAGGAGCTGATGGAGCTCACGGCACAGAGTCTGAGTCGCCTTGAGATCCAAGAGCACTTCAACGTTATCAAGGAGATCGGCCGAGGCAAATACGGCCGCGTGCTGCTGGTTACTCACCGCTGCAGGGGTATGTAAACTAATAAGCAGTAGTATTTATTATTCTTTATCATTTTATTTTTTAGATGACTTTGGAAACAATTCATTGAGCAAATTAATTGTGTATATATTTGTTAGTTTGCTTGCCTATAAGTTAAACACAAATAATGTACTTCACCTGTATTTCCTGATATCCACGTTTGAACATTTTCACTGGAGAAGTTTCATCTTGTGCATATCAAAAGTTTCACTTTTGATATACACAAGATGGATTTTCAAAGTATCTCCACTAGGATACTAGTCTTGATATTACTTGGTATTGGATTAAAAAGAAAATAAGGTTCCTAGTTAACCCTCAGGAGTCTGATTGAGGTGATTTGGTGATGTTACAACCCATCTCAGATTTTTCCAGATTATTCCCCACTGGTTAATACTCAAGTAAAGTGTTTTCCGTTGTGACAGTGTTTTCCATCTGAAAACTGAAATCCTGAAACATTAGCTTATTTACACTTGTACAAATGTAACTGAAGCCTGTGATCTTTAATATATACTGAGATTTAGAGTTACATTGGCCTACATAATCAGGCAGCTATAAAAACTGGTATCAGATCAAAATTCTCATGTAGAACATCATGTGCATAAGTGTGTGACGTTTGATTCTTGTTGTCTCGTGTTTCTCCTGCTTGGTGGATGTGTGGCAGGGACACCCATGGCACTGAAGGTCCTGCCCAAAGCGTCGACCAAGCTGAAGGGATTTCTGCGTGAGTACTGTATCTCGCTCCGTCTGTCCTGCCACCCGTGCATCGTGGGTCTGTTTGGAATCGCCTTCCAGTCTGATGAACACTATGGATTTGCTCAAGAGCTGGTCGTCGGACGTGACCTGTTTGCTATCATCAAACCAAGGGTCAGTCATGGCATGTTGAGCAAATTAACTTTTTTTTTACCAAAAGCCCAAAAAATTTAATTTGCAGCTCTTCAGAATTGAATGTCGGTCATGTCTCACTCCACAGTGGGGGTTATTATGAAACTCATATGAATGTAGACACTCAGGAGTTTTTCATATGTATTTCTGTTTTCCCCTAGCATACTAGGGGCAATAATTTCATAGAAAAGTTTCAAATTTTTCACACAAATGTTTCTTCAAAGTAAATGCTGATACCATGCAGACCGATGCAAACCGATTTCTGCTCTCTGAGACGCCCCAAGTCACTAAAATTCTGTGTATCCCACAGAGGAAAAAACACACGTCTCACACTTGAAGCCAACAGAGTCCTGACTCATTTTGCGTCAAACTTCTGGGCATAAAATACTTCATTTAATTATACTGATTGAAAATACTTGATAAGTGGAACACCAGTGTTCTGGTACAAAGAGTTAAATAATGTCCTCTACAGTCTTAGTGTTTTCCTGTTCTCCTTTGGGGGATGTACAGGCTTTTCTCCTGTTCTCCTTATGTACAGGCTTTTATACTAAAGCACTTTTGAATTCTTATTTCTGATGGTCAGAAGCCATTGGTCAGTTGTCTAGAAGCTGTGGATCAGCAGCTCTGACAGAAGTTATGTTCTGTGCTTGTAAAGTAACAGCTCAATGCACTTTGCTGTTTCTCTGTAACATGATGAAGCATTTTTTCTATTTTTTACTTAACTAATTTCGAAACAAACATCTGTTTATATCTAATATAACATTCTAATGTAATATAACAAGTGATAATGGAAACTTGCCTGTTTCATGAACATTCCACAACCTTAAATGTAACTACAAACTGAAAATCATATGATTTTTTCATATGATTATTCTTTAATAAATGAAAAACTGTAATTATTGGTAAATTGCTGCGGCATATGAGAAATGAAACACTATAATATACTATATAGCTATATATAGTATAGTATAGTACTATAAATATAACTCCGCTTTGTGGCAAGCTGCGTCACATCATGCTGATGTTTATAATTTGCCTAAAACAGTGCTATATATTTGTGTTTTAGTCTTTACTTAGCTTCCTAAAGTAGTCCAACTGAAACATAAGGCCTTAAGGGAATCAGAGTTTTAAGAGTATAATTATAAGATTTTAAATAATTAATCATAAATAATAATAAATAATAATAAATAAATAAAATTATTAATTTTAAAATTATTTGTATGCATCTAAAATATAATTTATATATAAAATGTATATAACAAATAATAAACTATATATATATATATATTTTTTTTTTTTCTTATATAATTTTTTATATATTATATATTATATATTATTTATATTACTTATACTTATACTATCTATATTTCTCTCTCTCTCTTCATGTATATATATATATATATATATATATATGTTATATATATATATATATATATATATATATATATATATATATATATATATATATGTTATATATATATATATATATATATATATATATATATATATATATATATATATATATATATATATATATATGTTTTTTATTAATAGAACAGAAAATATTATCATATCTCAAAAATCTGTATCTGAATCTGCTGCGTTAAGAAAATGTCTGTGTTAAGTTTCACACGGTGTCTGCAAGGATTCCCATCGGAATTCTCTGGTTTTCTACAGAAACATCCTAATACATGTGTATGGTGCACTGTGATGGACTGGCATCCAATCTTGAATGTATTCCCACTTTGCGTGAGGTGTTCTACATCCAGCGTAACCTTAACCAGGATAAAACGCTTACTGAAGCTGAATGAATGTTTGAGTTATTGTTCTGATCCATAAGTAGCTTGTTCTTCAAAACAAATTATGCCATAATGATGCAAAATCCTGCAGACAGAAAATTCTGGAATAAATGTAGAAGTTTATTTGAGATGAAGCACCAGCCATTACATTGGTGCTACAGCATCATGAACAACACACAGCAGAACAGAAGCAAGAGCAGGATAACAAAGGAGAATTATTTGCATAGTGTTTCTCCCGCTGCACCATTGGTGCGATAGTAATCATGTCTCAGACAGATTGTTGGATGAATGCATGTAGTGCGTGCTTAACACACATTTCAACAATGTATGTAAGCACTGGGAGGAACTGGGAGCATGTGAGTCATTGAGCCACACAGCTGTCCTTCTTCCTTTGGCTCAGTTGAAGTTGAAGTTCTCCGAAATGTTAAACTCCACTCACATGTATTTAGATTCACACACACACACACACACACACACACACACACACACACACACACACACACACACACACACACACACACACACACACACACACACACACACACACACACACACACACACGTCTCAGGTCTCTTTTAATGATGGTGTAAATATGGTAGATATGGTAGCTTAGTGGATAAGGCATTGGCCTACTAATTGGAAGGTTGTGCGTTCAAATCCAAAGTCCACCAAGCTGCCACCGCTGGGCTCCTGAGCAAGGCCCTTAACCCTCAGTTGTATCAAAAATGTAAGGGCATCTGCTAAATGCTGTAAATGTAGAGATGAAAACTGAAAAGTTTCCATAAGTTTAGTTAGAATCAATATTTTTAGGTAAAACGCCTCTTTTGGAATGTTGTTTCTATGTTATTTATTAAAAGTAAATGCTCAGTATTTTATTAGCATTAACATTAAACTGCTTCTTGAGGTGCTGAAGTATCTCATGAAGTAGAATCACAAGACTTAAATCAGCACTTATGGTTTTATTGTGAAGAAATAAGAAGCTTCCCTCTGTTCCACAGGTTGGGATTTCTGAGCGTGTTGTAAAACGCTGTGCTGTGCAGATCGCCAGTGCATTGGAGTTCATCCACCGCCTAGGCCTGGTGCACCGTGACATCAAACCCGAGAACGTGCTGCTGCTGGACACCCAGTGCCGCCATGTGAAGCTGGCCGACTTTGGCTTGACACAGAAATGTGGTACTCTCATCCGGTTCATCTCAAGCACGCTGCCCTACATGGCCCCAGAGCTGTGTGCCATGGTGCCGGATGCTGGCCAGGAAACCCCTAAAGCGCCACCGCTCAGCATACAGCCCAGCTTAGACACCTGGGCCTTTGGCGTGCTGCTTTTCTGCATCCTTACAGGTTTCTTTCCCTGGGAATACTGCACAAGCACTGACTGCTTCTATGAGGAGTTTGCTGAGTGGCGGCAAAACCCGGAAACGACGGAAGTCCCGTCACAGTGGATGAGATTCACGCCGGCGTGTATGGAAATGTTCGCCAAGCTGCTGGCGCTGGAGCCTAACGACAGATCCACAGCTGATGTGGTGAAAGGGTATGTTGGAAAGGACTGGGTGAGGCCAAAGTGCCCAAATGGACTGATGGGTGAAAATGGAGGAGTAAGCAGCATGACAACAATGAGCAGCCCTTGCCGTAGTAGCCCAGTTCTACAGTAATGCCTTTATGTGACATTCCAACACATTTATTGCAAAAAAAAAGGGGGGGGGGCATGGCTAGGAGGCGGACCTTTTCTTTCAACTTTCAAATATATCAGGTCAGGTAGGACATTTGGACATTTCACCAAAACAATGGTAATGGAAAGATTTTTGGAAATTTAAATCAGATTTTATGCCTTTTCTTTCTTTCCTTCTTTCTTTCTTTCTTTCTTTCTTTCTTTATTTCACATTTTTTCGCTTGTTTGCTTTTTTCCCCAACTCAGTAGCATCTTTTTCATTAGAAGGGTTGGGGTTTTTATAAAGAGAGCAAATAACACCATTTAAAAATTCTCATTAAGCTAGGAAATCGCAAAAAAAATGTGTAGATTGCGTGCTGATATTATTATCCAAATAATAGAAATTAAATGTATATCACTGGATGGTTAATAAAATGTGAATAAAAATATTTTCGTTGTTAGGCTTGGTCTGAGATTTAGAATAACTGTCTGAATGCTGTCTTTTCAGTTTTTTTTTTGTTTTAAAGAACTGCAAGAAACACTTTGGTTTTGTTTGTCATTTGTGTACCAGAGAATAATGAACATCTTTCCTACTTTGCTATGTTTCTTACTATTACACTAGCAAAAGCATGAAAATCATCATAATGTATTATACTGTATACTGTACTGTTGTGTAATTATCCTGATAATGTGTATTCTTCATTGCATGAACAGGCTTCAGGGCTTAAATATTGTAGAGTTTTCTTTTTCTAGTTTTATTATACTGCTGTATTTGTGTTAAAGAATAAACTGGCACTTTAGCAACTGATATTAAAATCCTTTGTCAGTGTGTAATCAGTGCAGAGTATGGTATATATTGTTAGAAGGCATATCATATTACTAGAAGCTTTGATCCACACACACACACCACACATATAGTTTATACCCTGCAGCCTTTCACATTTTAATAATCTACTGGCATCTGCTGCAGCTGGCAGGCCAGTGATGGACAGTAGTGTTGGTGTGCCTTGGCACTAATGCTGATGTCCCACTGAGAGGCTTGTGTGTCCTGAAGTCCAGGGGGCACTTTGGCTCAGAGTGTGAACTTTGCAGCATATTTTAAGTCTTACACCAACCAGGATTGAGTTTCCATCATGGTTGATAGGCAACAAGCTCACTTCAACCTTTCAGTGAGAAATGGCACTGAAGCCCAGAGTGAAAAACATCTAGACTTTGCAGTGAATATAAATCAACACCCTGACTGTTTTATATGGCAGAGCTGCAGATCTGTAGTAAACTTAACACTCTGACATGAAGAGGCAGCTGTGTTGGAAATTTGCCCTAGATTTTATTACAGTAGCTTGCAAATAACCAGGTTTGAGAGCAACTCTGGTAGGAAAATATATCAGTTTTCATCACACTTAGCTCATGTTGATGTGTAGATGATATACAACAATGTATCTGGCTATTAAACTTGATGAGCTACGCCGCTCGTTTCTGGAAATCTCTTTTCTGGGCGATAAGAAAAAACTGAGATGGGATGAAGTCATCACAACACACTCGAGTGCAGCTGTTTTAATTGATACTTAACACTGACACTATGTGAAATGAATGGCTGGCTATTATGAACCTAATGGCTAATATAGCTGTATATATAGCTGTTAGCTTCATTAGCTAGAAAACTGGCAAGCACAGATGCATGACAAAGACAGATTTACCAAACTTACTTAGAAAAGAAGACTATACATAACCTTATACATAATCAAACTTAAAGTAAAACAAAAAAAGAGGCATAATAAGGGGGTCAAGTCACATTGGATCAGGGCCAAATGAAAATAGACCATTAGCAATGTATTTTTATAGACCACTTTAAAATGATGTCTCAGTAATGGATGGCCATAAACCTTTCTGATCAGTTAGTGCTCACCTTGTTGACCCCCAATAAATCAGGACGTATGAGGGGTCATTTCTAAGTTTATCTTTCACCCCGATCCTGTGGTCGACTCTGATTAGTGGCTTTGACAAACGGGTTAGATGTGGAAGTTGAAGCTAGCTAGTTTCTCTTAGCTCAGGTTGCATGAAACAGTAAAAGGTGGTTAGAATGATGAACACATGAAAAGTTTCAAGAGTTTTGAAAACTGACCATCTTTTTATGCCTGATTGTAGTTGGTACTTATCCTGACCCTTGATTCTGACCAAAAATTACATGTCATTATGAGGTCACGAAACCCTACTCCCCTACACTAGCTGAAGTCACATAGTTATGTGGACACACTTGGTGTTACATGTCATGTGCAAGCAAAAGGTACATATACTTAATACTCAACTTCACAGTGTACAACTGTCCTTGATTTCCCAGCAGGCTTTGCAACAGATGCAAAGGCCCACAAGCATAATCTCCTGGTGAAAGCATGGATCCCATTGATTGATAATGACACTGTGACCTATTAATAAACCTGCAGTTATACTCTGTTATGGAAAATTACCACAACTGGTGTAGTAGAGTCACCAGTTTCCTATACCATCATACACAAAACTGTGTGCAATGACAGCTATTTTAATCCATAATTTCTGTAATGTGGAACAAAGATTACAGGTTCAGGGGGATGAAACATTTTGTGTGAGGTTGGCATACAAGCCAGTGACAGTTTTGCTTCTAGAGTCAGCCTAACACAATATCTATGCTAGCACTTAGTTTATTGGCCTATTAATTAATAGTAGATTAAGTGCTAATCATACAGACAATAGGCTATAACTGCCTTAGAGGATGCCTACGTTTGTCACTGTATAATATACTGCCAGTGTTGTAGTCAGGGGAAATATTAAAAATGTATAATATCAACATGATATAATTAAGATTCTCTGATGTTCATACTTGAACAGTTACTGTATATATTTTGACATATTTCACTTCCTTATTTGGGAATCCTGTGATCTCAATGCCATGACCTGGATTTGATTCCTGCACAGGGAATTAACCCAGCCACTGAGGGGTTAAAATGGAAGGGTCGCATCTGGAAGGGCATCCAATCATAAAACCTGTGCCAAATCAAGTATATGGCAATTCTGAACAGGGAGCAGCCGAAGGACAACAACAACACCACCAATAACTCTCGTTATGTGTAATAGGTGGTGAATTACACCAGGAAAATAATGTCAAAGGAGCTGACATGAAGGTTAAGGTTTAGTGGAACAATATTTAGAAATGGACCTCACACTCAGTGGAAGTGTGATGTTAACGTTGTAGAACCTATCGAAGGTATGTTGTTGCACTGAGGCAGAAGAGGTGCAGATCTTCTCTAAGGTGCAATGTCATCCTTCCAAGTAATGCCCATTAGGAGGATATATTCCTCATAGAGAGGCATGTCACAGTAGAGATGTCACGTCCGGCTCAGCCCCCGCCCTATGCGGGGCTCGAACCAGGACCTCCGTGGTGCCGCATGCTCCAGCATGCCGTGAAAGCGCAGACCCAAACGCAGGATTCAGTGAAGCACTGTTTTATTTACATAAACACAATACAGGGGAAAAACAAACATAACACTAGACTCGTGGTTACATCAAACCATAAACCCCAACCCGACATAACACCCACGGGACAGCTATACACAGAACATTGACCCACGCCACACATGTACACCAGGATCCCTTTTTATAGGGAAACACAACAAGGTAATCAGGGACAGGTGACACAATCAGGGTGGAGAACAATGGGCAGGAATCACAGAGACATAAACAGGCTTCCAGGATTCTCCTGCTAGCGCCCTCCCCGGGCCTGGCAGGGAACTGTCCAGCTACTCCTGACAAGAGAGCAGGCATAGCTCCAGCCCGTCAGATATAGAGATAATATTCTTCAAATATTGGGCCAGATTCAGAATTAAAGTTCTATGAAACTTTAGGATGGACAGCATCCAAGTCTGGCAAAAAGGACATATTTTTTGACCAAAATAGCATTGGACTATAAAGTACTATAAAGGTATAGTTTTTTTTAAAGTACTATAACTTACCACATGTTTACCATAGTGGTGTTTTATAAAGTTTTAGACAAATATAAAGGTTTATAAAGTACATATTCAAAAGAAAGTGAATTTTTTGTTTTAACCAATGTTCTTTTAAAGTGTGGGCTACTTATATATGATATATGATATATCTGTATGATATATATATATATAATATTGCTGTGTTTGTTGATTCCTAATGTAGGAATGTAGATCAGCACACAATGTAGTTATTATGTAGTCATCTTATATGGCTAATGATGTGTGGTGCTGCATGAAATTTTGTTTAATGTGACACATTTTCCAGACACTACCTTACAAAACATTCAGGCACTAGGATGCACGTTGAGACTTACAAATAAACACTACATTTGTGAATAAAAGCACCCTTGAAAAAAAATTCCATTAGTGTCCTAAGGGAAGCGTAAAACAAATGACAGATCGGCATCTTAACCCCAGTTTAAAGTCTGGAATGTTCCAGGGTTTTATTCTGAGGTTTCCCGACCGGGCAGAATGTCAATTTGGACTCTGAGGCTGAGCACTGTGTTTATACACAACACTGTAAACACCATTTATAAATGAACCCCTTTGGGTAAATCGGTGGTATAGTCCAGTGATCTTAACAAGCTTGGAATAGCAATGACCGTCCAAACCACTCCAGTGCACACTCATGTGTGTGTCTCTAGATAAGATCTCTTACTACCATTTGAATGCTGACTAGAGGAATATAGTGTGCACACTATCAACATAACAAATATTAGAAATCTTTGTGTTCAAAATGGCCTATTAGAAGTTTTCAGAATTGCATATAAAGATAGTATGTCCAGCTATAGACAGGCTCTAAAAGCTGCTAGGGCTGAGCATTTGAGTAGTGAGAACTTTATGAACTTCTTCACAGACAAAATCGATAGCATCAGGAACAAAATAATTGATGTTCAACCTTTGACAGCATCCGGTGATCTAGTCCAACCTAAAGCTCCACATTTAAAGCTACAATGCTTTACAGGTATAGGGAAGGAAGAGCTGTATAAACTTATCACCACGGCCAATTCAACAACGTGTTTGTTAGATCCAATTCCAACTAGATTACTGAAAGAAGTGATACATACAGTTGGAGAGCCTCTCCTCAACATTATTAATTCCTCGTTATATTTAGGTCACGTCCCTAAACCTTTCAAGCTAGCAGTTATTAAGCCTCTTCTTAAAAAACCTAAACTAGACCCTAATGACTTATTAAATTACAGACAGATTTCAAACCTTCCTTTTATATCTAAAATATTAGAAAAGGTTGTGTCTACTCAATTATGCTCCTTCTTACAGGAAAACAATATCCTTGAAAAATTTCAGTCAGGTTTCAGGCCCCATCATAGTACAGAAACTGCACTAGTAAAAATCACAAATAACTTGTTTTTAGCTTCGGACCAAGGCTGCATCTCAATATTAGTCTTACTTGAGCTTAGTGCTGCATTCGACACTATAGATCATAACATTCTCATAGATCGCTTACAAAATCACATAAGTATTCAGGGACAGGCGTTAAAATGGTTTAGATCCTACCTATCTGATCGATACCATTTTGTAGATTTAAATGGAGAACTGTCCAGTGTAATGCCAGTGAAATATGGGGTCCCACAAGGATCAGTTTTAGGACCTCTGCTTTTCTCAATATACATGCTTCCCTTAGGCAACATCATTAGAAG
The DNA here is from genome assembly GCA_033459395.1 of Hemibagrus guttatus. Lineage (NCBI taxonomy): Eukaryota > Metazoa > Chordata > Actinopteri > Siluriformes > Bagridae > Hemibagrus > Hemibagrus guttatus. The sequence goes on from JAUCMX010000007.1 coordinate 24,712,025, forward strand.
GCATGGGATTAGTTTCCATTGTTATTCTGACGATACACAGTTATATATCTCATCAAAACCAGATGAAATATCTAAACTGTCTAGATTAATAGAGTGTGTTAAAGATATTAAAGATTGGATGACTGATAATTTTCTATTACTAAATCCTGATAAGATGGAGATATTACTGATTGGTCCAAAAACCAGTACACAGAAGCTCTCACAATTCAACTTGCATTTAGAAGGATGTTGTATTACTACTAGCTCTACAGTGAAAGACCCGGGCGTAATATTAGACAGCAATTTGTCCTTTGAAAAACATATTTCCAATATTACAAAAATAGCCTTCTTCCACCTCAGAAATATCGCCAAGCTTAGGAACATTTTATCTGTATCTGATGCAGAAAAGCTAGTTCATGCATTCATGACCTCCAGACTGGACTATTGTAATGCATTACTAGGTGGTTGTCCTGCATCTTCCATAAACAAGCTACAGTTAGTCCAGAATGCAGCCGCCAGAGTCCTTACCAGGTCAAGAAAGTATGATCATATAACCCCAATATTATCATCCCTGCACTGGCTACCTGATAAGTTTAGAATTGATTATAAACTAGCACTACTTACGTACAAGACTCTAAATGGTTCAGCTCCCACATATCAAGCAAGTCTTCTAACACATTACAATCCATCACGTTCCTTCAGATCTCGAAACTCCGTTCCCAGAATATCAAAGTCTACAAAAGGGGGTAGAGCTTTTTCATATTTAGCTCCTAAACTTTGGAACAGTCTTACTGACAGTGGTCGGGGCTCATACACAGTCTCCCAGTTCAAACGTAGACTAAAGACATATCTCTTTAGCCAGGCATACACCTAATACATCCCATAAATTTGTACTCCAATACATCTGATTAAATGCACATCATCTAGTGCCTGCTAACATTATGAATAGCAGCTATGCTAATTCCTTTCCATTTGTTTCTCTTCTTCTACCCATCCCCGAAACACACAGAGATTGTGCCAGCTCCAGTGGCATCCAGAGATGGACCAGCTCCAGCCGAATTCTGCTTTCTGAGGACTGGTGTATTCAAAGCAGCACTGCCAACCCTATGTGGACGACAACAACCTCCTAATTAATTTTACACATAACATTCTACACATGCTGTATCTACATCACACAACTAATGCAGAAAGGACATTGTTCATATCCGGTGTCACCCAGATGAGGATGGGTTCCCTTTTGAGTCTGGTTCCCCTCAAGGTTTCTTCCTAATACCATCTAAGGGAGTTTTTCCTTGCCACAGTCGCCTGAGTCACCTCAGGCTCGCTCACTAGGGAAAATTTTGTCTAACATCTAGGACTGTTTGTTTGTATGTTTATTGTTTCTTATGTTCTGTAAAGCTGCTTTGAGACAATGCTCTTTGTTAAAAGCGCTATACAAATAAAATTGAATTGAATTGAAAATACTTGTACACTGTATACTGTCTTAGTCAGCTGTCAAGTACTTACATTTAGGACCAAGTAGTGTAGCAGTCAGTCATCTTACACAAGAGTCAACTCACCGCCATATTCATGTCAAATCCAAAGATACTTAATGAACTGACTTACAGAAGGGCTCTGTAGTCTCATACTAGTGAGAGTGGGGATAGAAATGTCCAATGTTGTAAAGGAGAAAATGGCATGGATGAGTCAGTTTAGCGACGTGTAGAAGAATGAGAAGAACAGTTGGTTATTCATGGTTAGCCCAAGTTTGTGTGCAGTGACAGAGGGTAAGATCTGTAAGTTGTCTAGGGAGTTCACAATATCTTGCATGGAGATGAATTTCCAGGGATGTACAGCAGCTGTGTTTTTGCTGGGTTTTAGTTTCATCTGATAAGCTAGGCATCCATGCTGAAATGTTGGCTAGACATGCTGAAAGGAGTGAATGGGTTGAGTGTCAGTCACATATCAATGATATGAAAACCTATTTGAGGACATGACCACACCAAGAGAGTGGGTAGACCATTGCCATGCTGTGCTATGAATCCCAAAACTCATGAGGATGAAGAGAATAGTCTTGTGGTAGAGGAAGGTAAGGACTATTGGCACTTAGGCAGCTCTAGAGGCATGAAGCTTCTCAGTAATGGCCACAAGGGCCAATTGCCAGACTGGCTGAAACAGAACATTGAAGAATTTTAGAAAGAAAATCAATGTTACACCATGAAATGAACCACGTCATCCAAAGAAAATGAAATAATGGAAAGATACAAGTCTTCAAAAAAACTCTGATCCAAAATTTGTCAGCAACTACCATCCTTTTTCAAGAAAACCACTGAACAGAGCCATTTGTTTTGAATAGACCATGTTCTCCCTAGCATATCTGTCCAAGAGGAAACAAACTGTCTGAGATTGTTAAGACCCTGAGCCATGAAGACGCTAGCAGCCAGAAGCAGAACTGTGATTTGTGTCTTTCTGACATTCTTTAATGGTGGGGGAGCAAAGTTTAGTGTCCTCCTACAGGATAAGATAAGGCATGGAGGCTGAAGCCACTGGAAGATGAAACTGGGATGTGGGCCTTGAAGGCACAAAATAAACAGCCCATTTGTCTGTACGGGTTTTGTGATTCTATAACCTGCACCTTCCTATTGTCAAGTTTGATTGCTCCAAGCACACCTGGTGATAAACCAAGCTAGCAAAAAGTTTTCTCAAGTGTCCCACTGCCAGGCAGAGGGCTCAACATCTGCAGACTGGAGAGATTATATGAACCAAAGGATGAGCTATCCAATAATGCAATAATGCTGGATGACAGATATAAAGACATTTTTCTCACTGAGATGTAAAGAGTAAGTACTCTCAGATCTGATACAGGAACACTTGAACATCTTACATGAGGCATACAGAAGAAAAAAACAAAATGGCTCTTGAGCTGTATATCAAACTATAAGAGTTTTAGAGCCATACAGTTTAATAGACAGCATCAGAGCCATTCTTTATACTGTCCATTCATCACAGCCCTTCACTAACCAAACAGATAAATAAATTAATATCATTCATTATAAAATCACAGTAAATAGCAATGAGAAAAAAAATAGACAGACATTTTAAAAATAGTTTGCGTAGTTTATATAATATGGTTTAAAACAGAGGGTGTTTTAGGGTGGGGGGGTGTCTCAAGGAGGGGTGTGAGGTTCAATCAGACTGCTTAAGGAACATTTATGTCCTTTTTTAAGATTTCATGAATGGAGAACTTAGGGTTAGTGGACCCTAACGATAGCAGACTAGAAACATCAAAATGCAGGCTAAGACAATTTGCTCTCTGTGCCTGTAAACTGTATTTCAGCCAGTTTTAAAGGAAAACATGCACACAATGAAACAATATATACGGTTCCTGCATTTTTTAAAAATACATTTAAAAACAACAGTTTGATGAAAGCCAGCATTATAATGAGCAGATATTGTCTAATATTTGAAGCAAAAAACATATTAATACTAAATCTAATAATAACAGCGTCACCAAAACACTCTTTACAGCAATGTATTAAAAAATGGATAAAAAATTAAAAATAAAATGACGGTGCAGGGTCAACATTACAGGCAAAAATATTACAATATAACACTCGTCAAAGTATTATGTATATGCAAAATTTTAGAAAATGAATTACAAAAGAAAATGTAAGATTTTATACTTCCTCATCGCATTCATTTGTCGAAACTCGCAATTCCAAAATTTGATTTTATTCTGCTGCTCCTCAGTACAACAGATTTGTACTCAGCATTTACAATTAAGGCACATTCATATTTTATTTATATATCTTGCTGTTTACACAAGTGCCAGCACTATTGAACATAATGTATCATATAAATTTAACTCTGAAAACCAATTTTTATCCCTTTAAAAAAAAAACAGAAAAAATGACCTTGATTACTGATCTTTCTGAGACATGGCCTCATCATTAAACACCGTTAATGGTGGATCTGTTGATGGATCAGGGATATCCAAGCTTTCTTTTTGCTCACTGTCTACAGTCTGAGGTGATATTACATCATCATAGTCCTCCTGAGGCTCCACTTCAACTTCGAACGTCACTTTGTCTGCAAAGGTTAGAGGAATAATATCCATTTTAGTTATAAACTCTTTTACAGTAGGAGATAATAAGGAACGTTATATAGTACCCAGTAAGTTGTTAGATCTGGGTGGAAGGATTGGCTCAGCGGGGCTGTTGTCTGCTGATTTTTTGACATTTCCTTCATCAACATCATCATATTCAGTCCCAGAGGAGCCTTGACTTGTGCTCGCATCCTCCTCGTCATATTCAGAGGCACCTCATGTTGCATGAAAAATGATTAAGGACACAGAATATATATATATATATGTAAAAAACGTACAAATAAAAAGGGGTAACACAATGAGTGCTTAATGCAACTTCTCTGCTATACTTCAGTACTTGAGTATAAATCAAAATTACTATTTGTACCCATAATTTATTATTTTTATTATTTTCTTGGGAAAAGAAAAACAAACCACAGTAAAAAAAAATCATATAAAAAATAATATTTCTGGGGGCAGCAAAGAAGGGGTCACATTTCTCAAGTTTTGACATCTCTTCACTTCCTAATTAATTCTGAATTGATTTTTAAATCGATTTTTTTTTGTCATATAAAAACGTTACATTATGGGTTAGTGAAATGCTTTATGACTATCTGTGTCATAAAAATATAATAAATAAAAATAGAATAAAAGTGTAATAAAAATAGTTTTATTGAAAATAGAAATATAATCACATCTACAAGGCAATTAATGAATTAAATAAATAAATAAATAAATAAATAAATAAATAAATAAATAAATAAGAATTGGTGGCAGAGCAGTATTTTTATTCTTATTTATGTATACGAAGCTCTTTCTGGTCTTGCTCCAGTACATTATTGACTTTCTCCATCCTTACTCTCCTATCAGAACGGCAAGTTTTCATAACCAACTTCTTCTATCTGCCCCCATTTTCTTACTAAGACAAAGGGTTTTCGAGTTTTTTCTGTGGTTGAACCTAAACTCTGGAACTTTCCTTTCACGTGAGGTCTGCTCTGTTTTTAGCCATTTGTACCTTCTCTTAAAAATGAAGCTTCTCTTAAAACTTAGATTTATTCTTTGTCTTATGATGTTATTTAATGCGCCATTATATGATGTTATGTACAACACTTTGGATCAATCACTGCTGTCCTTAAATGTGCTTAAGAAATAAATATTTGAGTTTTAGAATTTTATTCTGGTAAATAATCGTCATGGATTGGTGTAATTCATTACCCTTCAGAACATGCTTCAGAAGCATGTCTAACTCCCTTTTTACAACCCCACAGATTTTTATGAAGTGAAGAATGACTTTTTACATTTTAGCAGTTTATAGTTATACTATGGTAAATGGGGGAAATATAACCTGAATGCATTTGAAGGTTGTACGATCCCCTAACCCTAACTTAAACTTTCAGACATTTTCATACAACTTGAGTCATGTGAATAGTCGTAACTATCCAAGTGTCTTTTATTTGTTTCTTTAGATTTTGTTTTTAATGTGTAGACACTTTTTAACAACAAACTATGTCCATACTTCATTGAATAATGCACTTTAGCTATACTTCCATTCAGAATAACTCTAACGGTTAACTTACCATCACTCTGGTTTTCCTCCATAGAGTTTACCGAGGCAACAACATCATCATAATCATCTGTTTCAAACACATCTGATGTTTATAGCAAAAAACAATCCTTCACTGACAAGAACAAGCATCAGTTATCAATATTACAGTGTGAAATACTTTCACTGAAATGAAATCTGGAAGTCTTTTTTAATGATAAACGATTTTTTCTGAAAAGATTTTAAGACACTGTGTATCACCTTTTGCATTCAAATTCTGCATTTCATTCTCGCTGACGTCCATGTCAGAGTCTTCTTCTGGAAACTTCAATCTTACTGTAAGAAAAGAAGCAGTTGTGGGGCGTGAGGGGGTGGGGGTTGGGGGGTGGGATGAAAGACATGTATAATAATAATAATAATAATAATAATAAGAAGAAGAAGAAGAAGAAGAAGAAGAAGAAGAAGAAGAAGAAGAAGAAGAAGAATTCTGACCCAAATTATTCAGTTTCAACCCATAGAAAGATTAAATTTTTATTATTATTATTATTATTATTATTATTATTATTATTATTATTATTATTATTATAGTATTATCTTTTATTTCATTTATAGTACAGTAGTAGCTCAGAGGTTATGTTTTTGCACCAGTGTTTTCCCTCACAAAAAATGTGTATATTTTATCTGTATATTTTTGGACATTTTGTCTGTAATATAAATGTATTAGTAATCATACAGCTACATTAGTACATGTAACAGTGTACGAGCTAACTGTACATTTTACCGTATTTTAGTTTACTATTATTTTCTTTGGATTTAACTGAAACGTAATTCAAGTATAATTAAAAGAGACTGTTAGTACATGTCATTTAGATGTTAAAAATATCAGTATTACCTCCAAAATAATACATTCTTAAATCTCTTATGATAATATCGAAGACTAGTATGATGTATAGTTTTAGATATTTATAATGATATATTTATAAGTGGTCATAATGATTGAAAATGACATTGTATGTAGGGTTCTCTCTCTCTCTCTCTCTCTCTCTCTCTCTCTCTCTCTCTCTTATTTATTTATCTATCTATCTATCTATCTATCTATCTATCTATCTATCTATCTATCTATCTATCTATCTATCTATTAATTTAATTTAATTTAATTTAAAAAAAAATAAAATAAAATAAAATAAAATAAAATAAGATAAAATAAAATAAAATAAAAGGCTTTGTGTTTTGTGATTTAAAACCTTTGGGCAGGACGAACCGATATTTCCCCCTAGTGGTGATTTTTAATCACGACGTGTCTCGGCCCAAATCTGCGGTACTTTTGAAAACTCTTTGCAAGTTCGTCCGAATTTCGAGGCGTTCGCTTAATAATTTCCGAGCATTGTAAATTTGTGACAAATAGACATATCTATCTATCTATCTATCTATCTATCTATCTATCTATCTATCTATCTATCTATATATATATATATATATATATATATATATATATATTACAGTCATATGAAAAAATTAGGACACCCTATGAAAGCCTGTGTGTTTTTTAACTTATTTGGACATTATGGACATAAATATTTAATATCAATTTTAACAATACTGACAGATTCAAGTAATATAACTAAACAATTAAAACTGAAGAAAATACTGTTTTAAAAAATTCAGCAAAATGTAATTAAAAAAAAAAAAATAAAAAAAAATATATATATATATATATATATATATATATATATATATATATATATATATATATATATATATATATATATATATATATATATATATATATATATATATATATATATATATATATATATATATATATATATATATATATATATATATATATATATATATATATATATATATATATATATATATATATATATATATATATATATATATATATATATATATATATATATATATATATATATATATATATAAATATTTCTGGTGGGGGGGGAACGGTGGCTTAGTGGTTAGCACGTTTGCCTCACACCTCCAGGGTTGGGGGTTCGATTCCTGCCTCTGCTGTGTGTGTGTGTAGTTTGCATGTTCTCCCCGTGCCTTGGGGGTTTCCTCCCCCGGTCCAAAGACATGCATTGTAAGTTGATTGGCATCTCTAAATTGTGTGTGATTGTGTGATTGCGTGAGTGAATGAGAGTATATGTGTGCCCTGTGATGGGTTGGCACTCCATCCAGGGTGTATCCTGCCTTGATGCCCAATGATGCCTGAGAATGAATGAATGAATTTCTGATGAGGAATTAATTAGAACATCCTGACATTTATTCTGACATAAAATGACTAAAATCACACACAGGTGTACCACATCAGGAACACGTGATTATAACATAGTTACTCAGCTTTCTATTGCCCTATTTAAACCTCACACGTTTAGTTTGGTGTGCTCCAGACTGTTGAAGTGAGAGTGAACACCATGGTGAGATCGAAGCTTATGAGTCTGGTAAGGGATTAAAAAAGAATTTGAATTCAGACATTCCACTGTCTGGAAAATAGTCTACAAGTGGAGGACATTCAAAACAACTGCCAACGTGTCCAGGTCTGGCCGTCCAAGCAAGTTCACCTCGAGAGCAGACTGCAAGTTGCTAAAAGTAGTCACCAAAAACCCTAAAATTTCATCACGGGACCTACAGTAGGCTCTTGCTACTGATGATGTGAAAGTGCATGCCTCTACAATCAGAAAGAGACTACACAAGTTTAACTTTCATGGTAGGTGTGCAAGGAGGAAACCTTTGCTCTCTAAGAAAAACATGAAGGCCAGACTGAAGTTTACCAGAGAGAACATAGACAAAGACCAGGACTTCTGGAATAATGTTCTTTGGACAGATGAGTCTAAAACTGAATTATTGAATCCACCATAAATTCTACCGTGTATCAGAGGGTGCTTAAGGAACATGAGACCATCTGTACAAAAATTAAAACCGAAGCAGAACTGGACCCTGTAACATGACAATGACCCAAAACATACCAGTAAATCCACCAAAGACTGGCTGAAAACTAAGAAATGGAGAATTCTGGAATGGACAAGTCAAAGCCCAGATCTAAATCTCATTGAGATCCTGTGGTGTGACGTGAAACAGGCTGTACATACAATTAACCCCTCAAACATCTCACAGCTGAAAGAATTCTGCATTGAGGAGTGGGGCAAACTTTCCTCAGACTGATGTCAGAAACTGGTAGATGGCTACAAGAAGCATCTCACTGAAGTTATTTCAGTCAAAGGGGTAACACTAGCTATTAGGGTGTAGGGTGTCCTAACCTTTTCCTCAGTTAAAATATGCATTTTTGTTGATATCTTTTGTTTAATGAGTAAAAAAATAGGTTAATTTTTGTTGTTTATCAGCAATGAAATCACTTTCTTTTCCAGAGAAAAATAAAAACAAGATTAGACATCGATATGTGAACATTTCTTAATAAAGAACTGAATATTTAATGGGGGTGTCCTAATTTTTTCACATGACTGTGTGTGTGTGTGTATATGTGTGTATATGTATATATAATGGGTCATTTTGATCAAAACAGTCATCTTGTTTACTTTCTTTGTCCTCTCTGATCATAATGGACAGATCAGAGGTATTATTTGGTTACATCATGGTGTCGGGACTGTTAAATGAGCTACTTACATATGGCGCGGATAGCTTTTCTCTTCCGGTACATGATCAGCACAGCCACCAGCAGCAGCACGAGTCCCACTACAATCCCTACAATAAGTCCAGTGTTTGTCTCCTTTGGAGAAACATAATCTGGAATTGCAATCATATAGAGAGAAAGACTATAGCATAACAAACTCATATTAAAATAATGTCTACTGCATATTGAAGTAAGGAACACAACAGGGTGTGCTGGGATCAGAAAATAATCAACATTACATTATCACCTCAGTTACTGTTACCATCTAGTAGTTAATATTTATTTTAATATTCTTCTCAGTGCCTTTATACCACAGCAATTTGCCAGTCGCCTGTTTTTGCTTTTTGCTTTTTTTTTTTTTTCTTTTTTAAAGAACAACATGTCTAACATTTGATCTTCTTATTGTTACTGTTGTAGCACATCATCCTAAACAAGTCCTTCTTATCACCTAAACTATGATATAGCAGCTATAGTGATTCTGAGGACCATAAAACTTAACTGTTATAAAGCAGTGACACTGAAGACTCCTTCCATAAGTGTCTAATAAACATCCCCTTACAGAAACTTTCACTATATCAATGATTATATCTTTTTCTTGTTTCAAAAAAGCACCTTTTTAAATCCATTTATTTTTCTTGGATTACATGTGTAAGGTGTTACTGTCATCATTACAGCACTACTTCTATATAGAACATTAATCAACACCTCCTTCTGACCAGTCCGACGTGAGAATACAACAATGCTGTGGTATAAAAGCCAGTAATAAATTAAGTATAATCCTGAACAAGAGGTGTAATAGTAATTACACATAATTCACTGTAGTATATCCAAACAGCACTCAAAATATAGTAATAAATACGATGGCATAGAAAATATGCCTGAAGAAATAAATCAATAAAAATATACTAACTGTCAGGAGCTCCTGGGACAATTCCTTGACAGACCACTATAGGGGGTGCTGCCAGGTGTTTCAACATAGCCTGCTTTTTGTCTCTGTATTCCCCACGTGTTGTGTCACACCCGTCCTATTGTCTTGCTTTTCCCACCGTGTCACCATCAATGTTTTGTCCTATATATACCAGCACATTTGTATCTGTCTTTGTCAGATATTGTTTTTCGTTTGTTGTTCGGTCAGACGCCATTGTTTTAATAAAGCAGCGCTTTTATTATCCTGCTCATGGGTCTGATAAACTGAGTTCGGGAGATCATGACTACCACAGAGATCAGGATACGATCCCTGCTTCAGGCGGTGCCTCCTGAATGTTACACTAACTCTACCGTACCCAAAGTAATAAAGACTATAACATAGCATTGTAAGTTGCTTCCGGCTGCTCCCTGTTCGGGGTCGCCACAGTGGACCAACTGGTCCGCAAAACAACTTGGCAATGTTTTTTACACCGGATGCTCTTCCTGACACAACCCTCCCATTTTTCCGGGCTGGGGACCGGCACTGCATCCAGTGGCTGGGTTTTGAGGCATTGGCTGGGAATCGATGCCAATGCCAATTAAGACTATAACATAGCATAGAAAGACAAAATAACAAATACCCAAAAAGATCACTTGTAGAAATAAAGACCCAAAAACAAACACATGCCTCATTAAAGATCATTTGCATCACTAAACTTTCCACTTACTGTCACAATAAATTTGAGCCTTCTCTGTGCAGGAAAGGTTTCCTGATGTGAAGCAGCGCCTTATATCGTTAGGGTTATCGATACAACTAATGCTAATATTCGTAGTTAAATTGTTTTCTAGATTATTTTTCGATGTTTGTCTGGCATTTCCACATTCCTTATAGCTACATATCCGATCCGCATCAGCTTTGTGGTTCAAAGGACAGACGTGTTCCAACTGTCCTCTGTAGTTCACTAGAAGATCGCCTCCACAAGGACTGCTGAAATTTATTTGAATTGCATCTGTAAATAAATGAGATGGAATCCAAAAAATAGTCACCAAAAATAAAATCAGGAACAGAAGAAAAAAGAAAATAGTTTCAGATTTGAAAGGTAAGTCCATCCTGGATCAGATAAAATATCATTATTTGAAAAGTTTCTGGTTGGAATTATATTGAAAGTTTGCTGTATTTTATTTTTATTTTTAAAGAGAGAACTTCTTTTGTCATAGACTATATTTACAGTGATGTAAAATATCATAATAAAGAGAAATGCAGCCTAGAAGCAGTACAGACATTCGTACAATTGTTGGACTCAATAAAAATACAATGGAATGCATCTCAGCTACACAAGTTATGAGATGATGAGAGTGAAGGCGTATTAGCATTAAAGTCAAAGCACTGGAAGCTTATCTTTTTGAGAACAGTATAGAAATGAGGAGGTAAGAGCTGTGACAGGCTAAAGGACAGGCTAAAGCACTGCTGCATCACTCTCATTAGGCAGAGAGGAAACAAGGCACCTCTATCAGTAGGTATTGAGATAGCACTGGGAGTAATGTAGGAAACCTTTAAGCGAAGTGAAAATAGTCCAACATGCTAATTAAAGAACAGTGTGTTCAGAGTGGATTTTTTGCGTATGAATTTAAAGAACGCAGAACAGTGATGTTAGGGTCTTACTTGTACATGCCAGCGAGATGACGTCCTTGCAATGAGATGTCCCTGAGTTGCACTGCCACATCTTGCTTTCGTTTCCTGTGCACCTGAGGAAACGTGCTGTGTTTTTTGTGTTGTTCTTGGTGGACCAGGTTTTGAACAATGCACTGCATTTCTGCATAAAACAGAACTCATTGAGGACGGCATCTGTGTTCTCCGACTGGAAACACACATGCTCTTCGTTAACCAGCACTTCACCTGTACAGGTGCCACTGAGTGTCATATCAGGCTCATCTATGGGAACACACACACACACACACACACACACACACACACACACACACACACACACACACACACAAACACTGAGGATGATTTTTGTAAACATATTATTCCAAGAATATAATCAACAATGGCTGCTCGATGTGTTTTTCTCCACTTATACCACAGCAAATTGAGAATCATTTGACAAAATTTATTAATTTATTTAATTATTCAATAAACTTTGAAGTATCACACTTTTTCATTCAATTATAGCTCTGTTTAATGTAGAGGGACATAAAGCGTCTATAACCAGTTTCCCTTAGCAGCCTAATCTTTTATTGTACTCTATTATGGAATGGAAAAAACTACAGAGGCTCGTGAAGAAAGGCCATCGCATTATTGGGATCCCTCTTCCGGCCATTGAAGACGTTCAGACGAACTGGTGTCTGCGTAAAGCTCGCAGCATCGTTAAGAACACCTCTAATATACCCAGCCCATAAACTGTTTACCCTCCTACCCTCTGGGAAGAAGTTCATGTGCCAGCGGTCACCTTACTGAGCTCTTCAACCCATTAACCGCCCCACTTATGGTAATATCCCCTCAGTACATTCATTCATTGTCTACCGCTTATCCGATCTATTCCCAGGTCACGGGGAGCCTGTGCCCATCTCATACGTCATTGCACCAAGGCAACACACACACACACACACACACACACACACACACACACACACACAACAGACAATTTAGAGATGCCAATCAACCCACAATGCATGTCTTTGGACTGGGGGAGGAAACCGGAGTACCTGGAGGAAACCCCCGAGGCACGGGGAGAACATGCAAACTCCACACACACACGGCGGAGGCGGGAATTGAACCCCCAACCCTGGCGGTGTGAAGCAAACATGCTAACCACCAAGCCACCATGCCCCCATTCTCTGTATATTATATACTGGTTGAGAATTAAACTTGTGTGCAGTAACACTATCTATAAACCGTTTAAAAGCGTTAGGTTAAACATTATGCTTACTTGTACAGTTGATGTGGAGTTGTTGTTGGATATTCACAGGTACCTTTTCGCTCTCACAGTCCCAGATGCTGTTAGGTTTCGATGGACAACTGAAGGCCCTGCTCCAGAAAGGCATGATCTGATTACTACTTGTAGGGTTAGAGACTGTAGAGACATTCCCACACTCGAGGTGTTTACACAGCTCAATTCTTTCCTTGTTGTTCCAATTATCACTGCTCACTGCCGTTTTATTAAATTCAGTCTGGAGGTAGACTTCACCCTTACAGGCGTTTTCAACGTTAATGAGGACCAGCCTTCTCCAATCTGAGAAAAAAAGTAGACAATCAGCAAAACTATCTATCTATCTATCTATCTATCTATCTATCTATCTATCTATCTATCTATCTATCTATCTATCTATCTATTTTTTATGTAATGAAAAAATGACTTCAGTGACTGTGGCGTCCCCCTGACGCCAGTGGTGATGTTACAGACTGACACATTAGCATATTTGCCTGAAAGAAAAATGAATACCTGTGCATTTAAGATGACCAATTTTACATTCTTGTATTTCAGTTTTAGAGAAGTCACAGTTAGAAATGTCTTTATCTTTACAAGTGATCCCTGCCAATCCCTGCCCGTCTGTCGATAAACTGTTCTTGAAACTGAGAGCTTCTCCACAGCCAAAGATTGCGCAGAAACCATTCTGTGTCTCTTTATTGATGCCCTGTGTACACAGTGGGAACAGCTTTCCAGAGTAAAATAGAGAAGGGATTCCAGCGCACTTATCTCTTGGGTCCTGCAGTAGAGCTGTCACACTCCCTGTGGAAAAAAATAAAATAAAACATGTCTGACTTATGAAATTGTAGGAAAACAAATTATTTTTCAGTAAGGTAAATATCCAGCAAATTGCTGCCACATTTCCAGATTTATTTTTAAAGTGCATAGTAACATGTGGGAACCAGATATGCTTAAATACAATCTATCGAAAAGGAAATTATAAAATTATTTAAATTAATATATTTAAATATATTATTTATGAAATATAAAAATATATGAAAATATATCTAACTCGTTAAAGAAACTTATATGAACAGTCTATAATTATAAAATATATTTTTAAATAATTTGTCTGTTTATTTTTAGTTTGTTGTACAGCTAATTCCATTTTATTTCATTTATTTCATTTTATTTTTAAATTCCATTTTATTTTTAAAATTCTCTTTCTACTATTCTACTCCTATTCTGTTTTTATTCTACCTCTTTTTCTATAACACAGACGGTCATAAAAGGCATATTGTACTGTGTATGTGTGTGTACAGTATGTGACAAATAAAACTCGAATGTGAATTATTTATATGCTCACAATATGATATAATTATTCAACATTCACCTGAAAGTAAACGGGTATTGATGATATTATATTGAATTATGCATCTTTCTCCATGGATCTCTGACACCATATTCCATTTACACACACTCAGAACAGACTTGTTCCAGTTACTATAGAGCGTCCACTAAAAAAATGCATCTGCTATCAACAAATCTATTTCTTCTAGTTACTAATAGCTATGCATTAAATACCCTTTAAAATATAATTCTGACAGGAAGGAAGGGAATGAAGAAACATTGTAAGATATTTTCCCTGGATGTAACCTTGACCCTTTTTGGATCAATTCTAAAAGTGTAGTTTCAATGTTAATCCTTAAAATTCCTAACAAACATTACACACTCATTCTCTCTGACATGGATAAACTCTGTACTATATACAATTTCCAGATCAACTGCCTTTATAAATATCCTAAGGGTAATAGTATCCTTTTGTATATCTACAGTATATTTTATCTTTAACTTTTGTGAATAGAAACATTACCTGTGCAGGAAACATAGGCTGGATTTTTGCATAAGGAAGGATCTTTAAGTGGTACAAAGTTGCACTGCCTAAAGTTCTCAGCTTTTTGAGAACAGTGTACACTGGCCACGGTCACAGCAGGTGTCTTATTCCCCCTATATGTCTCTTTGATCGCCTGTCCACAGCCCAGGGTTTTACAGAGCATTTCTGACTGCTTATCTGTCCACGTGTCCTCACACACCCCACAGTTGTCAGTCGGACACACCAGCACCTTCCCATGGCACTTGTTCTGCAACCGCACCTCCAGAGAGCCTGAAAAGGATGAAGGCCATATGAATTCAAGCATGATGACATTTTGGAGCCTACAGGTTCAAGAGTAGAAGCAATGCTTCTGTCCTGCACCAGAAAATTGTGCATTTCATGGACTGTACCAACATAGTAATAAATATAGGGTAGTGGAATGTTTTTCTCAGTTTAACAAATCGAGATTAAAGCAATTTAAATCATTTCCAAATTTGTGTTGCGCATTTTTTGTTTTGTTACATTGCAAAAATGTAATACAGTAATAAAATAAAAAAAATCTAAGAAATCTGTCAAATTTTGCAGCAGCTGATTTTGGGCAAATTGGGAAAAAAATAGGACTTTTTTAATGAATGAATTAATTTATTTATTTACCTATTGCACCTCAACATAAAAACATGAATATGTTTCTTCAACCAGTATGCTTTTCTCCATGTTTTTTTTTTTTCTTTTAGACTGTTTACAGAATTTTATACTGTAATTTTATTTCTATTTTTGTATTATTATTGTATTTATAATAATTTAGTACAACAAGTACAGATGAGGTTATTGCATTAAAATTTCATACTGTGTGTATGATGAGAAATTCTATTCTATTCTATTCTATTCTATTCTATTCTATTCTATTCTATTAATGCCCAATAAGGTTGTTTCACCAACATTTTGTTATACTGTGTATGATGACAAAGAAATTTTATTCTATTCTATTCTATTCTATTCTATTCTATTCTATTCTATTCTATTCTATTCTATTCATGTCCCCTTAAGCAACACCAACAAAACCATGCCGATTAAAGCTACTGCTATTTACTCATATCCGTATAATTTTACAGAATGTTGGTTTTGTTTAGAGAAATCCAGTTATTTTATGAAGGCTTACTGTAATTACCTGAGCATTTCACATAAGCATCTTGAGGTTTTGCTGGTGCCGATGTGGTTGAATTCTCCATGGAGCAGTTGAAGGATGAGGTTGCATTTTCAGGACAGACAGTTGACTTCATGTTGCTGTTGCTGATGTCACTTTTTGATGTATTCTGCACACCTTTACAAAGATTTATTTTGCATACTTCATCGGCCCTTTCATTGCTGATATTTTGCAAATATCCACTGGTTTCTCCCATTACTTTCCCTTCACATGTTGTGTTGCCCTGCAGAAACCAGAGCTCATGCTCTGTCAACAAAAAGTGGGATCAAATCAAATCAGAGCACTAGTGAATATGTAATCTGAAATGTATCATTGAATCATAATAAATAATGCACCTTATCAAATAATCATTTGTTTTATGACTTTAGTTTTAAAGTAGCTTGCAATAAAAACTTAATGCCATATTTTTGAGAGATGTTAAGCTACTAATTTCATTTAATTCTTTCATCATTAGCAACTGCATTATTCTGGTTTGGGTCATGGTACATCTGCAGCCTATCGTAGGAACATTAGTCTTGGGGCAGGAATGCACTCTGGATAGAAAACCAGCTCATCTCAAGGCACCCCATCCCCACACCCAAGGGTGGCAAATCTACCCTTCAGAGGTAGGAGGAAACCAAATAAAACCCAGGTGCAAGGGAAGACCAGACAAAACTCCATAGGTACAATAACCCAAACTCAGGACCAAGCTACCTACTCTAGAGATGCGAGGCACCAGCGCTACCCACTGTGCTAACATGCGCTACATTCCAAATATAAACAAAAACAAATGTACTTAATCCCATACTGTCGCAGAGGATGTTGACAACCAAAGTCTGCTGAATATTTTCCTCTTTTGTCATTGTACAGTTCGAGATGCTAGGGCTGTTGCATTCCAGCTTCCTTGTCAGTGGAAGTAATTTGCTTGTGACAAAGCGATATAGATTGCTTTCCTTGGATTTTCCACATTGAAGATGTTGACACACCATGTCTGAATTTTGCTTTGACCAGCTTGTAGCTTTGAACATCATGCGCCACCATAAACCATAATATTTCACCTCCAGTTGGCCTGCGCACTTATTCAGACCGTTGCTCAGACGCATGTCCAGAGAGTCTGTCAATCAAGATGAATCACAATTCAGAAGAAAGAACAACATAGTAAAATCACCAGAGCTGAATAAACAAGTATTTTAAAAATGTCCAAAGGAATAGTTTTACTGCCAGCATTCCAGATTTTAACCATATATCAACTATAACCTTAGAGACTGGTCAAAAACCTAAAGTTCTCGAAGACTTGAGAAAATATTAGAAAGATACAGGAGAAACATGGACAGAGACTGTAGAAGGAAGTATGGAGTATTTAGGGAAAAACTAGAAGAAACAGAAGGAAAGAGTTGCTAAAGGAGCAACTGGTGGAAAAGGCTGAAGGAGAAACTGTAGAGAAGGAATAATTGAAAAAGGGATTCAAGAGAAGGATTGTTGGAAATTATGGAGAAACTGGGAAAGAGACTGGTGGAGAGACAAGAGAGAGATTAAGGGGACAGGAAGACACTAGAGAAGAGAATGGGGAGAGATTGTTAGAAGAGTAAGAATAAACTGCATAAGACAAAGAAAGACAAGGGAAAGAAATTGAAGGAAAGACTGGAAAAGAGACTGGGAAGAAAATGCTGAAGGAGAGACAGGAAAAGACTGAAGGAGAGGCTGGAGAGAGATGGAAAGAGAGACTGAAACTGAAGGTGATACTGAAAAAAGGCTGAAGAAGAGTCTGGCTGGGAGAGATTGAAAGAGAGACTGGAAAGAGATGGAAAGAGAGACTGGGACTGAAGATGATACTGGAGAGAGATGGAAAGAGCAACTGGGACTGAAGGTGATACTCGAAAAAAAGGCTGAAGGAGAGATTTGGGAGAGATTGAAGGAGAGACTGGAGATAGATGAAAAGAGCTACTGGGACTTAAGGTGGTACTGGAAAGAAAGACTGAATGATGAGACTGAAAGGTGAGACTGGTAAAAACTCTGAAGGAGTGACTGAATGAGAGACTGGAAAAAGACAGGGGAAGAGACTGGAGGAGGCAGTGCTAAAATTAGGAAGGCCTGGAGGGAATACCAAAGGACAGACTGGGGGGGAGGAGACTGGTGGAGAGATGGTGGAGATACTGACATATACAATTGGAGGCTGTTGAGACTAAGTTTGAAACTACAGTGTTGATTACAGTGGTTAAAAGAACATTGGAAAGTGTTTGGAGAGGAAAAAGTCTATGAAACACATCCTATTTACCATCACTGTTCACACTGTTCTGACTTTTGTAATGAAATACACAGTATTTCAGCAATTTGATCAATTAAGTTTTCCAAACATTGCATATCTTTTTACTTGCATTGCAGTTACCTGAGCATACAATTTTGATGGTTTGACAAATGCCAACATTGCCATGTTTGCGCATGCACTCCCACAGAGATTTCTCTTGTCCTTTACATTCAAGAAGACTAATTTTGCCTCCCTTTATTTTGGAGCCCTGCTCCGCAGAGAGAGGGGTTCCACATTGCAACTCACGGCACACCACCTCAGCAGTCTTCCAATAGGAAATGATATCTGTGCTGCACACAGCATTGTGAGAACCATTCACATTTACGTAGATTTCCCCATAACACTGTGATTTCTGATCATCTCTTAGCTCTATCTTGACACGATCTGAAAAACATGGTGTGGTCAAGAGAAACTTAGCTGCAAGTGAATAGTCTGCAATGATGTATCACTCGTGCCTATTTTGAAACACTTTTTAATCATTAGCCTTGTGTATTTGGAAAACAAGACAGCATTTAATGAACATAGCGAGACAATGATAACATGGCAATAAAGAATGAATGTTGACCATAATAAACTATTTTCATGATTAGATTACTGACTGAAAAGCTTTCGTTTACCATGATGAACTAGCTTACTTGTTGGTTTAACAAATACAATTGTAAAATGGTGAAACACTTAGCTTGTTGAGCTTTACTAAAGCAGTGAATGTCATGATTTTGATCAAGATGTTGGTCATGTGCTATAGAAAACAGACTTAAGTCTAATACATTCTGTTTGCAAGCAGTTCACATTCACAAATTGTGACGCACACAACTGACTAGCCTTCACTTAGCATTACTGATCAGGTTTAATCCATTTTCATT
This sequence comes from Hemibagrus guttatus, assembly GCA_033459395.1. Classification (NCBI taxonomy): domain Eukaryota; kingdom Metazoa; phylum Chordata; class Actinopteri; order Siluriformes; family Bagridae; genus Hemibagrus; species Hemibagrus guttatus. The sequence continues at coordinate 24,731,307 of JAUCMX010000007.1, forward strand.
TATTGTTAGCTTGACTATCAGTATGGTCACATGTAAAATTGCATACCTGAGCATTTTAGGTAGGTACGGTCAGTGCTTTCATTGTATTGTTCCACACTGATGCCACTGCCACACTTCAGTTTAGCGCACATATTATCAGCCATGTTGGACTCAACCTTTTCATAAGTTACATTAACCCACTTTTCATCAGTGATGCTCTGCTCCAAAAATCCTTCACAGACATCAGGACCACCATACAGACGGACAGATTTACGTTCTGTTGAATAAATACTCTGATTAGAATGACATCAGGAGGTATACTCTCTATATGATGCACCTCAATTCCCATTGTGTGAAAATTCTGGAGAATCTGTGCCAAAATCTGTGAGACTTTATACAGGTGTGTGTGGTCTGTTCTCTTTTTAGACCAAACTTGGTGGCACGACTTCCTGTGAGGACCTTTAACCCTTGGAATTTGGTAATATTTTTGGGTGGCTAGAACAGATGAAATTCTTAAGGCAAAAATTCGTATTGCAATAAGAAATAATGTAAATGCAGATAATCCATTCCAGCCACTCAAAAACGTCCGAAAAATCATGTAGCTTTTAAACGCATGCCGAAGACAACATTGGTATCGGCTTTCCACTGACGCAAACACGTTTTGAACGGTTTCTGGGCGTACACGCAACTTAGTTGGCGTTCAGTTCAGTTTGTTTGTATGCCGAAAATGCTTCATATGACGATGCAAATTTCTTGCAAAATTTTAATTCTTAAAGTAAAAATTAATTAGGGAAGGAATCTCGTATGCTACAATTCCACTGTATAGAATGTCTGAACACTTAGAAATGATTGGTCCTCTAGGTTTTTGGATGGTTAATAATGGGTTTCTGTGGAGATTCTACATGATGAAAACATGAAAACACACACATACACACACACACTACAAAGAGGTATTAGATGGAATTAGAAGTATAGCTTAGGTTACGTGCGCAGACGATGCTGATGTATTTATTTTGGCATGCTGAATTGTCCACACACTGCCACAAGAAGTCTTCTTTGCCAGTACATTTTAGTGTCACACTGTTTGAACTTCCTTTTGGATTTAATAGGGTGAGGCTGAGGCTGATGCTTTTCTGATATTTCCCACAGTTAAGTTCCTTGCACACCTTATTCGCTACGTCATCATCTGAATGAGAATATATCATGTTAGAAGGATTTAAACTGGAATTTCTGAGAGAACATGAAACACAACATCTGAACAACACAATGGACAGATTATATATTCCTTATACACTCTGGGAGTCATTTAATTTACAGATGTGGATAATACACATGTTAATATATTAATATAGCATTTAAAGACTTAGAATTCAGTTTTGCATTTACTTCTCTAAAGCTTTCAAGTCAAGTCAAACCACAATATCTTAAAACACTTTTTTTAAACGTTTTTCCAAACCATATTTTGTAGTGATATATAAATGTATAACTTTAGTCGGAATTATATACTAGTTCATCACACACAAACACACACACACACACACACCCACACACACACACACACACACACACAAGCAGTACTGATATGTGAAACTCACTCCAGTTCTGGTTGCACACATTGATTACACGGCTCGGTGTTGTGAACTGGACCACCCCGGCACACTCTTTCGTTATTCCATCCGGATTCAGACCCAGAGAAATATTCCCTGTGTTGTTAAACAAAAGATCAGTTTAATGTATTGTATTTAATGACATATTAAGCAGAGAGCATGTTCATAGTGAAGTAGCACATTTAGAAAGACAAATAACTAATAGTGTTAAGCCTTTTCACTTTGCTGACTGAGTAACTTTCTGTTTATTGAACTGACTAGCTCTCTATTAGCATTACTGAACAAATAACTTTTAACACGATTAGCATTGTTTACAGTTAGCATGATTGACTGAACAGCCTTTATGTAAAGTTACTAACAGCCTAGTGTTCAAACCTAGCTAATTTGTTGTTAGCCAGTCTGTATTTATCATTTAGGGAGCATATGTTTTATACTATTATTTTTTGTGTCACTTTATAGAGCTATCAAAAGCTCTATTCTGATTGGTCAGAAAGTGTTAATTAGCTTTTTGTAATACCAGCTCTGATAGTAGTTCTGGCTACCAAATTTTAGCTTTATTGTTGTTATTCTGCTTGTTCTACAACTTTTTATGATAACCAGTAACACAGTAGTACACTCTCATAAACTCATTTTGAAATATTGAATATTATTGAACTGTATTTTACTTCAAGACTGTTTTAACCAGGGTTTGAAATTAACATCCGCCAACCAGCTGTGGCGGTAATGCTGTCAAATTACTAGCAAATTTTACGGGTTACTTTTCATAGATTATTTATATTCATTCACTCATTAATTTCTTTGGGAGGTTCATGTAAGCCAGATCTGCTCAGATTTAGCATAAATACTGAACTCATGAGCCATCATGATATATTAAATATAGCCTAATTGCACAGCATCCGCGCATATCTCGCTGACTTGAACATAACCGTTGCATTGCAATCAATGATGCTATAGTGAAGACATAAAACATAAAAAAAAACATAACAATGTGGTGATACCATGGGTACCAACCCCAGTGTGAAAAATAAAGTGCACAAAACGACGAAGGACACGAAAAAAAGTAGAAGTAGAAGTAGAAACTAGGCACGAATGGCTCGTATATGAGTCTACAAATCAGATAATGTATTGTGAGGACTGCTGGACATATGGTCTGTGCTTTTGTTTTTTTAAATTAAAAAACATATTTTTATTTATTTATTTATTTATTTACTTATGTATTTATTTGTGAAATAGCAAAAAAGTTAATTTCAAACCCTGGTTTATGCCAATTTAAAAATGAATAAACGCAAACATGCTTTTTGAATTTATAGTCCTCAACGACTGAAAATGTTTACTCACCTGAGCAAATGACTGAAACAAAGTTTTGATGGAGGCAGCGAGTGATATTCCAGCCACTGTTGGGGCAGAGCGAGAGCCTCTCCTCTTTCCCGGTACAATGGATTTCATCCAACACAAAAGGACGAGTTTCGTTTGTTATGTAGGAATTCGGGAAAATCCCTGATCTCATATGATTACCGCAGCCTAAAGACTTGCACACTACTATACCGTTTACATCATTCCAATCATGATGGCCTACCAAACCCCATTGACCATTGTTATGAACCTCCAGACGGCCCTCACATGGGCTGTCCGAACCTCTTAACGCTATTCGATCTTGTGCTGTAGAAGATAAAGGAGTAAAATTAATACAAAGGACATAAACATTTGAACAGTGCAGTATATACCTGAAATTTGATATAGGGGATAAGTACTAGATAATAATGAGTCATAATTTATGCAGAATTCAAATTCACAATTTATTTGTCACATACACAACCATACACGGTATGACATGTAGTGAAATGCTTTTACGACTGTCTTACCATCAGAGAGAGTAAAAGTGGAGTTAAATAAGAGTTAAACATTAGCACAGAGTTACAGAATAGTACCGAGGTAGAGCTGTAAGTACAGATATAGTAAAAAAAAAAAAGTTCATGCTAAGACAATCATGCTAAACACTACGTCACTGTGCCCTGTGTTGTAATAGAATTAAATAGTGCTATACATCCTGTATTCTTTACGGTAATTTATTTATACTATATGAATGTGAAGTATGTACCAAAATTCATATATACTGTGCTTATTATTATTATTATTATTATTATTATTATTATTATTATTATTATTATTATTATTTACTTAATTATGTAATTTATTTTTATTTAATTTTTATTTTATTCCATGGCTTGTGCAGCGCTAATTTTAATGTTGCACTAAAAATCAACAATTTTATGTCCTGTAATATTTATTATAATATCATTTCAAACAAAACAACAGTAGTTGGAGTTGGATTTCATATAACTAAAGTCATATGAAGGGGTATGAATACTAAAGCACGTTATACAACACACTATATGATTAATACTTTTATGACCTGATCTTAAATGATGAGCAGGATGTTTTGAATTTTTAATCTAATTTTCAAATAAGTGTTTGACATGAACCTTGTTTGGTCAGTGGAAAATATTGGTGTAAGTGTCAGATGCAGAGGAATGGTTAACCACACACTCTCCTGAAACTCTGCTAGATAAGTGTTAGCGAACTGAATGCCAGAGTTGCACGTCAGTGCAGATTTTCTGATAAGTATATTCCGAGTCTGTAGCAGGTTCAGTTACACCACAGAGCTGCCCAAAATCACACTGCATTCACACACACACACACACACACACACACCTGACACTAAGCTTATCATGGTGAGGACATGAGTGAGGGGAAATTGCATAATTTATATATATATATATATATATATATATATATATATATATATATATATATATATATATATATATATAAAATAATAATAAATGATAACAAATTCATATATATAATATATATATATATATATATATATATATATATATATATATATATATATATTCATATATAAAATATATATGCATTTGTTTTCAATTATTTATTATTGTTATTTTTATTATTATTCTTATTAATAATAACAATAAAATATGGATTTTGTATAATTACTATAAAATAGTATATTAATACAGAATTAAATGTCTATATAATCTAATAATAATGTAATTAATAATACAATTTTTAAATTATTAAAAAGTAAAGATTAAAATAGAAAGATCAACTGATCGTTTCAACCTTGTCAGCAATAGACAGCAATATTAATATCTGTAAGCCTGTCAAGTTGTTGCTATGGCAGCAAGGAAGAAAAAATACAAGGTCCGTAAAAAAACATGCTCTCTTAAGGTCAGACAGACAGACAGACATTATTACACATAATAATAATAATAATAATAATAATAATAATAATAATAATAATAATAATAATAATAATAATAATAACAGCAAGAGGAACACAATTGATTAAAAAAAGAAAAAACTATCATTTGAAAGTTCTGGCCTTTTCTTAAGCTGCTAATCGAGGGTGTCTGATGAATGTTACGCTATCATAGCAGTCCAAATATTTCAAGCAAACCAAATGACTCCATTTCTTGGGTTTTATCTTTGGAATGCTACCTAAAGTAGCAACTGATGATATTAAAAATCGATTTGGACAGCCGTTGGTGAAGTGCTGAAGCCATTAAGGATTTTACAAACCTATAAAAGGAGAGTAATTGAAACAAAGCAGGCAGTGAAGTGATGCTGGAACGGCACTACAGTATATACAGTACAGTGCAAACATATAAGAGACATATTTAAACACACTGCATCAGCTGAATATGCTGTAGTAATAAAATGTTTAAACATAAAGTATGCTAACTACATGAATGGAACTCAGTATAATCGGTGTATTGAAAGCGTACAGATTTGATTTTATTTTGACCCAGTTGATGAAGCAAATTTGAAGACAAACTATTTACATTGATTAGTATTCTTGCTGTTTAAATAAGACAAATAAAGGCTTCTTAACTAATATTATTTAAGGTATTAATTTTTTGTTTGTTTATATAAAAAGGATATTTGGTTTTAAGAATGTGTGAAGGTTATTATTATTATTATTATTATTATTATTATTATTATTATAATACACATTATCAGTTAATAGTATATTTAATGCTGTGGATCATCTAGCTAACAATTATTTAGAAAATGATAGAAGAAGAAGAAGAAGAAGAAGAAGAAGAAGAAGAAGAAGAAGAAGAAATAAATTAGTCGCTTATTCATTTACGTATAATGATGATTGTAGTGGTGGTAGAAGAAGAAGAAGTTGCTTTTGGCTGCTCCCTGTTCAGGGTCACCACAGCAGACCAAGAGGTCCACACAGCAACTTAGCACAGGTTTTATGCTGGATGCCCTTCCTGACACAACCCTCCCATTTTTTTGGGCTTGGGACCAGCACTGCATCCAGTGGCTGAGGTTTAGGCATTGGCTGGGAATTGAACCTGGGCTTTCCGCATGGTAGGCAAGAAACCTACCACTGAGCCACCAATGCCCCAATTACAGTGGTGGCGGTGATCATTATTATTATACTCATTAAGTCCTATTTTTTTAAATGAAATTAATAAAAAGTTTTTTCTCTTACAAATGAAATTAAATAAATATTTAAATGCACCAATAATTGTGTAAAATGCTTACACTTACACTTAAAAAAAAACATATACATGAATATAAAATATTTATTTAATTACATTTATAAGAGAAAATATAATATATATAAATAAAAAAAATAAAAAAAAATAAATAAATAAATTTAAAATGTAGATTATTTATATATAATTTTATTAAAAAATTAAATTTTTTATTTTTTATTTTTTATATATTATATAAAATATATATATATATATATATATATATATATATATATATATATATATATATATATATATTTTATAATCCTGTAACAACAGCAAACTAACTGATAAATAAAATAGGTATACAAATAAAAAACTAATAAAACAAATAAAAAATAAAAAACTAATAAAACAAAATGGGTGTTTTTTTTATTTACTTTTTTTTTTTTTTATTTCCATTTATTTTATTAATCTTACATAGAAAGTTAGTAAAGGGGAGAATGATGAAATAGTCTAGAAAGATACATTAATGATGCCGAGCGATTTGGAGGCATTTTATATTTATAAAATGAAAAACAGAAAACAGTCTTAAATTGACTGTCCTTCAGTGCGGACACTTGGGTTATATTGTTTTTAAATACTTAAGTACTTAAACCTAGTAACAAAGAATTCTGAAAGTCTAATAGCGAGTCCAATAATCTGATAACGGTTTGATTTCAAGAGCAGCACTGACACTGTTTTCTTGCTTTAACTGGCAAATCGATTTCTTCTCAGTAATTTGAGAGCTTAAAACAATTTTAATCCAACAAACCTAAATAAAAACCTAAACTATAATTTCTATTAACAGAGCTTTCATTACATCCAAACCTATAGTTGAATTGCGAACAGTTTTAATAGCAAGAAATTACATTTCAAACAAATTATGATCAAATGTTCAATGTTATTTGCTTCATCAGTAAAAATAGTTCTCAAAGTAGATAGGGCAGGATAGGGTGTGGTGTGTCGTCAGGATAAAATCTGTACAAACTGACTATTAGCTATAACTAACTGTTTCCATATAACAAACTGATAAGAAAAATAGATAAGAATACTTTATACAGCCCGGTGCTTTTACACTAAACATCAGCACTCTTGAAACGTTTCTTGTCCAATCAAATTAGTGGATCGGAACTAACTATGATATAAAAATAAATAAATAAATGTTTATAAATTTATAAAAACAAATGTATAAAAAATGTTTTGTATTTGCAAGGAATGGGGATTGAGGGTTAAAAAATACTACTATATATTTTTGACTGTTACACCTTGCACCTATTTATATGTATAATATTGCAATCTGTTGTAAATGCATTTCTGCAGCTTAAATGTATTTTATTCATGATGTAAAATTTCAAATGGCGTGCATTAGAGGGAATATAATCAAATATGAGTATAAGAGTTGTGTAATTAATTACATTGAATTACATGATTGGACTTTACTGCATTAAGTTTTGTTGTTTTTTGTTTTATTTTTTCATTTTTCATAATTTTTTTTTAACAAAAGAATATATCAATGGAGACGTTAGAATATTTATTAGAATTGTTTGTTTCCTTTTCACAAATTTATGAGCATTTTTTCAAGATTACCATTTTATTAGAATCGATTTCAAATTGCAAAGCTGTCAATTTTCACATTTTTAGAGAAAATTCACAAATTTAGCAAATAACATAAAATCTATAATAAAACCACTCTTAATACAATCACCACCGATCGTCAAAACACCGTCTCACCACATTACCCCTGAAATCTGATGGCAATTGTTCTACAATAATCATATATTTACTCCACTATCATGACTATTTCATGAATCGTTATTGATTAATGGTGATGATCAGCGAGTGACTCAAAATAGGGAGAAAAAAAACAACTGTTGAAATTATGATAAATGAGGACAGTTCAAAAATCATGATACATGTTGAACAGAATAAAAGAGAAAGGTTTACTTGCCTTGTATTGCTGTAAATTGGATGAATATGAACAGGAACCACATGGTCACTGGAAAGATGTGAGAGAGGGAGAGGGGGAGAGAGGGAGCAAAAGAGAGAGAAAGAGAAAGAGAGAGAGAACTCTCCTGCTTTTATACTCTGTGTGATGTCAGATGGCTAATTATAGAGGTTTGGTTTAGGGTTAGATGTCAGTTTTGAAATACAGATATTCACTATAAGGTGAACGTATGTAAGAAGTGATTATCTGTTTATTAAATTAATTTTATAAGACTAAACACACAAACCAATACACTTTGGGTCTAAGAAATGGGAAAAATTTTAAATTTTAAATTTTTAAAAAATTTTTTTTTATTGAATATTTGTTTTTTAAATAAATATTCCATTGGTTTGATGTGTTTACTACTTTGGACAAATTCTTCATTTTGTTCATTAGAACTGCTGGAATTGTTATGATTTTATTAGGATTTCAAGTTTATTGAAATGTCATTAATGCTATTTAAACACACTATTTGGATTACTATCAATACATATACATTGTTTATTC
>JAUCMX010000007.1:24744942-24762442 GCA_033459395.1 Hemibagrus guttatus
ACAATGTAGAAGAAAGTTTGACCAATCCTGTCCAATCCCCCATAATGTTTGACCAATTTTGCCCACAGGAAGTCTCAGTAATCCTGCCCATTCCCACAGAACATTTATATAATCCGACCCAAACCCTTAGACCAGTCATGCCGATACCCACAGAAAGTCTGATCATTTCTTGTCTACTCACACAAAAGATTTGACCAATCCTGTCCAATCCTGAAGTAATTTTGGCAAACTTTCCAACTCTAAAGAAAGTTTGACAAATCCTCTCTCCTCCCACAGACAATTTGACCATCCTGCCCACAGAAATCTGGTCAATCCTCCCCACTCCCACTGAAAATGTTTCCAATTCTGCCCACTCCAAGAGACCAATCATACCCATTCCCAAAGATCCTTTACACAATACAGCCCACTTCCAGAGACCAATCATGCCCATTATCACAGAAAGGCTGATCATTTCCTGCCTACTCACACAAAAGATTTGACCAATCCTGTCCAATCCTGAAGTAATTTTGGCCAAACTTTCCAACTCTAAAGAATGTTTGACAAATCCTCTCTCCTCCCACAGACAGTTTGACCATCCTGCCCAGAGAAATTTGGCCAATCCTCCCTACTCCCACAGAAAAGTTGACCAATTCTGCCCACTCCCTTAGACCAATCCTGCCCATTCCCACAGATCATTTATACAATTAGGCCCACTCCCAGAGACCAATCATGCCTATTCCCACAGAAAAGCTGATCATTTCCTGCCCACTCACACAAAATATTTGACCAATCCTGTCCAATATTGAAGCAATTTTGGCTTTGCCAACTTTGAATAAAGTTTGACAAATCTTGCCCAATCCCACAGACAGTTTGACAAATCCTGCCCACAGAAAGTTTGGCCAATCCTCCCCACTCCCATGGAAAATTGAACCAATCCTGCCTACTCCAACAGAAAATTCAAACAGTCCTGCCCACAGAAAGTCTGGCCAATCCTCCTCACTCCCACAGAAAATTTGACCAATCGTGCCCACTCCCACACAAAGTTTGAACAGTCCTGCCAACTCCCACAGAAAGGCTGGCCAATCCTCCCCACTCCCACAGAAGTTTTCGTCAATCCTCCCCACTCCCACAGAAAATTTAACCAAACCTGCCCATTCCTACAAAAAGGCTGATCATTTCCTGCCCACTCAAACAAAAGATTTGACCAATTCTATCCAATCCCGAGGCAATTTTGCCTAATACCTCTTATGTTTAGTTATTTTTGTTTCCACTCACATCTGATATTGTCTTATCTAATGACCAGTTCTTTTTTCCAATATATATATATATATATATATATATATATATATATATATATATATATATATATATATATATATAAAAGACAAAGACATATATATATATATATATATATATATATATATATAATATAATATAAATTAGCTAATTAAACCACAGCAATGCTGACACAGATTTTTTTCATTGTCCTACAAGCTTCATATCTGACTGTCCACCCCTGTCTCCAGGAGAATAAAACCAGCCCACACTTGAGACATTTATGTCAACTCATTTTGGATCCTGGTCCTAATGCACATCCCTGTTGTGCACACCATCACACAATCCTTCCCTTAACACACACTCACATACAAAGCTCACTCAAGTTCAAGGCTGCGAATGAAACCACAGACAGACTTTGCTGAATTCTGTTCACTTTATTGGTGGAATAGACTGTACACCTCTGTGCTTTTCAGATCTAACACTCTCCTTTGTCCTCCTACTGCATTCGTGTTCATACAGTCTGTGTACGCTGAAGTGGAGGCGGCTGTCCCAGCATGTCCAAGCTCACTACCTTATGGCTCCAAATACAACCGGCGGCAAACAGTCAGACAAACAAACAAACAAACAAACAAAAGTAAAAAATAATTCTGGATCAATGCCTGTAAACGGAGTTGCAGAGTACATTTGTCCTCACAGTCAAGTGCAAGTAGTTTTATGGAATATTAAACACTTTTTACTAAAATAATTACATTTTTATTGCCAGTTTCATTGCTGCATGTGAATCATCAGAAAATCATAAAATAAGCAGTTAAATGAGGACGTACTGTATTAAAGTGCACATATTAAAGACTGGCAGCACTGATGGGTCACAGACATTTAAAAATAAATAAATAATGCACATAATCACAAGGCCAACTGAGATTGATTTAAATTAATCCCATAAATGTATTACATTATGGATTCAGTTAAAGTAGCAAATCCCTTCATCCCCTTTCGTTCCTAATGACATACAGTAAAATGCCGTCGACTTACCAAAGGAGCAATGAATGTAAAAAGTGAAGGAAAAAGAAAATCATACCTATAACGGTATACATGCATATTGGTGATTAATGTACACAAATTCTTTTTACCATCATCCCTCCCATCACCCCCACATACACCCTTGTATGTCCAGACAGAAAATTTTGCAGAGTCATGCCTGAATGTTTTTTTTTTTTCTTTATAATTTTTTAAAGTTACTGTGCACTTTTGGATTTGTAATATTCTATAAATGTTTTTTTTTTTCCCCTTTTTTTAATGACATCATGTAATAAAATAGGACAAAACAAAACAGTTGAGGGGATTCTCATGCAAAAAAAAAAAAGATGGGAATAGCATTTTAGCTGCTCCGTTCTATGCAGTCTACTGCACAATAACATGCATGTCTGAGTAGGGTGGCACTGATGACCTTTTTTTTTTTTGGTAAGGTTGAAGGATGCATGTAAAGTATGATACAAATTATGATACATATACATATACTGACCTGCTGAGAGTCATCCATAATATTAATAGTTTTTTTTAATGTTATTTATTTATTTTTTTGGTGAATGCATCTTTCACAGGATACAGTATTTGTATGTTCTCCTCTCTAAAGATATATCTTTATAGGAATATAGTTCTGTCTTCATACTCTTAATACTTGCCCTGTGATTGCACATATATACTAAGTCATCCATGATATCCAATATTGTTTTCATCAAAAAAAAAAACCCCAAACAAACAAAGAAAAAAAATAATTGTGGAACAGTTTTTCTCAATTTCCTGTCCTTTCTCCCAAGAAAGGGAGAATACCCAATGCAGATCAGTGAAAGAAACATAATTTCATAAATGCCCAACAAACAGTCCTCCAAAAAAGGCTGTAATTAAACCCTCTTCGGTTCACGTCTCAGTTCCTGCTGATTTTTTTTCCTCACAGAACCTTGAGGGAGCTTTCAGTTTGGGATGAAGCTGTAGCTGGGTGCCTTTGTCAAATGCATTGCATCTTTGGATGATATTTTGGTGATACAGTCAAGTCTGACATGAAAAGCTCCCTCCTTCCCATTTGTGCATTGGAGGAAAGCTCTGTGCTTGGAGGTGGTTTTGTTATAAGGACGAGATCTTGACGGCCTCGTGACTGAAGGAGCAGCGGGAGTTTCGCAGGATGCCTGGGATGGCAGGCGACGATGGCAGGCTTTCGTCAGGCGTGTTGGCTGGAGGAGTCGGGATGCTAATGATGGCTGCCGTGAAGTCTCGCTGCTCACAGTTTAACTTCAGGTCTTCTGTTCTGGCATTGAGGCTTGATCGACTGTTTGAAAACGACAACATAGAAACATCCTTCTTCAGAATATTAGGCATTTAAGTTATTGCTCATTTCAAGTTTAAGAAGCAACAGAATTGCTTAATGATTCCATTTTTTCACTAACAGTACACCTGCAGTGTTTTATGTCTCTTATGTCTCTTATACCAAGGTAATTAGTCAATGTTAACATTTTTAATTAATTAAAGAATGTATGAAAGTATGTATGAAAAGGATGACATGTAAGTTCCATGACATTTAAGTTCTTATTTTTCTTTCTTGGAGTTAAAAGCAAAAAAGAAATAAAAAATAGATAAATAATAAGTAAGTACATAAATAAATAAATAATACTTATTACTTATTATTATTATTAATACTTATTATTATTATTATTATTATTATTATTATTATTATTATTAAAAGTCACTCACAAACTAGAAAATGCAAAGATTTCAGTTCTAAAGACTTTCCCATGTCTGAAAACTCACCGACTGTCACAAGCTAAAATGTTAAAAAAAAAAAACTATACAGAAAAATTTTACCACATAAACAATTTTGTTTTTTTTTATTTGTCATTAAAGACATTTTTCATAGGTTCTTAGAATGTAGTTTTTGTTGTTATGCACTATTGTGAAAAGCTGACAAGTAATGTGATGAGTTATTTTTAATTCAACTGATTGATTGATTGATTGATTGATTGATTGATTGATTGATTGATTGATTGATTGATTGGTTGATTGATTGATTGATCGATTGACAGACAAATTTGGACTCAAGTAAAACAAATGTATGTTTTATACCTTTAATATTGCTATCAACTAGTCCAAAATGTGAAATGAGGTAAACATTGTTTACCGCAAGTGAGGATGTTATTAATTAATTTATTAGTTATTTGTAAACTTGAACATTGTGGCAATTTAAGATATGATACTATGAGCTTGACTGGTAGAACAGACTGCTTATTTTAATCATGCTATCTGGAATTATTTAGTAACTATCTCTTAGATTTATTTAGATCTAACTAACAGTTTCCCACAAACACCATTAGGGGGAAGCATTACATCGTGCAGTGATAGTGGTAGTTTTCATTCACAGGTAGTTTCATGTCGCGTATTATAAAACCCACAGCCCCTCATTTCAGAGATTATAAACCCTATTTGAACACTTTGAACACTTTTTTTCTGAACTAGCAGCTACACTAACGTATATTATTACAGCATATCAGCATTATCATATCGAACCTCAACTACTTATGGGAAGAGAAAAGACAAGAACGAGGCACCGATATAAAAATGCATGTTTTTTGAAAAATAAACCCATAGCTAATCGTGGAGCAGTGTTATAAGTGAGCGTTATAATATGATAAAGCAAGTACCTCTGAGGACCAGACGGGCTCTTGTGGACATGCAGAGTATCGAGCTCTTGGATGCTGCCACGGCTCACTGATACGGTGGAGTTGGCCAGGCGAATGGCTCTCCTCTTGGCCCGGCGAGGACAGCAAGAGGTCGAGACGCCTTGTTGGCTGGAGATCGATGTGCTGCGGCTGGTACGGAAGCCCACCGACTCTGCCATACACATCTCACTGTAGGTCAGTTCATCAGTAAACTCGTGGCTCTGTGGACGGATGAAAGGAGATGCTAGGTTAGGGGTTTATACTCTTTTATTTATGTCAAGGAAATCCTATGATGATCTTGAATAAAATATTATTTTCTCTAATCCAAAGTTTTAGAATATCAGACCTGTCATGCTTTCAGCATTTTAACATCAGCTACAGTAGGTTTTCTAAATTCTCCAATATTAACTAGCATCCTGTAAGCCCCACCCCCTTTCCCAACATCTCCCATAAACAATTTTACTTATTATTCTCTTTTCTCTCAATTTTTTTCACTTGTAAGATTCAGTGCTCTTGATTTTTATCCAGAGAAGGTTTTAAATTCATGAAAAGAACATCAGCTCTATCAATTTATGTTTGATTTAGCTAACATTAGAGAAATGCATAGTTAATTATATTTATTAGGGATGGCACGGATAATATTTGGCTCAAACATTGTTACAAATATTTATACAAATATTTTTTAGACAAGAGTGAAAAATAAAGACCAAAACTTTTGATGGGGAAAAAATTAAATATGCTTGAGAGCTATCAAATTTAATACTATAACAAACATTTTGTTGGTAATAATTAAAAATGCTGTCATAGTAGAAACTGAAGTGTGTGCTTGCATAAAAGAAGATGAAGAAAAAAAAGAGCTGCTGCTAGTCTCTTTTAGTTAAAATGTAGAAAAGTTGCTTTGCACAATGTATTATAATTATTATTATTATTATTATTTATTATTATTATTATTATTATTATTATTATTATTCATAAAATCTACGCTTTATTCTTTTTCAGGGTTGCCAGGTCTGCATTTTCCTTGCTGTTCTAAATGTCTCAGTCAGAACCGGAGGCTATTTCGTGGCCTTTTGAACCTCAGCAGTGCCCTCACCGTAGTCTTCTCCAGGCAGTGTAACAGATGGTGGTGCTGGTGCTCGAAGGACGACCTGTTCTTCAGACACAGAGCGCCACTGTCACCATCATGATACTGAAAAAACGGCAGCACAGGAGAAAGTTACACGGACGAATTACACTTACGTGGGTCAAGTGGTCGATAGCACTACAATCACAGGCAGATCATCACAGAGGAAGAGAGGAAAGAGAGGAAAGATCAATTACTGCACAAAAAAACTTGATCCTACATCAGCAGCACAAAGGTGCTGTAGGTCATCCAGCTCTGAGCTATTTAAAGATGACTCCATCTATTTCCAGGCTCCAGAGGATCATTTCCATGGTTTCTGGTGTTAAAATTAGCTGACCTTTTCTGTATAAACTCCAGAATGCACACATAAAAAAAAAATGTTAAAAATACATTTCTTGGCAACACGCTGTTGATCTTTTTTTTTTTTGCTGCCAAGATTCCTGTAGTTCTGAACCACAAGTGCTATGTTGTCATTTCAATTAGGAACTGGTCATGTAATAAAATAATAACATCAAAATAAACAATTATTAGGTAAAAGACAAAATAAACAGGAGCATAGGTTTATAGGACCATAATCAACAACCATATCGTGTATGTAACCAGTGCATTTATAATGATAACAATTTCTAATTTATTACTGAAGAAAACATCACAGTTTTTATCTTTGGGGAGATGTTTAAGGAAGGTGTTTTCAGCATCAACACTGAGTAAGAGTCGGAGCTAAAGCTGTAAGAGAAAGGCTTCAAGACGGAGAAACTTCCGGTTGTTTCATGGTAATGTGATGTGTTTACAAAAGAGAAAACCAGTTAGTCTTGTGAGATAAATGTTGAGTCCTAGTAGAAATATAACTTAAAACATATAGGGATATAATATAAGAGGGGCAGAGGTGGGTCAGAGGGGAAATGGTGTGTTAGAGTGATGGTGGTGGTTCAGCTCAGAGGTATGGTGGTGGCTCAGAGGGCCAGTGGTGGGTCAGAGGAATGGTGGTGGGTCAGAGGGGCAATGGTGTGTTAGAGTGATGGTGATGGCTCAGCTTAGAGGTATGGTGGTGGCTCAGAGGACCAGTGGTGGGTCAGAGGCATGGTGGTGGGTCAGAGGGGCAATGGTGTGTTAGAGTGATGGTGATGGCTCAGCTTAGAGGTATGGTGGTGGTTCAGAAGACCAGTGGTGGGTCAGAGGAATGGTGGTGGGTCAGAGGGGCAATGGTGTGTTAGAGTGATGGTGATGGCTCAGCTTAGAGGTATGGTGGTGGTTCAGAGGACCAGTGGTGGGTCAGAGGAATGGTGGTGGCTCAGAGGGGCAGTGGTGGGCCAGAGGAATGGTGGAGGCACAGTGGGTAGTGGTGGGTTAGAGGGACAGTGGTGGGTCAGAGGGATGGTGGTGGGCCAGAGGAATGGTGGAGGCTCAGCGGGTAGTGGTGGGTCAGAGGGACAGTGCTGTTTCAGAGTGGCAGTGGTGGGTCAGGGGAATGTGGTAGATCAGACGGACAGTGGTGTGTCAGAGGGGTGGTGGGCCAGAGGAATTGTGGAGGCTCAGGGGATAGTGGTGGGTCAGAGGGACGGTGGTGGGTCAGAGGGACAGTGATATGTCAGAGGGGTGGTGGTGGGCCAGAGGAATTGTGGAGGCTCAGGGGGTAGCGGTGTGTCAGAGGGACGGTGCTGGGTCAGAGGGACAGTGGTGTGTCAGAGAGACAGTGGTGGTGCAAAGGGATGGTGGCGGCTCAGAGGGGCAGTGCTGGGTCAGAGGGATGGTGGTGGCGGCTCAGAGGGACAGTGATGTGTCAGAGTGGCTCCGGTGGGTCATTGGATTGGTGGTAGGTCAGGGGGACAGTGGAATGTCAGGGGGACAAGGGTGGGTCAGAAGGACGGTGGTGGTTCAGATGAGCATTGGTGGGTCAGAGGGAGTATTATATGTTGTCCATTAATTAACAAATAATTGGCTAAATGCTGTGATGTGTGTAATAATAAAACATATTGACGTGATGTTTTAGGAAAATAATGAAGTTCAGGGTAGTAACTGTAACTCCGCTTCATATCAAATTTGCAATACATGACTCTATCATTGGATTTTTAAATAACACCTAATGTAGCAGTACAGTACAGGGTTTTTATCTGACTTTTATTTGTCTGGACTTTTTTGCTGTTTAAAACAGAAATCACAAGACCATCTGCTCCTGACGTTTACAATTATGCTGACTCAATCCCCTGGGGTTGCACAGGGTCATCTAATGTACTCTTTTCAAGCTGATAAAGTATTGGAACAGTCTTTAATATATGAACAGCGATTCCGCTAAAGTGGAAACGGCCAGGGGAAGTGGACGAGGGCACATTAGATAAAAAAAAACAGGGCATCAGAAACTTACAGGAAGTGCTCGGTCAGCGGAAAGCACCGGTAACCACTGGAGGCTTTGAATTTTTGCCCAACAAAATCATCAATAAACAGACCTCACTTAAACTTACACTTAGTTAGTTTTTTGCAAGTTTGAGAGTTGTTCGTAGGACGGAGTATGACCGATGTGTTTTAGAGTACAGGACGCTCCTAAGAGACGAGCTGACAGAATTCGGTCATGTAGGATGTGAGATGAACAGAAACAGAAAGCAATTTCGCTTCCCAAATGAGAAAAGAAGTCACGGCTGATTCTCTGCAAAGTCTGAACTCTGAGGGATGTTTCTGTGATAGACAGCGATTCAGACAAGCACTACATTTACATTTCTGGCATTTGACAGACACCCTTATCCAGAGCGACAATTTATCTCATTTTATACAACTGAGCAATTGAGGGTAACAACCTTCCAATAAGTTGTCCAAGTCCAAGCACTAGTAGAATATGAAATATCGAGACCAGCAGGTTGTGATAAGAAAAAGAAAACTGAACTAGTGTGAAAAAGCTGAAAACATCCAAATTAGTTTACAAATAGTTCTGATTAAATAGCTATTGTAAGCAAAAAGGATGTGAAAATTGCCTAATTAAAGCCCCGGAGCTGACTGTGCTACCTCATGATTGTAATTCCTTAGTAATAATTCCAATTTCAATGTTATTTAAAAGAAAAATGGCCTATCTGAAGCTGTAAAAGCCTCTGTAGCTCTCGGTGAACAGGAGAATCATTGCTGCTGAGTATTAATCCATCTGTGGCCTTTCTGCTTTTAAAGACCTGCTGCAGGCAATATCACCTCAATGACACGACTCTCATTCCTCACAGATACATGAGGTCTGGAGCACTAATCCTCTAGTGATAAACATCCCACGCAGGATGACTGACACTGAAACTGGGTTAAATGGTTAAATCTTGAACTTACTGTAAGTAAGAAATAAACTCTTCTGAAGTGCTGTTATGGGAAAATGATCCACGGATCGGTGCTGGGATGCGGCCCAACATCAAGCAAAGTTACATAACTGACGTATTACGCTTATTATTTTTCAGTAACTGCTTTGACTTTTGGATGTTTTTAATAATCACTACTGAAGTCTGAAGACCGTTTTTTTTAAATCACTTAGGCTAATTCGAGTGCAACAAGAAGTAATGGATGTTGAGCAGCCTGGAGCATGAAGTGCTTTCTACATGTCCTAATACATCTTTCTTTCTCTCTCTCTCTCTTTCTTTCTTCTTTCTTTCTTTTCTTTCTTTCTTTCTTTCTTTCTTTCTTTCTTTCTTTCTATATTAGTCTATCCTCTCTTTCTTTCTACATGTCTCTTTTCTTCCTTCCTTCCTTCCTTCCTTCCTTCCTTTCTTCCTTTCTTTCTTTTTCTTTCTTTCTTTCTTTCTTTCTTTCTTTTCTTTCTTTCTTTCTTTCTTCTTTCTTTCTTCTTCTTCTTTCTTTCTATATTAGTCTATTCTCTCTTTCTTTCTACATGTCTCTTTTCTTCCTTCCCTTCCTTCCTTCCTTCCTTCCCTTCCTTTCTTTCTTTTTTCTTTCTTTCTTTCTTCTTTCTTTCTTATTTCTTTCTTTCTTTCTTTCTTTCTTTCTATATTAGTCTATTCTCTCTTTCTTTCTACATGTCTCTTTTCTTCCTTCCTTCCCTTCCTTCCTTCCTTTCCTTCCTTCCTTCCTTTCTCCCTTCCTTTCTTTCTTTCTTTCTTTCTTTCTTTTCTTTCTTTCTTTCTTTCTTTCTTTCTTTCTTCTTCTGTCTTTCTTTTTTTCTTTTCTTTCCTTTCTTTCTTTCTTTCTTTCTTTTCTTTTCTTTCTTTCTTTCTTTCTTTCTTTCTTTCTTTCTTCTTTCTTTCTTTCTTCTTTCTTTCTTTCTTTCTTTCTTTCTTTCTTTCTTTCTGTCTGTCTTTCTTTTTTTTCTTTCTTCTTTCTTTCTTTCTTTCTTTCTTTCTTCTTTTCTTTCTTCTTTCTTTCTTTCTTTCTTTTCTTTCTTTCTTTCTTTCTTTTCTTCTTTCTTTCTTTCTTTCTTTCTTTCTTTCTTTCTTTCTTTCTTTCTTTCTTTCTTTCTTTCTTTTTCTTTTCTTTCTCTTACTTTCTTTCTTTCTTTTCTTTCTTTCTTTCTTTCTTTCTTTCTTTCTTTCTTTCTTTCTTTCTTTCTGTCTTTCTTTTTTTCTTTTCTTTCTTTCTTTCTTTCTTTCTTTCTTTCTTTCTTTCTTTCTTTCTTTCTTTCTTTCTTTCTTTCTTTCTATATCAGTCTATCCTCTCTTTCTTTCTACATATCTTCCTTCCTTCCTTCCTTCCTTCCTTCCTAACTTCCTTTCCTCCCTTTTATACTTCTATATTCTTTCAGCAATTTCTACAGTTTACCTGAACATTTGTAATGTGAGCAATGTGTAAAATTTCATTTGTCACATACACAAATATACAGAAATATACAGAAATATACAGAAAGCTCAGAAACTCAAAAAAAAAAAAACCCTCAAAAAAGACATCTACTGTGTATGGTTGTATATGGTTGCTTTCTTTTTTTAGTTTGTTTTTCCTTCATTCTACATTTTCTATTACATTTTTTCTGTCGGCTTCTCTGTTTTTCTTTCGTTTTTCATTCTCAATTTTACCTTTCTTTCTTCTTTCTTTCTTTCTTCTTTCTTTCTTTCTTTCTTTCTTTCTTTCTTTCTTTCTTTCTTTCTTTCTATATCAGTCTATTCTCTCTTTCTTTCTACATGTATCTTCCCTTCCTTCCTTCCTTCCTTCCTTCCTTCCTTCCTTCCCTAACTTCCTTTCTCCCTTTTTATACTTCTATATTCTTTCAGCAATTTCTACAGTTTACCTGAACATTTGTAATGTGAGCAATGTGTAAAATTTCATTTGTCACATACACAAATATACAGAAATATACAGAAATATACAGAAAGCTCAGAAACTCAAAAAAAAAAAAACCCTCAAAAAAGACATCTACTGTGTATGGTTGTATATGGTTGCTTTCTTTTTTTAGTTTGTTTTTCCTTCATTCTACATTTTCTATTACATTTTTTCTGTCGCTTCTCTGTTTTTCTTTCGTTTTTCATTTCTCAATTTTACCTTTCTTTCTTTCTTTCTTTCTTTCTTTCTTTCTTTCTGTCTTTCTTTTTTTCTTTTTCTTTCTTTCTTTCTTTCGTTCTCTTTTTCTTTCTTTCTTTCTTTTCTTTCTTTCTTTCTTCTTCTTTTCTTTCTTTCTTTCTTTCTTTCTTTCTTTCTTTCTTTCTTTCTTTCTTTCTTTCTTTCTTCTTTCTATATAGTCTATCCTCTCTTTCTTTCTACATGTCTCTTTTCTTCCTTCCTTCCTTCCTTTCTTTCTTTTTCTTCCTTCCTTCCTTCCTTTCTTCCTTCCTTTCTTTCTTTCTTCTTTCTTTCTTTCTTTCTTCCTTTCTTTCTTCTTTCTTTCTTTCTTCTTTCTTTCTATTTAATTTTATATTAAATAAAATCTAAAATTAAATTAGGCTCAGTTCTAATTAGTGCCTTCAATTTTTTGTTGCACTCAAATTGAGTCTAATCCAAACTCTTAAACAGGTCTTTGAAGCAGAGTATGAGTCAGAGTCAGAACAGAGTATTCAATAGCAAGGTGGTATATTATAAATAAATAAATAAATAAATAAATAAATAAACAATAATAATAATAATAATAATAATAATAATAATAATAATAAATGCATGTACTAGCTGGAGTTGGTTAAGGAATTGGACTACTCGGAAGGTTGTGAGTTCATATCCCATGTCCACCAAGCTGCCACTGCTGGGCCCCTAAGAAAGGCCCTTAACCCTCAATTGTATAAAATGAGATCAAATGTAAGTTTCTCTGGATAAAGGTGTCTGCTGAAATGCCAGAGAATTTCAGCAAGTGAAACTTTTCGGACATCACTATTTCAAACAATTTGATTAAAGCTCATGGAAGTGCATTTACTTTAGCCTTTCAAAGTCTGTAGATGTAAATGTCCTAGCAGCCATGAATACAATCTGCTGTTGTTGCAAAACCAAAGTAGCTTCTGCATTTAAAATTGAAATCTAATGACCTAATGTACTCATAAGAAGTTTTCTACTCCCAAACCATAAAGTCACTAAAGTGTATATCTCCTAAACCTAAACAGCTGCATCGCATGAGGATAAACCGTCCTCATAAACTATCTCTCCGTGTCAAAAAACACACAGCTCCCGACAGAGATCCTGACCATCTCACATCTCAGGTCATGGGAAGCTCCAGAAGTGTGAAGATGAAGAAGAATCTTGGGGGAATATAACAGCAGGACATGAGTGAAAACCAGCATGGTCAGCTTTATAAATAGCACAGCAGTGTTTGTAATACAGGTTTATAGACCCGAGCTAAATAAACACACATGCATCCACTCACACACACCTCCACTGTGGCTCTGTCAATACTGAATCATCACAACACACTGCTCAATCCCACTGTGTGCTTTCATCACTGCAAACAATTCAGTGTCCTCCTTCAAACAGCTCTTTTATTCATCTGTTCATTGCTATTCTATATTTCATTCTTTCTATATTTACACTTACACTATTTTTCTTTCGAAATTTACTTTCTTTCTTGCTGTCCCTATTTTTCTTTCATTATACATTATTATTTCTTTCTTTCTTTCTTTCCTTCTTTCTTTCTTTCTTTCTTTCTTTCTTTCCTTTTCTTTCTTTCTTTCTTTCTTTCTTTCTTTCTTTCTTTCTTTTCTTTCTTTCTTTCTTTCAGTTCATTCTTAAAGAAAGAAAGAAAGAAAGAAAGAAAGAAAGAAAGAAAGAAAGAAAGAAAGAAAGAAAGAAAGAAAGGGAAAATGTAGAACGAAAAAAATTAATAAACTGAATAATTAAAGAAACAGCTATTGTTGTAAACAAATATACGAATAAAACTGTAAGTCATTACAGGTGGTGAATAACTTATGAACCAAACCAAATCTGTGCTTGGTTTATATTCCTCTTCTATATTATTGCCGTTTTATTTTTCTACTTGAAGGGCCTTAAAGAACCTTGACATTACTTGGCTTTGAAAAGATCAGTGTTCTATTTCATTTCCTCTGTCCAGCACATCCAGAACCCCACTGTCCCCAGAGCAGTATTGAAAAGCATCCTTTTTTAGATTACAATAAGACCCATCATCCAGCAGCTGAAATGGATCAGAGCTGCTTTGCGGTTTCTCTCTGTCCCCACTTCTCTGGCTCGGTCCTCCATATCGGACATTATTATATCTGTCTTTACAATTATCAATGGATCTCCAGCCCACCCTCTCATCGGCTGTTCTCTCACCCCACGCACTTTCTACAGGACCTGCTAATCGGCTTTGCTAATTACGCCCACTCGGTGTATGGACACACAGCTGGGGACAAGGCTAAAGAGCCGGGCATGAGAGTTAGTCACTGAGCAGATGAAGAATCACATGGCATCTCAGTTTTGATTTATTCTCAGATATATTCTCTCACTGTGCTGTTACAATCTCTGCTCTGTGTGGTTGTACGTGGAACCTTTCAATGGAAAACTGTAGAAGGGATCTACATGTAGTACAGATTTTAAAACAGAGGCGTCCAGCCCCAGGACCTGAAGTGACCCATGACTTCTTCTCTTAGATTATTCATTCATTGTCTACCGCTTATCCGATCTATTCTCGGGTCACGGAGAGCCTATGCTCAGGCATCATTAGGCATCAAGGCAGGATACACCCTGGACTCCACACACACACACGGCAGAGGCAGTAATCGAACCCCCAACCCCTGGAGGTGTGAGGCAAACATGCTAACCACCAAGCCACTGTGTCCCCCCTTGTCTTAGATTAATGTCTGACAATTGGCTTGAAAAAGAGCCTATACCTGCAAATTCATTGACATAAAGATATTTAGGCATGGCTACAGACAAAAATACATGAGATTAAATGAGATTATGGTGAACAGAACCACTTAGAAAATCATGGAGATAATTTTTGCACTCAAGTCTCCTTCAGTAAGCATTTCTTTATAACTTCAACAAGACATGCTAAAGACTTAGACCAAGGCTGTCCAGTCTTATTCAGACAAGGCCGGTGTGGTTTTCATTCCAACCAAGCAGAAGGCACACCTCAGAGTATTAGGTGTGGGTCCTGCCTGATTGGAATGAAAAGCTGCACATACACAGGTTCTTTCTGGATAAGATTGGACATCCCTGAATTAGACCAGGAAGATGGCTTTGAACATGATCAGTTTTGCACTCAAGTCTCCATCAGTGAGCAGCAGATAACAAGACAGACTTCATTTTAAAACTAGAATTGAATCTCCTGGTTATGCAAATTGTACTTTTTGCCTATATAGTACACAGTTATGGAAGGGAAATTATTTATAATCAGGGAAATTTTTTATAATCAGGGAAATTTTTTATAATCAGACATTTTGGTGTCTCCTAGGTGAAGATGAGTTTTTGGGTTGAGTCCAGTTCCTCTCAAGGTTTCTTCCTCATCATCTCAGGGAGTTTATCCTCACCACTGTCACCATTGACATGTCAGTAGGAATAGAATGAAATCCAAATCTAAGGTTTAGCCTAGTTTAGCTTACATCTATTTCCAGAAATTGAAACTTCCTTCATTTATTCATTCATTCATTTATCTTCAGCAAAGGCCTTTATCCTGGTCAGGGATAGGGACACATATTTGTAACCAAACAAAGAAGGAAGGAAGGAAGGAAGAAGGAAGGAAGGAAGGAAGGAAGGAAGGAAGGAAGAGAAAAGAAAGAAATGACAAGAAGAATTATAAAAACAAAGAACAAAGAAATAAAGGTTTAAAAAGGTTCTGAAATTACAAATATCTGAAAGAAAAGAAAAGAAAAGAAAAGAAAGAAAGAAAGAAAGAAAGAAAGAAAGAAAGAAAAGAAAGAAAGAAAGAAAGAAAGAAAGAAAGAAAGAAAGATGTAATGGTGAAAGGAAGGAAGGAAGGAAAGAAGGAAGGAAGGAAGGAAGGAAGGAAGGAAGGAAGGAAGGAAGGAAGGAAGGAAGAAAAAAGAAAGAAATTACAAGAAGAATTATGAAAAGAAAGAATAGCAAAAAAGAAAGAATAGCAAAAAGAAAGAAAGAAAGAAAGAAAGAAAGAAAGAAAGAAAGAAAGAAAGAAAGAAAGAAAGAAAGAAAGAAAGAAAGAAAGTCTAGGAGAAGTCTAGGAAAAAAGAAAAGATAGACAAATATGGAAAGGAAGGAAGGAAGGAAGAAAGGAAGGAAGGAAGGAAGGAAGGAAGGAAGGAAGGAAGGAAGGAAGGAAGGAAAGAAGGAAGGCAGGGAGGGAGGGAGGCAGGGAGGAAGGAAGGAAGGAAGGAAGGAAGGAAGGAAGGAAGGAAGGAAGGAAGGAAGGAAGAGAAAAGAAAGAAATTACAAGAAGAATTATGAAAAGAAAGAATAGCAAAAAGAAAGAATAGCAAAAATAAATAAAGAAAGAAAGAAAGAAAGAAAGAAAAGAAAGAAAGAAAGAAAGAAAAGAAAGAAAGAAAGAAAGAAAGAAAGAAAGAAAGAAAGTCTAGGAGAAGTCTAGGGAAAAAAGAAAAGAGACAAAATATGGAAAGGAAGGAAGGAAGGAAGGAAGGAAGGAAGGAAGGAAGGAAGGAAGGAAGGAAGGAAGGAAAGAAGGAAGGCAGGGAGGGAGGGGAGGCCAGGGAGGAAGGAAGGAAGGAAGGAAGGAACGCAGAGCTTCAAGGCGCAGGCAGTCGTAGCTGCAGCTATTACTGCACATGTATGAGATATGGTTGCAAGCACACATAATGACGTTGTTTCATCAAAGCTGCTTTCATGAATCCATACAAAATGATGATACACTGCAGGTTGTGTTTCCATCACCGAGAATGCTGCTTACATGAAAAAGTTATTGTCAGAGCCTCTGGGGCTTCATGCTTAACATTTCCACTCATTACCCTGAAGCATGAAAGAGCCTCCAAATGTCAGAACTCCATCAGGATTAAACTGCTGTCTGGAATTGCTTCATAAGACATGATAATAAATGCATCATGCTCTGAAGTCTCTTTACTGACTTGTTAAATTTTAAAAACTGAAGTGTAGGGGAGAATAAATATTCTAAAACATGGAGTTTCTGAGCTAATGTCAGACGTATTGGAAGTTTTTGCACAAGACATCATACAGCAGGAGCATATACTTATTAACCACTTAAAATACATTAAAAATCCCAAATAGCTTTTTAAAAATATCATAGAAAAGCCAGTATTCTATAAAACAAAACATAACCACATTAAACGTCTTGTTTACGGTGGATTCAGGAAGTATTCACTGTTTTTTCCTCATCAGTCTATACTTAATTGCCCTTAATGACGAAGAGCATTTTTAAAAAAATTATTTTTTAATTATTATTATAACTATATATATTATATATATTTTAATATAATTAATATCTATTCTATTCATCACAAAAGTATCCAGAACTTTTATTTAATATTTTGTAGAAGTTTTTTTTTTTTTTAAAAGTAAATACAGCGACTAGTCTCCTTGGAATATATTTGAAATAATTTCTTTGGGCTTTTGTTACATTCCAGAAAAGTTAAATAAAATAAATAAAATGTGCCTTTTGTCATTGTTTATTTTTGTCTATTTGTCATAGTCATGTTAGTTGTATATCTGAACACATTGAATTTTATGTGCTTTATATGTTTCATCATTCAGTTGAATTTAAGCTATCCAGGTAAAGATTACTTTAAAAAAGGGTTGCGTTAATGGTCCCAAATTTCTACTAGATTTCTAGAAGAAATTTTTGGTTTTGTTTTGTTGTTTTTTTTTTCAAAAACAGAAGCTCTTGTTAAAGGTGGGGGTTTTTGGTGTTCTGTTAGAGTCATCATGAAGAACAAGGAACTCTCAAAACTCCAAAAAACAAAATATAATATTAAGAACAAGACATACTTAATGTTTTCTGATGTTTTATATTTATATTATAGACTGTTTTGTGTAAATCCAATGACATCAGATATAATGACATCAGAAGTCTGATAAAAAGTATGATGTCATTATAACAGTCTGATATAAGTCTGATGTCATTATAGAAGTCTGATATAAGTCT
>JAUCMX010000007.1:24769942-24922442 GCA_033459395.1 Hemibagrus guttatus
GAGAGAGAGAGAGAGAGAGAGAGAGAGAGAGAGAGAGAGAGAGAGAGAGAGAGAGGATGAAAGAGGCCTATTAGAGCGCATTTACACATTCACACCATGTACTTGTTGTTTCACTGGGAGGAATCTGCAGATGGCTCAAATAAAAAACAATATTATTCTTTATCACAGCCATGACAGACAGAAAGGCCACCTACACACTTTCGGTTGCGAAGGCTATCCCAACTACTACTGCTAGACTGCTAGAGTATTCAATAACAGCAAGCTCTTTCTGTCTGTCTGTCTGTCTGTCTTTCTTTCTTTCTTTCTTTCTTTCTTTCTTTCTTTCTTTCTTTCTTTCTTTCTTTCTTTCTTTCTTCTTCTTTCATTTTTAATTAAATAACAGTCATTTTCACTCTGACATCCCTGTCTCCCAGACTTTCCCAGTGTGTGTTACAACTAATGTTAGGTGACAGTGTGATTGCATTTGCATGCTCTTTTCTCCCACCCCCCACCCCCCATTTTTGCACAATGTAATATATAATATACAGAATGTATACTGGCCATATTTTGTGACACTATTTTGTGTATCTGTCCTGTAGTGTTTTGTATTTCGGATGTGGTTAAGGTGTTTAAATCCCAGGTCCACCAAGGTGCTACTGCTGGGTCCCTGAGCAGGGCCCTTAGCCCTCAATTGCTCAGTTGTACAAAATGTAAGTTGCTCTGGATAAGAGTGTCTACCAAATACTTGAAATGTATTGTCTGGTTGCACATGATGCATTTTAAGTGGCTTGGACCTTACTTAGGACTTTAGAACTTACAAAGTCCTAAGCTCTATGTTGTTCTAAGTAGCACCATGATCCTGGAGAAACGTTTCATTTCACTATGTACTGTGTCAGCTATATAGGGTTGAAATGCCAATAAAAGCTTCTTGACATGACTTGATTTGACTTGACTTGGAAAGCAAGAATCTGACCAAAAAGAGGTGGAGTTATGAGCTTAAAGAGCAGTAAATTGAAGCCCTCGTGTCAGCTGCTTCACTGTTACTGTTTTTATGACTTAAGCATATGAACGCTACCATAAAGTCAGAATTGTGAGTGGGAAACTCTGGATTACCTTCAAGGCCAGAGTTTCCGAAGTGGGGGTGTATCAAATGTTCTGTTGTAGTGTGTATGATGAAAGGAATTAGGAAGCATGATAGAGTAGAATATAACGCTTTCAGACAGTCCTATTTTATACTCTGTTGCATTGTATAATACATTATATTTTTCTTACTGTTAAAAAAGGTACAATTTTTAGCATTTCTTTATAAAGGCATCTGGGTAACATAATGGGAATAAAGAGGAAACGGTCTCGAGAAACACACTTCTGCCCTTATAGGATCAAGCTGAACATCGCTTCATGATTCTAAATGTAGGTTTCCCTCACTCCACACCATAGTTTTGTCTTCTCTTTATATAAGATCACATTGACTCATTTCCTCTGTCGCTTCCCTGCTACATGCCAGCAGCCCTGGAGCTCCATCAGTCCACCTCCTAATCTCATGATGTGCTGGAAAACTTCCAGTCCAGGAAAGACAAGAAGATCAGGAGATGGCCTTAGGCACACAGATAAGGCAGAAAAAAAAAACAGACACGGATTTGTATATGGCTGTTTTTCGTGTTTTGTTTTGCTTTGCTTTTCTCTCTGTCATGTTCTGTACATGCAGATGTTCATTAACATTACAAAGCATCGTATGAAAAATTGTGCTGGATGGAGGAGGATGTTATGTAAAAGCCTTCCCAAACTCTTCATACCTGGAATAAGATGAGATTAAAAAACTTGGGAGAAAAAAATGTGGAAGAATATTTTTTTTAAATGAAAGCATATGGACAATTTGACAGTTGCAAACTTGAAGGTATCCTAAACTCCATCCATGCATCCATCCATTTATCTATCCATCCATCCATCCATCCATCCATCCATCCATATATCCCTCCATTCATCTATCCATTCATCCATCCCTAGTGTCCGTCCATCCGTCTGACCATTCATCAATCCATCCATCCCTCTGTCCGTCCATCCATTCGTCTATCCATTCATCCATCCATCCATCCCTTCATCCATCCCTTTATCCATCCATCCATCCATCCATTCATCCATCCACCCATCCATCCATCCATATATCCCTACATTCATCTATCCATTCATCCATCCATCCCTAGTGTCCGTCCATTCATCTGACCATTCATCAATCCATCCACCCCTCTGTCCATCCATCCATCTGTCCATCCATCCATTCATTCATCCATCCAGTCATCCCTTCATCTATCTATCCATTCATCCATTCATCCATTCATCCATTCATCCATTCATCCATCCATCCATCCATCCATCCATCTATCAGTCCACTTTTCTACTTTAAATAAAATAAAATAAATAAAACTTAATGTGTTAATTTGTTGAAGCCAGTTGAATAGTTTTTTTTTCTTTGTTTGTATTTCATTTTGCTGTCATTTCAGCACCAATTAAAGCCCATAGCTCATCACAGCCTTATAAAATGGATGAACTGGACCGTCAGCCACCACCACTGCCCTGACTCCTGCTTATACACACCTGTTTCCTGTCCTTCTAGCAATAAATAACCCTGACATTCTAACAGTCTTTGCTAAGTCTCTGTTACATGCTTTGTTTCATCTCCTAGTTATTGGTTTTGTTTATTTATTTAAATTGCCTGTGATTAACAGTTTATCCATCACTTGTGAGACAGACGCTTTACATAAATGACATGCAATTCTTATTATGGTGTTTTTGTAACATTTTTATAAGGAGTCTCCAGTGTCAGTGCTTTGTTTGATTCAGAGGGAAAGCTGGAACTTTTTACAATAAAGTTTTAAAGTTTAGGGATTTTTGTGATTAGGGATTTTACTTGGTTAAACAAGATGTTTTTTTGTCTTTGTAATATTAATAGAGGAAAAAAAAGAGAGGGGACTTTGTACAGGATGTGTTGTTATTGGAAAATAATCCCCTTTGTGCTGTTAATGACACCATACCAATGTGTTAGTCATCATGTCATCTTGTATTCTGTATTTAGCTATTATTATAATCATAGTGTTACATCAGCTCAGGATATTTCACCACCGTGCCAGCAGAGGACTCCCTCCCTTGAAGTCTAAAGTTAATTCCTTGTTGTTTATCATTATATACAGTATAATATAGCTTATTGACAGTTTGAGCTTTCCTAGCAGTTTGTATTCTTTATTATAGTGCATCAACTTCTCCTGTCTTTATCTCCCATTTGGAGATCCTGATCTTTGCCTGACCTTTTGACAACAATTTTGGATCTGCCCTTTGGACTTCTATTTTAACTGCTGGCTGTTCCTTGTTTACGAGCTTTAGGTTCTGGTTTCTCTTTGTGCTAAACCTCATGTGAAATGGATCCTAATCATCGAGTCTTGTTCCATAGCTCATGTAGCTACTAAGACACTTGAAACTCAGACTGCTGGCTTTGAGGGATGTAACATGAAGTGTCATTACACAGCATAAAATTAACACGGTGCTGTAAATCCCTTCTGTGTCGAGGAGAATGTGTTACTACTTTAAGTTTCCTATAATAGAAAGAGTTGGACAGAAACCGCAGAGACGAACAGGCTGCCTGGCCTAGATGGCAGTCCAGAAAGGGGTCAAGGAGGTTTATGAGTGGTTCACAAAATTGATGAATTAGGAGAGAGAGAGAGAGAGAGAGAGAGAGAGAGAGAGAGAGAGAGAGAGAGAGAGAGAGAGAAATGAGATGGAAGATGAATTGTACAGATAATTAGAAAGAGTGAAAATAAGTGATCAGAAATAGTATGAGAAGAAAAAGGATAACAACAGAGAGCTCATTAAAACATTTCATTTAACAATAGCCTCAGAATAATGTTGAAGGATTATTTCTTAAAGGAAATGGAAGGGGAGGATGGGAGAGGAAAATATGCACTGGAAATAACCAGAGAAAAATGGGAAACATGAGAGGAATGATGTACAGTGAATAGGGAGAGATATAGAGAAAGACAGAAACAGGGAGAAAAGCAGAGAGAGCAGAAGGGACAACAATAGATAATGTGCTATTATTAATTTTTTTTTTTTTTCATTTAGCACCAGACCAGGTGTTACAAATGTGGAGGCATAGATATAAGCCCATGAATTTTATTACAAAATCCAAAAGCTTAATATGTGCATTAGTAGATATTTTTAAATACAAAGAGGCCAAATTCTTCAGCCAAACAAGAAAAAAAGCTAAAACAACAAAAGGAAACAGTAATCAATAATTCTAACCAGCAGGATAACAGAGAATATATTGCATTATAATAGTTACAGTTAAGTCCAGTGAGGATGCATGGGCTGAGAAAGTAGCTGGGATTGAATTATGGGATATTTCTTTGTCTAAAACATTGAATTAACTTCATAAAGAGTAATATACTCAGGAGACAAGTCTACATCTGTAAGTATGTTTAATTTGTGTGTTCAGTAAAGAGCAAATTTGTTTGTTTTTTTCAGTTCAAATTTACATTTAATGTTGTGAAACCTTTGCAAAAGAAATGAAAACTATACAATATTATTTACCACTAGTTAACAAGAATCCACAAAAACCTCCCATGCTGTAAAACTGCTACAAAGCCTGACTGTTACAAAGCACTGACACTGGACCTTTTTCCACCTTTTTCGAGAACCATGGCCTCCGAATTGGAGGTGCTGACCCTCATCCCAGCTGATTCACACTCAGCTGCAAAACGCCCCAGTGCATGCTGTAAGTCCAGGCTTAAAGGAGCCAACAGGACAACATCATCTGCAAAAATCAGAGATGAAATCCTGTGGTCCCCAAACCAGACTCCCTCCAGCCCCTGGCTGCACCTAGAAATTCTGTCCATAAAAACAATGAACAGAATTGGTGACAAAGGACAGCCCTGTCAGAGTCCAACATGCACTGGGAACAGATCTGACTTACAGCTGGCAATGCGAACCAAACTCCTGCTCCAGTTATATAGAGACCGAACAGCCCTTAACAGAGGGCCATGGACCCCATACTCCCAGAGCACCTCCCACAGAATGCCACGAGGGACACGGTCGAAAGCCTTCTCCAAGTTCACAAAACACATGTGGACTGGTTGGGCAAACTCCCACGAACCCTCGAGCACCCTGTGGAGGGTATAGAGCTGGTCCAGTGTTCCACGACTAGATCGAAAACCGCATTGCTCCTCCTGTATCCGAGGTTCGACTAACGGTCGGACTCTCCTCTCCAGTACTCTGGAATAGACTTTCCCTGTGAGGCTGAGGAGTGTGATCCCCCTATAGTTGGAACACACCCTCCAGTCCCCTTTCTTAAAAAAAGGGATCACCACCCCGGTCGCCCAGTCCAGAGGCACTGTCCCTGACCGCCACGCTATGTTGCAGAGACGTGTCAGGCAAGACAGCCCCACAACATCCAGAGACTTAAGGTACTCAGGGCAAATCTCATCCACCCCCGGTGCCTTGCCACCAAGGAGCTTCTGAACTACCTCAGTGACCTCAGCTTGGGTGATGAATGAATCTACCTCTGAGTCCTCGGCCTCTGGTTCCTCTACGGAAGGTGTGTCAGTGGGATTGAGGAGATCCTCGAAGTATTCCTTCCAACAATATTCCCAGTCGAGGCCAGCAACTCTCCACCTCCACTGTAAACAGTGTTGGCAGAGAGCTGCTTACCCCTTCTGAGGCACCGAACGGTCTGCCAGAATTTCCCCGAGGCCGTCCGATAGTCCTTCTCCATGGCCTCCCCTCCTTGAACTGCCACCTTATTGTGGTGGAGGGGTTTGAGTACCCGAATGAACCTAGGAGCCATGTTGTCAGGGGCCTAGTGCTCCTGGTAGGCTCTCCCAAGGCAAACGGGTTCTAGGTGACGGGTCAGACAAAGAGCGGTTCAAAACCTTCATGGAATTTATATCAAGGACCGTTACGTCGCCCGGACTGGCGTCACCGGGGCCCCACCCTGGAGCCAGACCTGAGGTTGGGGCACGCAAGTGAGCGCCTGGTGGCCAAGTCTTTGCCTGCGGGACTCGGCCGAGCACAGCCCGAAGAAAAGACGTAGGTCCACCTTCCCGTAGGCCCACCACCCGCAGGAAGGAGCATAAGGGTCCAGTGCAGTGTGTTTTGGGTAGCAGTCATGGGCAGGGGCCCCGACGACCCAAACCCTGGACAAACAATCTGGCTTTTGGGACATGGAATGTCACCTCACTGGGGGGGAAGGAGCCTGAGCTGGTGAGGGAGGTTGAGCGGTACCGGCTAGAGATAGTCGGGCTTGCCTCCACGCACAGCCTGGGCTCTGGAACCCAACTCCTTGAGAGAGGTTGGACCCTCTTCTTCTCTGGAGTGCCCCATGGTGAGAGGCGTCGGGCTGGGGTGGGCTTGCTTATAGCTCCCCAGCTCAGCCGCTATGTGCTGGAGTTTTCCCCGGTAAACGAGAGGGTTGTTTCCCTGCACCTTCGGGCTGGGGATAGGTGTCTCACTGTTGTTTTGGCTTATGGGCCGAACGGCAGTGTGGAGTACCCAACCTTCTTGGAGACCCTGTGAGGGGTGCTGGAAGGTGCTCCTACTGGGGACTCCATAGTTTTGCTGGGGGACTTCAACTCCCATGTGGGCAATGACAGTGATACCTGGAGGGGTGTGATTGGGAGGAACGGCCCCCCTGACCTGAACTCGAGTGGCGTCCTGTTGCCTGTCCATAACGAACACCATGTTCAAGCATAAGGGTGCCCATCAGTACACGTGGTACCAGGACACCCTAGGCAGGCCAAGCAAACTGCAGCCGGGGTGGTCTCGGAAGCAAAAACTCGGGTCTGGGAGGAGTTCGGAACCTCCTTCCATTAATGTTAAGAGAAAATTTCTTTATAGAAAACTTGATATAATTCATATTATTAAATATGAGCATCTGTTTAATCAGTATATTGTTATACTATTATTATTATTGTTATTATTATAACAATAATAATTATTATTATTATCATTATTATTATTATTATTATTATTATTATTATTGAACATATTAAAACAAGCTCATTAAGAAAAACCTGTAATTTACTTTATAGTTTGAACTTAAGCCAGAACATAAGAGCTGATTACCAGCTTGACCAATCATATTCAAGATTTCAAAACGCTGTAGTTTAACTATAGATAATACGAACTGAGAAAGTATTTCTCAGCATAATTTTTTTTTAAATTGTGTGCTTAATTTACAAATAATGTACAACATTGTACAACAAACACTAGAGAAATGTGTTGAAATGTGGAGAAGGTGTGTCTTTTGTTTTCGATTTTAAAATATGACACAGTCATGCTGTTACGCTAAGCATGGCTTTCTTTTTTTTCCATCTCTCCTCTTTCGTTTTTTGAAAAGCAAAATATAGAACGCATCCAGAACCAAACTCCTCAAACGGATCTATTTTTGGGATCTGTATATGTTGACCAGCTCGTATTTCTCTCAGCACAGAGACGGCATTGCAATATCACTTTTCCCACTCACTACTTACACTTACAGTTATATCCAGCAACTGTAGTAGAGCTGCAATTAAAGTGTCTAGAGCTTTCAAAGTCTTGATCCTATGCTTCGGCGCGTGAGGAGAGGAGGGAGAGTGCTGAAGGATTTTACTCTTTATGTGAAAGCAGAGAAGACAGCGGGGAGGGGCTGTGATGAATATTCTGTTGTGTTGAGTTTTCAGTGCTGTGATAAAGATAGAGAGAGAGAGAGAGAGAGAGAGAGAGAGAGAGAGAGAGAGAGAGAGAGAGAGAGATGAATGTGTATAGATAGATAGATAGATAGATAGATAGATAGATAGATAGATAGATAGATAGATAGATAGATAGATAGATAGATAGATAGATAGATAGATAGATAGATGTGGGTATGTGTATATGTGTTGTGTCCATTTATACTTCCATCAATCTCTTACTCTTTTCACAGCTGTAGTCATGCTCCACATTATGTGTCAGGGATGGAGAGAGAGAGAGAGAGAGAGAGAGAGAGAGAGAGAGAGAGAGAGAGAGAGAGAGAAAGAGAAAGAAAGAGAGAGATAGAGAATGTGTGTGTAGGCCACCAGCCTTTAAAAAACACCTCTAACTGAATTTCCTGTGCTTTTTACCAATTAATATCTTGGCAGTAAGCATACATCCCCACTGCTGATTCCACGCATTGACACGTTAATATGCCATGTTAATATTCGTATATTTATTTTCATTCCTTAGGTTACAATTCTCCAGATATACAGCTCCATAGTGACAGACTGCTATTAATTTACATGCAGTTGCACAAGTAAAGCCTGTAAAAACCCACTGGGACATTATCAAATCATCATGTCAAAAGTGCACCACGCACCAAATGGCAATACTGAATACTGATTTTTCTAAGACATAACATCTTTAATTGACAGCTAGCACCATTGCTATGCTAATGAAGGGTTATAGATTTCAGATATATTTCTGTCACTTGGTTAAATCAGTACACAAACACACAGCTTTTAATCTTGTTTCTGTGTGACAGTTCTGATTAAAACGATCCTAAAATGACTACTCAACACCGCATGCCTCATTCAAATCTGATTTTTACAATCATCTGTGACTGGACTTAATCTTATTTGGGTAATTACTGCTGTGATAATGAGCAGGGAATTAGATGCTTAATGTTTAGCACACCTGATCACCATCACCGAGTGCTTAACATGAGAGACAGCAGCAGCATTAACTACATGAACACACCGCTTAATCATGCTTGAGCAAGAGCCCAACTTATCTACATGCATTATTATTAATTATAACAGCAGCACTGTTGGATTTGTGAATCTGATTCATTAGAAGGTGTTGATTAATTTTCTAGAACAGCAGCTACACAGGTTTATATAATAATAATAATAATAATAATAATAATAATAATAATAATAATAATAATAATAATAATAATAATAATGCGCTCTTTGCTATATATTATCAAATCCTATGCACTAAACACATATAATCATTGATATTTCTGGGAAGAAATATTTATTTAACTTTTTTTTTTTGGTAATGAGTCTCCAGTGTCAGTGCTTTGCAACAAACTTAACTTATTTTTTATTTTTTATTTTTTCCTGAAGCCATGACAGGCTGCAAAATGGTGAAAAAAGATGGATTTTTTTTCATTGGAGTTGCGATAACATGTGATCACAGAAACTAAAGCTTTTAGAGACTGTTATTTTCTTATTCAAGTCAGTCACAGGACACCATCCGGACTCTTTATCTATTTTTGGGACCAAACAGAAGTGTGTCAGATGGTAACACAGCACTGTGTCAACACTTGTCATGAGTCAAAGAAAATAAGTGCTGCTGTCAGCAACAGATCAGTCGACATATCTGTGTTTAATCTAATGTTTCTTCATATTATCACAAACTCAAAAACTCACATTTTTCTTTCGCTTTTAACGATGGATATGATATCACAAAGCGGCTTCATAGAAATAAAATTAAGGATTTTGTATTTTAAATGATAAATGCAGAAGTTTATCTCTAATGAACATGCTAGAGGTGACGAAGGTGAGGAAAAACTCCCTGAGACGATCTGAAGAAGAAAGCTTAAGAGGAACCAGACTCTAAAGGGGTCCTCATCTGGGAGACACCAGATATTGCGATTATAAATCATTTCCCTTCTATAACTGTGTACCATATGGTCAAAAAAATCAATTATGAGGCCAGAAGATATTCTGAAGTTTTTATCACAGGTAGAAATGCATTAGATTGCATATTAGTATATATGATGGATCAGCAGATCTGTTTTTAACCTTAATAATCGGAACAGTTGTGACCCTAAAGCGCTGAGGTTGAAGGTTTGATTTTGAGTTTGGAAGCCTCTTTGATCATATTTTTCCAATCAATTAAAAACTTTAGAAATCATTAGTATATAAAGGTACAGAGGAGTTTAGGATTGTTGAAAGGATGTTCAGTATGAACAGATTGTGAAGAGTCTTATGTCAGATAAGCACATTAGCTCAGTAACAGGAACTTGATGGTCTTCCCAGCGCTTTTCCTGTCTGATCGTGCAGCATGTTGCTATGGGTGATTTATCTTTTTCTGAACCAAAACCAAGGATTCACAGTGATTGCATCCACATATCTCACATTACACCCCCAGAATTATGAGTTTGTCCTCAAAGCAGCCCCGGAGACCATTAAATGATGCGAGCAGTGATGAACATGCTCCCGCTTTGGTTTGTGTTCATGTAAAAATCATTTAAAAAGTAAATAATGCTACGCTTTCGAAGAGGGCAGGTTTTTTTTTTTAAAGTGAAGGTGTAAGAAGTGGATCATGTTCTGACATGATGTTGAGTGGCTTGAAAAGGATGGAGTGCTGGAAGCGATCGTTACTGCAAGGTCCGGGGGCGGTGGAGACATAGTCCTGAGAACTGTTAAAGAAAAGGCGCGTGGTTTCCGCTGATAACCCAGCAATTTACTGTTCAGTGTCATGGAGATGACTGCGTTCTCACTGTGCATTAAAGCACACAGCTAGAGCAGTCACACTCTTGTTTCTCAGAATGCAGAATGTGCAGAATTTGCCTCATAAAAAAGGACACGGCTGTGTGTGTGTGTGTGTGCTTTATTTCTGTAAACCAACCTTGTGACTACCAGTTAGTGCATTCTTGCAGGATGGATATACAAGCCTTGTTCTACTATTTCCATGAATAAAATTAAATTTGTGGTTAGTCAGATTAAAGTTAGGGTTAGAATTAGATCTAGAAAATCCATATTACATATACTGTAGGTATTTAAATAATAGGGATGCAACTGGTAATATTTACATTTACAGCATTTGGCAGACGTTTATTTAATTCATACAAGTGAGCAGTTGAAAGTTAAGAGCCTTGTTCAGGAGCCCAGCAGTGGCAGCTTAGTGGTTCACAACCTTCCAATCAGTCCAACACCAGTCCAACACCTTAACTTTTGAGCTACCACTGCCCCTAAAATATGTCCAACAACAGAAACAAATAGAAATACAAATAGAAAGATCCATTGCCAAAAAGAGTCAAGGTTATAGGGAGTCCTGTTGGATGCCACAAGAACTGCCTCCTTAAGCAGAAGGTTTAAAAACTTTTTGGACAAATGATACAGTGAATGTACAGGATTCAATCATTCATCCTTAGTAACTGCTTGGTTCTGATTGCCGTGGCTCAAATGTGTCTAAAGCAGTAACATTTGTTGGAAAAGTTTCTGGAACATGATGAACAAACCCAAGCAAAGATCAGCACTGAGGTTGAAAATCTTTTCCTTAGTGTTTAGGCTAAATCTGAATACCGATACAGATATCTGGATCAGTAAACAGATACAAACTGTGTCACATACCTACTGATGTAATAGGGAGAACTAAAACAATTAGCAAATAGAGATAATTGTTAATTGGTTTTGTCACCAGCAATATCATGATACAGTGGAATCTGGGCACTCCCTTATGTATTTTCGCATTAAAAATGGAAATTTTGCAAAAAATTTGCATCAGCATACGAAGCATTTTCGGCATATGAACTGAACCGAAACAAACGCCGGCTAAGTTGTGCATATGTGTTGGAGCCATTCAAAACTTGTTTGCGTAAGTGGAAAAGCCAACCAAAGTGAGTTTACGAATTAAAAAAAAAATTTTCTTTCAGCAAAAGCTGTTTCGAAAGAGTCAGCCCACAATACCAACGTTGTCTTCGGCATGCATTCAAAAGCTACGTGATTTTTCATACATTTTTTTATTGACAGACTGGTGATGTGGGTGGTCTGTTCTATTTTTAGACTAAGCTTGGTGGCATCACTTCCTGTGAAGACCCTTGACATAGAATGTTTGCAAAAATATGATTGATTATAGTGTTGGAAATTAGTAATATTGGTAATATTTTTGGGCGGCTGCAACGGATTATCTGCATTTACATTATTTCTTATGGAAAAATCCATTTCGCAATACAAATTTTCGCCTTAAGAACTCGCCCCCAGAACGAATTAAATTTGTATGCCAAGGTTCCACTGTATTGTAGGTTTGGAGGTTATCGTGGGTTTGAATCCCACTGAAATAGTCATTTATTCCTGGGTGGATAACACAACACACCTGATTATACAGCACCCCGTCCAATAGCGTTGTTTTCAATAATTCAATTTATATATTTGTAATCCGTTGTCCTGAACTGTCACAAACACAGATAACAGAGTTCAAAAAAGTGCAGGACAGCGATTCTGAGAAAAAGACTAAAAAAGGAATGCTGTTGTCCTTCCTTATCAGACATGGCTTGATTAACTAGAATGATTTAGTGTCCTTGAACAGAAGGTCAGACTGTCAGTCCACTGAGTCCACACACATTCAATGCCGATACATTAAACACACATCAGGATGACTTCTGTTCACTATCACTTGATGCAAGGAAACTGACATGCATCTTATAGAGTTCAAGCTGGTGTGTAGCTCTAAGTATTTCATCCCAACTCTACCTTCTGCTGGGGAATGTGTATTAATTTTGTTTTTATGTAGCCCTAGGCTTACTTGTGATCTCTATATAATACAGAGTGAATGCAGACATTGGATTTTAGGTTGTGTTTGGTCTGGAACTGTCAAAATAAGAAATTAATTCCCTGGGAATTCATGTTTATCTTGCCTGAGAGTAAGTCAATTTTAAATGCTACCCAGCAATATTCTTGTTGGAATCAAACAGTAAATCCTTCTGGGAAGGTTGCCCAAAAATGAATACACTGTAAATGATATATGGCACATCAAAGTACACTTTTAGGTGTATGACTCTTTTACACATTTAATTTAACAGTAAGGTTTTCATATTACTATTGCTACTACTTTTACTACTGTACTACTACTATTACGAACCATTACTACTACTAATACTACTACCACTACTTCCATTACTAGTACTACTACTACGACTAATACTACCATTACTACTACTTCTACCATTACTACTACTTCTACTACTACTAATACTGCTACTACTACTACTAATACTCCTACTACTACTACCATTACTAGTACTATTACTACTACTACCATTACTACAACTACTGCTGGTACTATAACCATTACTACAGCTGAAACTACTACTATTACTGCTACTACTACTACTACTACCATTACTAGAACTAATAATAAAATTACTACTACTACTACTATTACCATTACTAGTACTATTACTACTATTACTACTACTACCATTACTACAACTACTGCTGCTACTATACCCATTACTATGGCTAAAACTACTACTATTACTGCTACTACTACTACTACCATTACTAGAACTACTAATAAAATTACTACTACTACTACTACCATTACTACTACTATTACTACTACTACCACCATTACTACAACTACTGCTGCTACTATAAACATTACTACTGCTAAAACTACTACTATTACTGCTACTATTACTGCTACTAGCACTACTAGCATTACTGCTGCTACTATTACCATTATTACTATTAATACTACTACTGCTACTACTACTACTACTACTACTATCTACTACTACTACTAATAATAATAATAATAATAATAATAATAATAATAATAATAATAATAATAATAAAGCATTTCATTTATATCTCATTTACAGAACCATAAACATGCCATGAAAAAGAATAAAATCTCTTTATTTCATCTTCTTATTAAAATTTCCAGCCAGTAAAGTGAATTCTGCCTCCAGAAACTTTTCCTTGTAATTAGCTCTAAAATGACAAGTTGCACCTTTAACAACAAATTGTTTCACAAAGAAATGAAAACAAATCATAATGCAATGAGTAAATTATTTGATTAAAGATAAAGCGTAAGGCAAAGCTTGAAATTAATTGCATGCAGTGTTTCATGCAGCAAAGTAATAGTGTATTTAGGATATCAATAAGTTCAGCTTGTGGCTTGCTTGCTAAAACCATTGTAATAAAATATCTTGAGAAATATAAGTTTGTGGGGTTGGGGGTTAATTTGCATTTAAATTTCCCTGAAATATTAATTCATTATGTTTAGGCTTAACATAACACACATACTGCATATATATCCAGTAACACTGTTTTGTGAAATAAATTGAAGTTTGCAGTAATAATGTTCACACATGACAAAAACAACAACAGTTTAGTTTAGTCAATATAGTGATAAAGAGGATTAACCAATCAGGAGTGTGGGTTTTTTTTTGAAAGATAACACTACCCTATGAGCTTGTGACAGCCAGTGAAGTACTGGAGTTTAGTGCTGGTTGAGCAAAAGGTTTTAAAAGGTAACAGGTTTTCTTCTTATTACTGCAATGCTACTTTAATCATTTTTAGTGGAGCTGTTATTAATGTATTTTGTTTGCTATACCTTTTAACATTATGAACATAGCAAGATTGGCAGTAGAGCGAGAGGGTCCGTTGTTTAGTCACTGATGCGGATCAGGATCAAAAATCAGACTGAATGGAAACCTGGATTATGTTAGCTGAGTTAAAAATAAACATTTAAACTATTCTGCTTTGCCTTCTGCATATATGTATATACATACATATGTGTGTGTGCATGTGTGTGTTTGTATTCACACTCAGTTGCTTCAGCCATGCAGGCTTGCTGGGGCATAAAAGCTAAAAGCAGTGTTAACATTGTAATGTGACTGGCAAAATTATTAATATTGAGTGTGATGAAGTTATATCTTCAATCAAAAAACAGAAACTTTGGGGGCTTTGGGGTATTCTGGAGAGTGTATCATAAAACAATTCACATTCCTGTGTGTTCCTCCCCTCTTCAAGGAGACAATGGTGGAACTATCTTCTGGATCTTATCAAGAAGACTTCACCCTATTTTACATTCTCTTATTTTACATTCTCTCTTCAGGTTCTAAGCTCAAGAATATTGAAAAAAAATATGATGATATACCTACTATATGATGTGATTGATGTCTAATGTCATTCTAAAGGTCATGGTGCGATTGGTGAAAAAGGTCTAATTTCTAAATCAGAGTGTACTAAAGTTTACACATAGTCTGTAGTCCTGTTGGAGATATGTCCTTATGACCTTATTCAACCCCCTCACAGGTCACAAGATAACAATCCGAGCTATGTCTTTTACAACACTTATTTAGTGTTATCTCTGGGTCCCTAAACTAAAAACACAGATCACAATCAATTTCTGATCCAGATGTGTCTTTACG
Organism: Hemibagrus guttatus; assembly: GCA_033459395.1. Lineage (NCBI taxonomy): Eukaryota > Metazoa > Chordata > Actinopteri > Siluriformes > Bagridae > Hemibagrus > Hemibagrus guttatus. Next base: position 24,785,076 of record JAUCMX010000007.1, read on the forward strand.
ACCCATTCAAAACCAGGCCTTTAGTTGACATCAGATTTTACAACCCTTTGTCTCTCTTGGGTATATAGGGTGCATTGGCAAAAGACTCAGGGAAGCATCTGCATTCAGAACTTCCCACACTATTAATGTGTGTCTCTATTGCAAGGTATGACTTTGAATCTGTAACTTGTGTCTTTTATACTATGCTGATCATTTTATTTGTTAGTGTGTTTTGTATTTTTCTAATTGAATGGATTGATTTAAGTGTAACCTGCCTGGCAAAATAAAACTGTTAATTTTGACTTATTCTGAGCCTATGGAAAATCATTATTACAAACCTATTTAATCTTTGGTTGTGAACTTAAATTGGAATGGAGAATGCCTCGGTTTAAGTTGTAATGGAGTAGCCTCGACTTAAACTTGAATGGAGAATGCCTCAATTTAAAGTTAATCTAGAACAAACCGAAACTTGAACCTGTAAGGAGAAACCTAGGTTTAAGTTTAAATGGAGTTATGTTCAATCATTTCAGTTTTCTATCTACTTAATAACTTAAGAATAGTCAAACCCTCTAAATTGTAATCAGCATCAGATTATATTATATTACTTATTAATTGGAGTCAGATAATAATTATACACAGAGGTTAAAGACCGAAGCCAAATTCTAATAAATTAAGCAAATTCTTCTAGAAGCGCAAAGTAAGGGAAGAACATGAGATCCCTTCACCCATGCCACTGGATTCTATCGTTGGGCCAGTGGGTGGTCCTTACAACATTTAATTAGACAGCTTTGCTCAGTGAAGCATGGAATAATGTGTCAGAAACAGGGGTCAGAGGTCATAGTTACTGTACTGAAAGCTAGATCTTTTGCTCTGCTTCATGCTCCAGTCAGCCTCGACCCACTGAAGCGCTATCTATCATGGATTAACGGTTCCACAGCAAGACCATGCAGAACAAGTACAAGTGTTTGGAGAAAGCACTATGATTCACAGAAGATTTCTTAGAGAAACAAGATATTTTTGTGTAATTCAAATGACATTACATTTGCATTCAATTTAACAATCTGACATAACAACATTTCCTATAGGATCAAATGGATGCCCCGGAAAAAGCTTAGTATTTGCATAGAACCAAAGCTGCACACTACAGATAATATGCTAATATGTAAATACTCGTTTGGCTCCTGGGCCAGACGATGTGAAAGGAGGACCCTCTAGATTGGAATGCATCTCTGCATAGACAGAGAGCCAAAAGGGATGAGAAAGCTCCCTCATCTAATAAGATGAAAGTGATATGTATTAGTAATGGATATTCCTACAGGGATTTTGTGGCACTTTAGACTGGACCCATAAGGGAATATAAGACAGGCAGAAATGCTTATTGTTTTTTTGGTTTTTTTGGTTTTTTTATTAATTTGGCAGAGTAGGATCATCTACATCCCATCTTGACATAGAGCAAATAGGCTGGAACTGAAAAGTAAAGTATGACAAGAGAAAATGCTGTGTGAAAATTCTGAGCAACATCTTGTCTTGGATAGCTGATTTGTGCAGTGATGTATGGAAAGTCAATTTCAGTCTATACGTTACCAAATCAACACACTTTGTGTAAGAAATAGTGATGTAGCACAACGCCACTATCTATGTCTGTATCAGAATCTGTTTAAGGCTTTAAATGTCAGTATTGGAAATGGAAGTGGGCGTGGTTTAAAAAGTTGGGTTTTTTCTGATTAAATATGAATCCTACTACTATGCCCAAGAAACCCAGAGCTGCTGAGAATTCACAAAACGTAACACAGAGCTTTTCAGAACATATCAATGCCTGAGTGGAGAGTTCCTCAACCCCAGCTACATCACTCCAGTTTATAATCAGGTTCAAACAGATGTCCTGTGGAACTTTCTGGAAAACTTTCAATCTAGTATGTGACCAAGTAGTAGATATTGAAAATGTGCCAGCAAACATTTCAGATCTTTCAAGATTTAAACAATGCCCCAAAAACAACAGTACATTTGTAAGAATAACCAACTATTTTCCTCCAAATAGAGTTTTAGATTCCTGGTATTCTTAGACTGTGATAGAGCAAACCAGCATTGATGTATACATTCACAGACCTTAAAGCACTTTGTATGTATTTCTGAATAAGGGCATCTGCTAAAATGCCACAAATGTAAACTATTTACATTAGAAATACCTGGATTTAGCAATAGCTACTTTATTTTAGTTCTAGAAAGATCAGAAACGTTTGCTGGCATGTTGACTGTGAAGCTGAGTGCTCCTGTTAGTCAAAATGGAGCCTTTTTATTTTGTAATATTTTCATTTAACAACAATGACGGATGAATGTACCATGAACACAAGCAGTATATGAAGTGCTGTCTCTATAAATAAAAGCCTATTTATTTAATGAATTGTGAGTCAGTATGTTTAAAATACATTATCTGCTGATTCCTAATAAGATATTCATGTTTGATTACATCCCTGGTAATAAATGCAATCTGTAGAAGCTTTATTGGCATTGTTGCTAAGACTATTAGGCTTCCGAGATGATTCACAGACATTGCTGACTTTCAGGAGACACTAAAGACACTAGTCACACTTCCAGACAGTTTTTTGGCCTTCCGGAAAGAAAGGAAGAAAGATCAGGTGATGCCTGGAATAGCCACGCATGGGACGTCTCGTTTTTCTGCTGTGAGAGAGATGAGAGTTTGGGGGTTTTTTTTCAACTCTCCCTTAGTGAAACATCCTGCTAAAGCTAAACGAAGAACAAATAAGAAAACCTGAACCACTGAAATGGACCAAGCCAAGGGCAGCAGGCTGATATCGGAGATGATCAGAAGTTCTCCCTATCCTCTGGGTGGTTTTTACAGCAGAAATATCATTTTCCTGATTTAGGATAGAATTTCATGTCTGCAGCAGTTATGGAGAGAAAGCAGAACTATAAAATATGGTATTCATCACTCCATTACAGTTGCAGAAACTTGAGGGATTATAGCTGGTCTGGAGACTTGAGGCTTGTGGTTGCCCAACATTTTATTAATATAATATTTAATTTATATTTTGGTCTTTCCTTGAACATGTCCCATCCTGGATGTATTTCCACCAACAGCCTAGTGTTCCTGGATCAGTTTGTCTGTGACCCTGGATGAAGACGTAAATGTATGAACAAATGAATAGATGGACGGATGGACAAATGAATGAATGAACAATGTATGAAAGGATGGATTGATGGATGGATGGATGGATGAATGGAAGGACGGACGGATGGATGGACGGCTGGACAAATGAATGGATGGATCGATCGATCGATCGATGGAATATAACACAAGCTTAATATCAGGATCTCTGTGTCAGCTAGTATCCCTGTTCCCCAGAGAACTACTGCTTCCTCTTTAGAGTATGGCTTCTCATCAGTTTCTTTCCTGTGCCATGGTAAACATGTAAGAGCTCCATGCCATGGCTTCCTCGTTGTAGGACAACATGGTCTTACATCTATAATTCATAGGAATGTGCATGAAGAGGGATAAAGGTTAAAGATTATGGGTTTGGAAGAACTGTTATCTACTGCTTGTACTTTTAACTATTCAGAATTGACTAAAATCTGAACATATTGCGTTCATTTGTGCCACATTTCTAATGAGATCTGATATGTGGCTGTCAGTTGTTAAGCTTTTTAGACAAACATAATATTAATAAATTCCTTCTCATGAGCATTTCTTATTATGAGAATGGAAGTAGCTGTCCATAATGCCAAACATGTCAATACTACCATTCAATGTGGTAATGAGATTATTGTATTTTATTAAATATAAAACTAAGCAAGATTATTGTGTGTTGAATTTCTTTATTACTCTAAAAAAAAAAAAAAAACGTATTGCCCTGGTTTATGGGTTTATCCGGCCTGAATGTCTCAGCCCAATAAACACAAACACCACACCTGAAACAACTCCAGGAAGTTGATTTTCTTGAAATGGTTGTGTAAGCTTGAGCGCACACGCTTTACAGTGAGTCTTGGGAATGGCCCTTTGTTAAACTCATTCACTGCTTGAGTGCTTCATCAAATTGAGGGCACGACTCAACAGTTTCTTTGCCACAATATTACACCTGTCTTTTTGTTTTGTTTCTCCAAAACATGATCGCTTACCTTTCGAGCTGAGCCAAAGCATTTCTTGCTCTTAATATGTTCGTAGTTCTCTGATCCATCCTTTTTTAATGTTTTTTGAGTGGCGTGTTTTGAGACTCAGATGAAAACAGGAAGTAAAATTGTTAGTATGGCAGTTTGGCTTGAATCAGGGGGTTGACTGCAGTGGTTTTAATGCTTTTAAGGTTTATGTAGATGATCTCGGCCCCAAATATGCCATTGGCGAATCTCATCAAACAATCCTGTTTAGACTGATAAATAACAAACACTAGTTATCTAAATAAAATGTACAGTTTTACCTGTGCCTAACACACACGATGCAATTCATGGACGGTTTGAAATGAAACATCAATCACGTTTGGAATAGGGATCCATGTTTTTAGGATGAATATGATTTTTTTTCCCCTTGATACTGATATCAATACTGATCCTGAAATAAGCAAGCTAATTAATATTGATCGTCCTGCTCAGTTTTAGCTCTATCATGTGATGAGATGAACATCCATTTTTTGCAGATTTCACAACCACCTGATCAACAGCCCAAAGTGTAACCACTGAGCAACCGCTAGATTTGAGGGTTCAGAGGGTTTGGGTGATATGAGCTAGAAAAAAATTACTATGAATTCTTCTATGAAAGTACTGATGGAAGAGAATAACATGAGCTGTCTGCATTTTTTTCTTTTCTTCATAAACTGCTAATCATATATAATGTATGCACCTTTTAGCCTTGCACTTCAAAGTACCCCTGCATCCCAAGGAGGCTTCTTTGGCTGTCTTCCCAGAAGGCATGATAACGTCACCATTCGACTGGACCGACGGAGATCGGTTTACATATGTTAATGAGCATGGCACGAATCCAGCAACAAGTTGATGTGGTGAACGTTCCGAGTTTGCCGTGCACCTTACTAACTAGCAGCTTAGTCTAAACCCGCGGGGTTTAGAGAAACAGCTCCTCCACAACCGCCTGACAGGCGCCAAAGGGAATTTAATAACAGTGCCGGTTTAGGAAATGGGCATAATGCATTTCTTTGCAGAGGGCAAAGCAAAGTAGAGCATGATTACAGCCAAGTGGAAGCCAGGAAAGACCGTCCATCAAATCTGTAAGTGCATCAGATCCTGTGATGTTCAGTGATCCAAATGCAGCAATCAGGTAACAGGCATCACGCTTGGAGTTGTCCAAAAGAAGTACTCTAATCGTTACTGGTGGCACATTAAGAAGCTTTCTACTGCACCCTAAACAGAAGTTTTATTACGAAATTAATTTTAAAATGCTTCTTATTTTAAGAATTCATGCTAGCTATGTCTTCGTCACTCCATCGTTCATATTTTCATATTTCTATTCTGATTCCTTTTATTTTGCCTGCTTGTTTTATCAGAATCTCCATTAATGTTAAGTACCATGGGTTTACATTCAGAAGGAATTTGTCTTGAGAGCTTAATAACGGCAATTAAAATACAAGAAATGAAAATAATATTAATAAGGTAATATTTCTAAGGTAAAATAAGAAAAGTAAAAGAGAGAAGAAAGAGTTAGGAAATGAGACGCATAATATAAAGTACTATGAACATAAATATAAAATGTAAGAAAATAATAATGACGAAGTGGGCCAGTGCAAATGCCCTGAACATTGAGATTTGTGTGTAAATGTAGCACATATGAAACAGCAAAGTGGGGTTTTTCATTAATGTCCAAAGAGACAGAAGAGAGACAAATAACAGGACAGCAGTTTGTCCCCATGCTCCTATTCACACCATGCTCCAGAACATGGTAAATCCCATAACAACAAAAAAGCTGCTATGTTCCACACTGGGAACATAACCACAATATTGTGCTTCATCACCCTAAACAAGGAAGTCTCTCTTCTCTCTACTCAGTCCTGCTGCATTGCCTCTGTTTTTGCTTTCCATTTGTCTCACTTATTTCAGGTTTGCATGAGAGTGAAGTTCTGTCGATAAAACAGAGCCAAATGTCCTGAAAGGCGGGCAAACACAAAGTTATTATCTAAAGCAAGAAAGTGTTGCTTCAGCTCCGGCTAAATGACAGGAAGTGAAAAGAGACACAGAGGGAAATACAAAAGAAAACCCAAAATTGATTCAAAGAACATGATGACACAGTTACTGAATTCTCAAAAATCTCTTTTCTTTTAGCTTTCTATAACAGCAGCTCTGACAATCACAATCATAATATTTGATTATTTATATATTATCTATATAAGTATAGAAACAATATTCACAGAGATTTCTACACTAGACACTCCACATAATCTAATCTTAATCCATGACATACTTAAATGACTGTTAATATGGTGAAGTTTTCTTTAAGAAGAATCTTATTTAACATTTCTAGACAAAGCCTACCATGTCAGCATTTTGTAGCAAAGTTTTCCACCGCAGGAATGAGTCTCCAAGTCTAACAACAGAGAATGCTCTGCTTTTTGTTCTGCTTTTGTCCTATTAGCTTCAAGAAAAAGTGAGAGAAAGAACAGCTACAGTTGTTATAACATTAGATATGAAGTTAAATAAAGTTGTGTGGATGTTCAAAGCATTAAATGTAACTGGAAATGGATATAAAATGTGACATGTGGTTCTTTAAAGAATAAATCGGTGTGGTGTAAGCAGAATAAAACACGTTTGGGACATGCTGTTGATGGAAACAGTAGTTAATGGAAACTGTTAATGTTACTTTACATTATGCCACTTTACCCTGCCTGTGGTGATTGTTTTCTTATAATTGCACAACCCACAGTGATTTAATGCTTGCATAGAGGCTGGGCTGGAGGCTGGACGTTTGGGATTAATGAGGCAGGACAGAATGATGATGATAATCCTGAGAAGATTAGAATAATAGAGAGAAATGTTCTTGGATAGGAGGTGTTGAAGGAGGAGATGTGGAGGTGGTGGAGAGAGAGAGAGAGAGAGAGAGAGAGAGAGAGAGAGAGAGAGAGAGAGAGAGAGAGAGAGAGAGAATTGGAATTTGTAGGAAGTTTCAAGCATTCTTTTTCTCCCAAACATCACTTATTTCATAATTTTGATCTTTTTTGGGGGGTTGCTTTGGTTTTTATTTATTGTTTTGGTTACAGTTTCTGTCCTTGGGCTGCCATTGATTTTGTGTCCTGGTTTCTTTTTCTAGTCTAATCTAGTTCAATCCTGATTAATGGTGTTATTTAGTGTTTGAATTACTTTGGCTCTCTCATGAGTGCCCCCAATACCAGGCACCTAATACAAACCTAATGCAATATTTTTAACAGGACCTTTTGTTTTAAAAAAAAAAAAAAAAAAAACCCATAAATTTGAAAACGATTTTTCTTCTTTTTTAACCTTTTCTTTTTTTTTTTAAACTAAGCTTTGCTTAGTAATTTTTTAAGTAACATGTATTTAACACAAACATCTTGTATCAGCTGTGATGTCATCAATCTGTGACGTCATACAGTCTGAATAAGCTGCCATGACTATAACCACAGACTTTTTCATTTATTTATTTTTTGGTAGTATTTTTTAAATCACAGCCATAATAGCAAGCTTCCACATACACCCAAGAGTTTTCCCCATCATTCACATAATATGTATTATATTGTATGCAGTTCACTTTTAATTTTTAATAACCTATACTGCCTTGCAATTGTTTATTACACATTTCCTCCTGTTATATACGGTATTCTATTACTTCTATTACATACATATCCATATAACAATGCAAGTTCTAGTGTGCCTTCAATAAAGGTATTCTATTCTATTCTAGAATATTCTATTCAATTCTGTTCTAGTTTATTTACATTATATTATATTTAAAGTATACTCAATATTTTCAGCTATGTGATGCAAAGCCCAGCTTTTCTGCTTTTCCTGTCCCAAGCATTTTTCTTCTTTCAAAGGTTTCTGTATATAGATACATATTTAACTTCATCTCTCTCTGTATTTGGGAATTGACCATGAATATTGAAAAGACAGAAAAAAAACAATTCTGATTGTATGCAATTACAATGCAGTGGGGGCATGCTGATGTGACAGTTTCTCACCTGAAAATTCTTAAACCTGTGTTTTGTAACGCGTTAATACAGGTAAATGCTTCACTCACTTTAAAGAGGCCAAAATACTGCAGTATTTCTAGCAAAGCAAACCATTAAAAGCTATTTTACAGCAAACGTCGGAGGAAGGAGGTTTAGAGATGGGTGTTTAAGAGAAAAAACCCCACAAGGAAATGAGATTGTGTAGCAAGACACAGATGTGCAAGATGGAATAAACGTGAAAGAGTAATAGAGAACGATGATAAGGAATGAATGTGGTTTTATGGAAAGGTCAGGGAGTGAAAAATAGATTTCTGACTGCTTCTCTTCTATAGTCTGATGGAGCAGATGAAACCTATCTGTTATGATGACTGCAGCGGAGGACGGGAGCAAGGGGAGATCCATATCTTCTGTATCACATAAATGATGGGCCACGTCTGAAGCAAAATCGCTTTTCAGGGAGGAAAGCCAAGGACAATTTACTGAATTTCTTAAAGACTGATCATGGTCACCTCAAAGGCTATAATGTTGCTGTGGGTTAACTCGTTATAGGACATTGAGCAATTGGTGACAGCAACGAAAGAAATATTAAATGACTTTGGGGTAACAATTCATTTTATAGCTTTTACTACAGTGCATATAAATAATATGCATACAGATAATCTCAGTATCAGTATCGTTTTGTTGTTTTTATAAATGGCTATAACAAGTTGAGTCATGAATAGTTGCAACTAAATCTTGTAATTTCAATTATTTCTTTATCTTTCATCTATATTTATACGGAGACTGACTTTTGTCACCATGTGACTAAATATATCTAACAAAAAGCTTGTTTATCATCCCCTACTTGCTTTGCACTGCAAAATCTTTCAACTTACAGCAAATTAAAATGCACAGCTAGTTTCACTTTTTTCTACACACTCATCAATCAGGCCGAGAAAAATAAACCGAAGGTAGACGTGCCTGTTATCAGACTCCCATAGAAGGAAGACTAATGTCCTGAGGGATGTTTGTGGCAGACGGAAGTATAGTTGTAGGTACGGCTTTGAAATTACTAAAGACTCGGACCTGGTGATTCATTCTGTCGGTGGAATGGAAATGGACTTTCAATCAGTATAAACAAATAAATTATTTTATTGCCGCAAGTCTGATATATGGGTCAGGACATTGTTGGCTTTCAATGTGAGACGTTTGTTTTTACCTCTGTTCACAGAATTTTAGTGGTTGATGATAAACACCTTCACATTTTAGCTACTAAACACTTGGGGCATCTCAGAGATCTGAAATGGGTTTTATATCACCATCTTCCAGGCAAATAAATTCTGAAACTAAACTTACATTTTATCTTATATTTTATTTCTATTCATATTTCATGTGATACCCAGGCTAAAAATTTTGCCATACTTTTTTCCCTCTTTCTATTAGCAAAAACAAATAATGAAAACATATTCTATATGAATGTGCAAGTCCAGACATTTCTCATCAACCAACAGCGTTTCTTCCACCTTAGCACCAAATGCATTTCACATCTAAATTTAACGGCCCACCTACAGTCAGTCAGTGCTATTAAACACAGTGTCATTATTAATAAATGTAATTTTGCAGGAGGAGCGCAGTGCGGTGCGTGCCGTCCGCATTACCTTCCTCTTCCGAAGCATATTTCACAAACAAGTTGCACACTGGGTAAATAAAAGACACTTTCCTGTGTGGTCCAGTTTAGAGAATTAATCAAACTGTACTTCGCATGTAAAATTATCTTCATTTCTATTACTTCTTGTACTCCTGTACTGCTACATCAGCAGTTTTGTCTGTTCACATTTGCACTTCCAAGCAGACAAGCTGCACTACTACAAATTAACTGTCATGTCAGCTGATCAACCCCACACCCCATACATATCTTACAGGGAATATATTTTCATATACAGTCACACAGGCCTGGTTTCAGTCATTATATAACCTTTATAGTCTCACTATGTGCTGGATTGATTCATGTTAAAGCTAAGTTGTCCTTATTTTTCACATATACATTACTGCACAGTGAAAATCTTTCTTCAGATATCCTGTCCTCAGAGGGTTGGGGTCAGAGCGCAGGGTCAGGGTCTATAAGAGCAGAGCTGCATTCATATGCACACAAACCAACTTTCTACTGCCGGTCTTCCTGTATATCTTGAGTGACAGATGTCTCGAGCAATCAGCGGTAAGAATTCCATTCGCAAACTATACCTACCTTTTAGAATAGAATAGAATAGAATAGAATAGAATAGAATAGAATAGAATAGAATAGAATAGAATAGAATAGTTGTGTTTTTGGATTTGTTATTTTGTTTTCTGATTTGCTATTTTGTTTTGCACTTCTCTGCCACCATAGATTTTTTTTCACCCTGAAAACCCCATCCATGCCATGAGACATGGTGGTGGTAGCATTTGTACAATATGTATGGAAAAACTTATTAAGTTGTATTTCTCAAAATATAAACAAATTAGCAATTAAACTACTGTATTGTAAACCCTGATTTTGGTACAAGAATTGCTGAAGGTCAATAAAATCCATGCTAGCACAAAGTATATACTCATGTTACTGACTGTGGCTTTTCTTTTGTCTCTCATACCATACCTGCAACAAAGAAAGAAGTCCTTGTAATTCTGCCTTTTACATATTCATATTTGTATATAAGGTTGTGTCACAAATTCATAGCATTCTGCACTAATTAATTGTATGAAAAGTTTCAAAGCATAAGTTAGGGGCAAGGTTAATGCTCATACTGGTTCTTACTTGGTCTGAAAATGAAGCACAACTCATTAAAAAACATTGATCTCATTCAGTTTCATACAAGCATTTCTTATGAGACCAGGTTAGAGGTGAATGTCAGAGACAGAAGTAATAAAAAGAGGTAAAATTTAGTTGAATTAAGAACAGTTCTAACTCACAATATAGCATCTCAGATTAATATAAAATGTCTGGTGGCACAAAGACACAAGCTCTGCTTACTGTCTTACTGTTCTCCTCAAGTGCACGTGAGCTTCCTCTGGGTTCATCAGTCGCCTCCAACTTTTCAAAATCAAGCCAGTGGGTGGATTAAATACTTTACACACACACTGTGCCGTGCCTTATGATGGACTGGTATCCCTATCAGTGTGTTTCCACCAAGAGATCCAGGGTGCTCCATATCTACCATGACCCCATAAAAAGGATGAATAAATTGATAGATGAATGAATGAATGAATGAATGAATGAATGAATGAATGAATGAACGAATGAATGAATGAATGAATGAACGAATGAAAGAATGAATGAATGAATGGCTGGTATGTCGGTTGGTATGAATAACTGAATTAATTAATTAGTTAATGTATGACTGGGTGGTTGGATGGATAGATGAATGGATGGATGGATGGATGGATGGATGATTGAGTCAGTGGGTTGAGTCAGTGGGTGGGTGGGTTTGTATGAATGAATGAATGAATGAATGAATGAATGAATCTTTACTAGTGGAACACACAAATCACTATTTAAGTTGTAAATAGAAGAAGATCAAGCATTTGTGAGAGCCAGCATTACAAATGACGACCTATGAGCATTACTTATGATGATTAATATTAAAGCTAAAGAATGGGGTTTTAAAATTTATCTTTCTATTTTTTATTCCTTCAATAATATAGAATTTAATAAAAAGCAATCACATCACCTTGTGTGTTTGAATTCTACGAAATTTCTCATGAGATCTTATTCACAAAACGTGTGGAATGCACCAATAAATTATGGTTTGTAAAAAGAGTGTAAAAAAAACTAAAGCATTGCGTATGGGAGACATGCTTTAAAGACGATTTTGGTGCTTTGGGCTACAAAAAAAAGGAATTCCTGCAAAAACAGGGTTCCTCATTTTCCATTATCTACCAGAAAGATTATATCTTATATAGAGTATATCAGTTCGATTTAGCGTCCAGGCATTTAGCTCAGGTGTGATGAGAGAAGCAAAAAAGTATCCAAAAGGTTTTCCAGGAACCATAACCCAAGCTGAGAACCTAATGATGTGTTTCCTGGCTCAAACAGCATTCCTTTAAACAGCTATCATCTCCTATTATTCCCTAAGGATGCTTTAAGTAGACTTTGTCCATCCTTATACTCCTCTGAGAATTTCAACATACTTACTACAGGGCGTTCACCTTCCCTGTAACGTTTGTACAAGATGCCAAAAGGGCATGTGGGAGTAGTCAGTGATGAGTCATATTTAACATCTACTTTTTATATTACTGTATTCAGACTGTGCTACTCATTATTGATTGCTAACGACATGCTCTGCGTCAGGACTCGGGAATTCCTCACTTTATTCAATCTCTAATTCAACCACTTTCTTTATTAGAAAATGTGAACTAATTGCATTATAATGAACTGACTAAATGATTACTGCATTCATGGATTTCAATCATGATAATTAGATTGCTGTCATGTGTTTTAGAAAAGCAACAACAGAATTTCACTACAGGCACCAGAGTTGGGAACAGAAATCGGTTTCTTGCCAATTGGAGCAAAAATGAAAGCCTTAAAATCCAATATGTCAGTTTCTATTTGCAGAAACTGAGGATTAAGCCATGCCTGTTCATCCAAGCCAGTTTAGTCAGCTGCCACAGAAAACTCAATCAATTTACCTGAATGAAAAATCGCCCCTTTATTGAAGAAAATGGCTGCCATTTATTAAGAAAAATCATAGGGAATGGAGTAACAGGAGCAATTTTTACTTTTCACATTTGTTGAAACAAATCAATTTCTCACCATAGATACAAATGAAAACTAAATGTTTTGTGACGCTTTGGCAACTGATATCTCTGTACTGAGTGAGAAAAAATAGGCTTATGGGAAGGTATGCGCTCTAAATAACAGACTTTAATTCTAAGTGAACATTGAGCTAATGAAAAAGGTGAGGTGAGCCTTGGTTGGAGTGTTTGAATAAAAATACTTAGATTTTCTTTCACATCAATAATTTAACATCTTGGAATCTTTTAATTGTGTTGCAGCAGGTGGTGTTGGTGTCTCACAGCTTCAGGGTCTGTCTGTCCTGAGCTCGGGTTACGGTCCCTGCAAAGTTTTGCATGTCTTCCCCTTGTTGTTTGGTTTTCATCAGGGTACCAGCCAGTAGATGGACTTGCTACACAAAATGATCCGTATCTGTAAATGTGTGCTGTGTGTTTTATTCAGGGTGTACACCTGCCTTCATGCTAACTATTCTAATATAATAAATATGCCTCCCTTCGCACTTTGTGTAGTATTTATTGCAGGTATATATCTTGAATCTACACAAAATAGGCAGGGGGAATCAGTATAGCTTGCAGAATTGACATTGAAAATGATCATTTAAAAAAATATATTCACCTGATTGCTGTGAAACCCTAAACTAAACTAGTTCTGATGGAACCAGGTCCCATTAGAAGTCACATAATAAGTTGAATGTTATCAACCTGTGCACAGTTAGTGTCACATGATCTCAGTAAAAACACACTCTTTCCTGGTTTAATTATTAAAAACGTTCCAAATTTGAAGATTGCTTAGACACCATTACATTCATTGTTTATAATGTGCACACCTTCTATTCAATTCAATTTATTTGTATAACAATGGACATTGTCTCAAAGCAGCTTTACAGAAATATAACACAGAATAAAAATGCTAAAGTTTAAAAATTAAATTTATCCCTAACATTTATCCCTAATGAGCAAGCCTGAGGCGACGGTGGTGAGGAAAAACTCCCTGAGATGATATGAGGAAGAAACCTTGAGAGGAACCAGACACAAAAGAGAACCTCATCCTCATTTGGGTGACATTGGACAGTAAATAATATACATGTAAATAACGTCCTTTCTTCAACAGTTTATATTCATGAAGAATTGTGCAACCAAGAGCTCTTGATGAACTAACAGGTCAGTGTAGTTTCTGAGTTCATTATTGACTTAACACTAATTCCTTCCTGCTGAAAGCTGACTGATGCAAAGACATTCAATGTTTATAACGTGGCACAGCGCCAATGCTGCCTACAGAAGGTGATCTACAAAACATCAGTGACCAGGTAAATAGGGGATTATTCATAGAAACAAGTCAAGGATATATCTGAAGTTGCTGTAGAGGAGATCCATGGCTCAGATGGGAGAACCTGCTCATGGGACCACCGTAGCTCATACACTCACATTTGTAGTTTGACAAAAAGACATTTTGGATAGGTTCTTTGGTATGATGAAACTAAAATGTAACATTTTGGCCTTTGGTTCACAGCACTATATTTGCCCAACCCTGCTCATCATCCTGAAAAAAATCCAAACAATAAAGCATGATGGTGGTAGCATAATACTGAGTGTTACTTTTGGTATCTTAGTTGCTTCTCTAGCTAATTTTATAAATGGTTTAGCCTGTCAGAGGCATTGCTCTTTACTGCCCCACTATTTATATTGTTACTACACTACAAGAATGATTTGCCTAAATTTGCCCTTTTAATGCACATAATGAAAGCTTCTTCTATATACAGTAATAACCAGTTCTTGTGTTTTACAGTCATTAGTTCACCTCAAAAGTTAGTATACAAATATAGTCTGGCTCAACAGTCTGTCTCTACCCCTGTCTGGTATGAAATGACATTGTTTCAGAAAGAAAGACAGAAAATTTGATTAGAGAAAGTTTCATTTTCAGGCTTGTATCTGCATTAGATCAAACCTATATTTCCTCATATGGGTTCACCATGTCTCACTGATGGACAGTGCATAAAAGTTGCACGAGCAGGGATTGGAATTTCATGTATCTTTCGACCTCCATAGTGTTTATATTACATCACATACTTCCTGTAAACCCAGGCAGCCTTTTGGGAACACTACTGAGCTACATAACTCTGATGAGTTAGGAAAGGCTGCAGTCTATTCCAGTGATGCATTTAACCCCAGCCTCTCTACTTCAGCATCTGGAAGATATCATTAAACTGACTTCATGCCTTTAGAATAGTGGGTGATCAGATGGAGTGTGCTTTAGTGTAAAGCTAAAACCAACGCTTCCAGAAGTGAAGCAGTGTTATGACGGGTCTTCTGCTGACTACCCTACCATGACGCCGCTTGTTTTTATAAATAAATGAAACGTCCTACTTTTACTTTTACTTTTACTTACAATTAATAGTTAATAGAAAACCTTTTAACATCTCGGGCTTTTGCATCTCCAGGCTTCTGAAAATGAGACAAAAATCAAAAAGGTGAAACAGATCGTGCCGCAATACATACGTAGGTGAGCCGAGCTCTCAGCCCTATTGTAAACCTGCAGATAAATCAGAGCGAGGCTAGAGCGTGGCAAGCCACAGCATTAGTGTATCAAACAGTCAGTTTCTCTCCAGCTCTCTTCCCACGTTTGGTGCTGTGCAGAAACCCAAGGGCACGCTTCAGTGATGTGAATGAAAATGAAGAGGACGCACGCCAACCATCTCTTCTGATTACTGTCAAGACTAGGAGTGGCTATAAATTAAAATCCTCTCCAATAGAGCAGAAAGGTGTTAATGGTGTGAAATGGAGGGGCGTTAGATGGGATAAATTCTGTGAAATCTGTGTCATTTGAATGCATCTGAAAAATAAAACTGGCTAATTAATGCTGGTAAGCATAAAATTAAACTGCTACACTGAGTGTTCCCATGCAGGTTGGAACAAATACTCAAGTGCATCTATAGTACTTCTAAAGCTATAGTTCCAAATAGGGTTACTTCTTAGTGCACTTCCTGCTCCAGTACACCCATTTTAAAATCAATAAGGGCTTGTTAATGAGCTGATGAGTCAAGTAACGAGTTCAGTTTGTGTTCGAATAGGGGATCAAAATGTGCAGTGCAGGGAAACACCAGGAGAAGAGCTGGCAAATGCTGCAGTAAATAAAGCATTAGTTAATTAGAGAATGAATCATGAAATCATTGTGCAAATTCCACCATTACATTTTTAACATTTCCTTTTTTAATCTCTTATGAGGATTGAAAGACAATTGCTTTTTAACCTCCTAAAGCAAGCTTATGAAATTGGAGCGAAGGCTCAGTCAGCAGAATGCAGATCAGTGGGCAGGGGTTTTGAGGGAGGATATCAGCACAAAGACATGCTCATTAAACAGTCAGGTTTGTTCCTAATCATGCAATAAGCCTTCAAAATCTTTATGAGTGCACTCAAAAAGGTAAGGCTTTTTCACTGAAGATTGCTTATGCTAGCCAGTTAGCTGGCACTAGCAGTGATTGAAGCTTTAAATAAATAAAGATGGCTTGAAATATCCTTAAAATCCTGTCAGATAAACTAATGTTAGCTAGCCAGCATTAGCATCAAAATCTTTTTGAATGTAATTTAAACATATTTGTAGCAATCCTGTCAGGTTAGCTTATTAAATTCTGGATATTTATTAATATACTCACAAATCCTCTCAATTGTTTTCAGGATATAATGTAAGTCAGTTAGTGACATACAGAAAAAATAAAAATTCTCCAAGATTAGCTCATGTTAGCCAGCTAGCTAGGGCTAGAGTATAAGAGAATAGTATAAATACTGTATAAATAGTATAAATAATGTTGTTAAATTAGCTTCGGATATCGAAGTTTCCTCATAGTATCCAGTGGGCTTGAAATAGCAGTGAAATTCCTTTATGTTAATATTAATTTTAATGTTAATATTAATATTAATTACAGAATTAATTCCTATTCTGTAAATAGTGTTAGAAGAGAAAAATTTTAAAATAAATCCTGTCAGGTAAGCTGCTGTTTGGCGGCTTGCTAATATTAGTGGTGAGAGTTTTGAACATTTATACACAGAAGATATTTTTAAAAAAAAAACCTCTCAGAAATCCTCTCAGACTAGCTCAAGTTAGCCAGATAGCTAGGCTTAGAAGAAAATCTTATACATATGGTGTTAAATTAGCTTCAGAAATCTAAGTTTCCTCACAGTATTCTATGGACCTGAAGTTGTTCCATAAATAACGTTAGCTGAGAAAAAATTTAATAGATCCTGTCAGGTAAGCTCTTTTCCAGCAGCTAGCTAATATTAGTGGTGGGATTTTTGAATATTTATACACAGGAGATCAGAAATCCTGTCACATTAGTATACATTAGCCAGCTAGTCCCAGAAATCCTGTCAGGTTGCTTTATGCTATCCTATGGTTTGATATAGGAGTGAAGACTATGACATTTATGAGTATGATTTCAAAATATTTCCTCAGAAACTTTATATAACTCATAAATCTAGTTTTAGGAGGGAAGATTATGAATTCGGATATAAATCCTGTCTAGTTAGCTCATGTAAAGTGAATATGTAAAACATTCATAAATGCCAATAACTTTTATGGCTGCAGAGACACGTTCTCATCCGATCATAGACTATAAATTGCACAGGTTAGTGTTTTCTTTTCGTGTTTGCATC
Source organism: Hemibagrus guttatus (assembly GCA_033459395.1). Classification (NCBI taxonomy): domain Eukaryota; kingdom Metazoa; phylum Chordata; class Actinopteri; order Siluriformes; family Bagridae; genus Hemibagrus; species Hemibagrus guttatus. Next base: position 24,802,589 of record JAUCMX010000007.1, read on the forward strand.
AAAACTTGTTTGCATCATTGGAAAGCCAAACGAAGCCAACCAAAGCGAATTTACAAATTTTACAGATTTTGGCATGCGTTCAAAAGCTACGTGACTTTTTCGCCCGTTTTTTTGTGATGTGGGTGGTCTGCTCTATTTTTAGCCCAAGCTTGGTGGGATGACTTCCTGTGAGGACCCTTGACCCTTGGAAATTGGTAATGTTGGTAATGTTTTTGGACAGCTGGAACAGATTATCTGCATTTACATTGTTTCTTATGGGAAAGTTTGTTTCGCAATACAAATTTTCACCTTAAGAACGAATTAAATTCATATGCCGCGGTTCCACTGTACTTCAATTTCTGCTAGATAAATGTTCCAAAATAATGGTTATGTCTGTTCTGCATGTGATTTAAAATATTAGAAATAATCTACAATAATCATATGCAAAATGTTCTAATCTTCATTTTAAGCACCAAATGTTTAAGAGGATGTGCATAAAGACAGGTAGACTCTAAAGATGTGAGAGTTTTTTTAGATAACAGACAACGTGCGCTGTAAGACTGATCCGAGGAATTTGCTTAAAGCCAGCTGTGGATTTCAAAGATTTCAAACTCAGTTCAAATGTCATTTTTGTCTCCATGTCTGCTGTCACAGGAAGATGACAATAGAAGTTAAACATCACCTGCCACGTTGCTTGCTAGTGTGAACCCAGAGTAAACTTGGATACCAAATGAAAGAAAGCAAATAACAAACAGATCAATCCAGAAGTTCTGATTTTTTTTTTTTATCACCCAATCCTGTCACTGTGACTCTGAGAATGGTGATATGTGTGAACAGTAACAGGTTTATTAAAAGAAAGCTCAAGAGAAGGTGAGAGACGCCATGTCAAGCCAAGAACATGTAATCGAATGTCTAAAAAATGTACATATATGATAGAAACGGTGCTAGATTTAAAAAGAAAAAAAAAACTGTTATGTCATTTGGCAGATACTTTTATTCAGAGCGACTTACATTTTTATCTCATTTTATACAACTGGGCAATTGAACGAAGCTTGGTGGACCTGGGTTTCACACTCACAACCTTCCAATAAGTCCAATGCCTTAACCACTAACCTCTCACATCCCCTGATATGAAACTTTCTTGATGAAATACAGTCCTGTTTTGTTGTATTAGCAGTGAGCTAGAAACCTAATGCATATTTACACTCTATACAACGTGACAAACACTGCCAACTTCTCATCAACCTATATGATCAGATCCCAGAGTCCCTGTGGTGCAATATTCAATTCCATGGAAACTCGATGTCACAGACACGGATGGATGCATACAGATACGACCCTGTGGACTTGAGTGCAGAGATTATCAATGGTGAAGAGATGATCGATTCTTTTCCATCATGTTTGAGTGGAAAGACCTTCCTGGATTCCACCTAACGTATCTGAATCACTAAGCCTTCGAAAACAAAATGCTCGCCGTAGCCTCGCCTTGCTTCACATGAATGTATCACTTCTCGTGTCCCCAATTTAAAGCATTCAATCCAACACGCTCCTTCAGATTAGGTGATTCTTCACAGCTGTAAGACCCAGCCATCTTTCCATTTGCGTGATCGCAGGAATGAAATGCATAACAACTTCAAATCATCCTTCACCGATTGTCTCGTAGCAATGCGACTTTACAAATCCATCTCCTGTAAACCCTCGGATTTAAATTCCAACTCCGTCAACCTTGACGGCTCAAACGCTCGAAAAGGGTGCAGAAGAAAATAAGATCACCTGAGTAAAAGAGCAGGAGAAAAAAACTTGAACCGCATCACGCCTGAGAGAACATTTCCAATACAGAAAGCTGCACATCAACAACAAATTGGTTTTGTTAAGCCACCGTGGGCCTCCGTGGGACTTGCCGCCCTGCTCGGTTAGCGAAGTTGAGATGGAGTTTTCATTGTCTTCTACTTAGCAGAAGTCTGAACAGATAGAAGACGGAGACAGAATACAGAGGCCTTGTGTTTCTGCTGCAGTTGTGCGGAGGGTTTTAAGTGGCACAGCCAGAGTTGTTTCTATTTAGTCGAGGTTTAAAATATAGTCAAGTTTCAGTTAAATCCTATTGATTATTTGTACTCTAGCTAAAACGGCACATGGTTTCTGTTATTTCCACCCCTGGAGTCCGCAACAAAATCAGCCTTCCTTGTTACACTGCTGTATTGGATTACTGTCATTGTGTGGTAACGCTTAAGATTTCTGTTATTAATAACTTTTAAAAACGCAAAGCAAACATCACACCTGTTGACTGTCCTTAAAACAATAACAGACTAAACAGATACCCCCATTAATCTGTGAAAAAAGTATACAAATAATAATAACTTATTGAACTGACAAGTTAATTGGCTGAATAAGATTTGAGTTTAAAACCTTAGGAACCGACCTAGTATTGAATTATGCTATGTGAGGAATAAAACACTGCTGTTTTATTTACAGCAAAACAATTAACGACAGAGTGGTGTGATTTGTACCAGTACATTTTCCCAGTAACCAGTACATTTAGAGTAACTGATGGGGTAAGAATAATATTAGTATTTCATCTGTAAATTGGTTCTAGAGCATTTTCATGTAACTTTGGGGTAAAACCTGCTTTTGTGATTGCAGTGAACTACATGTATCACACGAAGAAAAAGAAAAACAACAATATTCTTTAATCTTTTCAAAAGAAAAAGTGTTGCTTCTACAATCGATTGGCTGGCATAGTGCAGCTTGGCATTACTCTTTAATCAAGTTGACTCAAACGATGCTAAAAATGCACCTAATGAGCCGTGTCCTTTCACAGTCAGATGGATCATGTCAGCATTTTATCTCCCGCAACATGTCATCAACTCAATGTAATGAATATAGCAGACCTTTTGACCCTCCGTGTCTTCTTCATATATTGGATATTCTGTATGGGTGAAGTAATCTTCATCCCAATGTCAGATAAAATACCAGAGGTCATGAGGTCATCAAGGATCAGCCAACCTCTTTATGTCATATCTGTTACAATACAGGGATAGAATTTGATCCGGATTAGCGCATGACTTGTAAAAGTTGTAGTCTGACCCCAGATTTCAATGATCAAGCTTTCAAGAGCACAAATGCAAATGCTTTTGCAGCTGTAAGACGATAATCCTTAAAACATCAGCTTCTTTTGACTTCTAAGGATCAGCAAATTTGATTAGCGTAGCAAATCCATTTGTCGAACTTTCTTTTCAATTAGATTATGCTTTGCCCATTGCCGATCAGCTATCCACTCAGAGCCAGGACAGCACGAGTGTAAACGTTAATGAAATAAATGAACCCAATAAATGCATAAATGAACGCGCTCGGTGCATAAAATGAATAAACGGCATCATTAGCACCACTTTTAGCACTTAAACACAATGACTTACAAACAACCTCTACAGTAATAACCTCAGGAATAATTCAATTAATTCTTCTGCAGTAAGAGTATTATATTCGTCAGGGTCGAGGAGTCTATCCTAGGAACGGTGGGTGTGAGACAGGAGCGATCTATTGCAAGGTACCAAACACACATTCACACAAAGAGGCAATTGTAGCATAACTAATTTGCTAACTGGAAGGTTTTTAGAAGGAAACTGGAGAACCTACAGGAAAAACCTGGCTGGAAACCATGTGTAGCTGCATGTAGACAGTAACCTGAGCTCATGAGCAAACAAGGGACCAGCAGCACCACTGCTACCTGCTGCACCACCATGCCACCCTGTTTAATACAGTTTAGCCTTATTTACTGTAGAATTATTCAATACAGCGGAACCTTGGCATACGAATGCCCTCCCTTATAAATTTTCACCTTAAGAATTGAAATTTTGCACATTTTCGGCATACAAAAACCATTCAAAACTTGTTTGAGTCAGTTTGTTTGGAAAGCCAAACGAAGCCAACTAAAGCGAATTTACAAATTTTAAGATTTTTTTTCAATCAGAGAAAGCTGTTTCGAAAGAGTCGACCAACAATACCAAAGTTGTCTTCGTCATGCATTCAAAAGCTACATGATTTTTCTCATGTTTTTTTTGTTGACAAATTGGTGGAGTGGGCGGTCTGTTCTATTTTTAGCCCAAGTTTGGTGGCATGACTTCCTGTAAGGAGCCTTGACATGGAATGCTTGGCTTGGGTCAGGTCTTTGTAAGCAGCCATACAGTTTACATACGCTTCATATTGGGAATATTGCTAATATTCTTGGGTTGCTGGAACAGATTATCTGCATTTATGTTATTTCTTATGATAGGAACTCGCCTCCAGAACGAATTACATTCGTATGCCAAGGTTACACTGTAATTCATAAGTTAGTAATTAGTCTGTCATACCTGGTCCTGATCTAACATCTGAAGATTATACAAGCTTAACAAGAACAACAGTTTGGTTACAAAGTCAATATTTTAAAGCTATTTTAAAGCTGAACCTTATTTTGTTATCAAAAAATCATAGGTTTAAATATATAAAAGATAAATCTAATAGATTACATTTTCTCTGAATATCAACATATAAAATAGTAAAAATAATACACATCTGAAGTACATTTAGTAGTAGTATTTTGTTGTTCTACTGATAAACAGGACTGTAAAATCACTGCCAGACATTTACTTTTAGAAAAATCAAAATTTGCATAGTGCAGCCAGTCCTGGATATGTGTACAAACAACTAACTTGTGACTTCTACCTGATAAAAACTAAAGCTTTTTCCCAGAGGGCCAAAAAATGGATTTGCCCCTGTTTTGGGGGTAAATAGACACTAAGGGTTTTAAGAATTTGTATTTCTGTTTGTTTTTTACTAGCCCACCAGGGGCAATATATTCATAGAAAAGTTTCACAAAAACAAAAATGCTTAGTTTTTTTCACACAAATGTTTCTATGTTCAAAGTAAATGGTGATATCAAACCCATTTCTGCTCTCTGAGATGACATCATTAGATACAACTTTATTGTCATTGCAAAGTACAGGTACATAGCAATGAAATGTGGTTTAGCATCTACCAGAAGTGCAAATAGCAGAAATTGTGCAAATGAACAAGTGCAGATAAATTATTATCTTTAACCATTTAAATTCTGTGTAAGGTTATCCAACAGAGGTAAAAACACACGTCTCACACTGAAAGCCAACAGAGTCCTGCCTCATTTTATGTCAGACTCACAGCAATAAAATAATTCATTTGTTTCCACTGGGTGAAAATGTCCGATAAGTCGATTTCTTTTTCAGTGATATAAAATTAATGTAATGCTGAAAAGAGTTAAAGAACAAAGCATGCCTACTATATAACATATACATAGAAGAAACCAACTTCTTTTATGCAAAATATAGTATAAGTCTATTGATCCAATAGATTTGATTTAATACTATAAGTCAGAGTGCATCTCAGTCTAATAATCTGAATCTTTTTCTCTTACTGTAATTAAAGTTAGTGTAGCATGGGTCAGAAATGATCTTGGTAACACCTCCCTGTCCACTTTGAGCCTCTTTCCTCTCTGCACAGTAGAGATGACATTGATATCTACGTTTAACGGAGATTCATCCGATATTTTCAAGCTTCAGAAAAGTTCCTGATGATGATGAAGCGTTAACGTGAAAGGTCATAGGTTTTATACGAGTGGAAGCATACTAATGATTAGATATTTACTAATAAAATTTAGACACACTCGCCTGGTATGATTAACAACCAAGAGAAAGATATAGTAACTATTTTCAGACTCGAGTCATTACAGCTTGGCATCTACAACCGGCTGTAAAGAGAAAGGACAACACCAAGGTCCCAAATAATAAAGTCTGCATATCCTACAACTCGTGGAGTAGCTTTAATCTTGTAAGGCGTATATATATACACAAGGTACCACAGATAGACTGGACAAATCCCATTAGTTTTTATAGTCTTTTACTCAGATTTTATCCTTTCATCTTTCAGGTGCTGTATTGGTTAATTCAACATAAAACAAGAGCTGTAAAGTGACATCCTTCGATGGTAACAGTCTTACAGGCATTTTTTAACTAGCCAATGTGTAGGCAATGTATTCAAGAAACAGAAGCATTAAGATAAAAAAAATTTCGTGTGTTGTTCCATGTGATAGTCATTGGATTATCAGATAATAAACAAACCAGCAGCAGTGGGTTTTTTTGTTTTTTTTGGTGCTGACTATAAGAAGTTGATGGACAACATATCTACACTTTGGGGCATAAAATAAATGGACAAGCCAGAAAGTACAATAATGCAGTTTTCTGAATTTAGCAATGTATAAATACAACAAAACACAAAAGTAAAGACTGAACACACAACATGCAACAAGTTAATATAGATGTCTTTAGTCTTTAGAAACTTGCAGACAGCTTTTAAGACATGGACATGTCAATGTTTCATTCAGTTTCACTGCATCCCTGTAAGGAGTTACTGGGAGAGTTCCTTGCCAGACCTCCAAGGGGTCCACACAAGTGGTTTATTTGTGTATCACCACGTTATTCCTATGTGGGCGGCGTCACGCCCTTTCCTAATGTGTTTTCCCTCTTTCTCACCTGTCCCTTGTTTTGTCTTGGTCAGTGTCAGTCATTATATTTATATAGGTTGACTTTGTTGACGTAAACTTGTGTGTGTACCGTAAGGCCGGATGCCGTGTTATCTAGGTTTTTATGGCATAGTCATGTTTTGTTTAGGTTATCTAAGTTTCCATGTCATAGTTAGGGTTTGTTTCTGTTACTTTTAATGTAAGGCTTTGTTAGGCTTTGTTTTGTTAAATAAAAGCAGTGCACCTTCTGGACCCCTGCATTTGGGTCTAATCTTCTACTGCGGGCAATCCAGCTTATGGCAGACATCCGGGTTCGATCCTTGCCATCGGCGGTGCCCTCCTCTGTTTGTTACAATCCTGCAGATGATAGACGAGCTCTCAAGAAGCTACATTAAGTGTTGTAACATAAAGTGGGTTCGCAGCCTAAATTCTGCACCAGAATGGAACTAGATAACTAACTACAGAAGCTATCTATGTAACATTTATGATTCCAGGACATTAGCTATTTTTTAAACATAGAACAACTTCTGGCGTTAAAGTCCTGAATCTAATTGGTCAGCAGGCGTTTAATTAATTTTCTGTAATAGCAGTTTCAACACATTTGTACCAATACATTGTCTTTCTAATAGTAACACCTTATGCAGGAAGAGCCATATATAAACCAGAGCCATTATGAAGAGCCATTATGAAGCCAAAATCATTATGAGCCAAATTATGAGCCAAAATCATTTTCAAGGATAGGAAAAAGAGCCATTGTGATTAAATATAACATTATATATATATATATATATAAGTTTCCATGTTATAGTTAGGGTTTATAAAAAATAATAAGTAAAATAAAATAATATAATATAATAAATATAAATAAAAAATAATAATAAATAATAAATAAATAATATAAAATAATATATAAAATAACTTATTTTTTTGTATTATTAGGGGGCCACAGTGGCTTGGTGGCTAGCACGTTTGCCTCACACCTCCAGGGTTGGGGGTTCGATTCCCGCCTCCACCGTGTGTGTGTGTGTGTGTGTGTGTGTGTGTGTGTGTGTGTGTGTGTGTGTGTGGAGTTTGCATGTTCTCCCCGTGCCTCAGGGGTTTCCTCACTCAGTCCAAAGACATGCATTGTGGGTTGATTGGCATCTCTAAATTGTGTGTGTGTACCCTGTGATGGGTTGGCACTCCGTCCAGAGTGTATCTTGATGCCCAATGATGCGTGAGATAGGCACAGGCTCCCCATGACCCGAGAATAGATCGGATAAGCTGTAGACAATGAATGTTTATTATTATTTTCCTATAAACTCATGCCTTGTCATATTTTATTACAAACTTATATGAAATCTGTTCAAACCCTTTTACTAGTACATGGCATTCCATTCTGCACTGACTTATCAGACATTTTCAGCCAAGTTTAAATAAATGAATTATTTTATGGTCTGCTCTAAAATTAGGCTGTTGGCTTTCAGTGCATTTTTCCTCCTGTTAGATTAGCTTACACAGAATTTTAGTGGATGAAGATAAAGACCTTCAAATTTTAGATGAAGAAATGGGTTTACTTTGAAGATAGAAACATTTGTGTGAATAAAAAGTAAACCATTTGTTTTTACTGGAAAGTATCTATGAATATTTTGCTCCTACTAGGAATACTTCAGCAAAGCTACAAAATCCTAAATTACTGAGTGTCTACTTTCTAAGGAGCCATTAATGTCCACTGTGTAGTGTAAAATGACAAAGAAAATCAATGCTGAACATGGGCATGACAAAGACAGGCTCATTTTGTATGTTTGTCAGACAGAATTTCGGGAAAATCTATAAAGAAAAATACATGCCATTGTATTTTCGACCCAAACGAGGCATCCTTGTGCCGACTAACTTGATGGGATTGAAATGCAGAGAGATAACAGTCTGATCCTCCACATCCTTCACATCTTCACCTTTTACTTCTTTTGGAATGACTGACTACTACAGCACACACGCTTTGAGTGTGAAGGACATTTTGGCCCTCCTATGTTCGGACAATTTTTATTGGAACTGGTGAGTAAATATACAAGATCGCTAAACCTGGGAAACCTGCATTGGTGCCATCAAACTTTACCAAAATAAGTTGTCTCAGAGGGCATTTGAGACATCTTCTAAGTGGGACAGCCTTCATTATCACAGTTCTATGCAAAAGCTGGCCGAAACTGTGTTGTACCTAGGTGGTCACTTTCCTAGGAACTATTAGAAGATCTCTGTCTCTCTCTCTGTCTCTCTCTCTGTCTCTCTCTCTGTCTCTCTCTGTCTCTCTCTGTCTCTCTCTCTCTCTCTCTCTCTCTCTCTCTCTCTCTCTCCCTCTCTCTCTCCCTCTCTCTCTCTCCCTCTCTCTCTCCCTCTCTCTCTCTCTCTCTCTCTCTCTGTCTCTCTCTCTCTCTCTCTCTCTCTCTCTCTCTCTCTCTCTCTCTCTGTCTCTGTCTCTCTCTCTCTCTCTCTCTCTCCTCTCTCTCTCTCTCTCTCTCTCTCTCTCTCTCTCTCTGAGAACATTCTGTATATCTGCCATGTGGTGGCTGATTTCTCTCATTGTAGCTCGATTGTGTGAAATCTATAAACACATTACCTCATGAATATACAACTCGGCATGGCTCCATGGATAATGCTCTGGAGTATTAAAGTGTTAGAAGGTTGCAAGTTACCATAGTAGAGTTACCTAGTAGTCCTACTAGTAGGGGAGCAAGACCCTTAACCTTTAACCTTGAGTTGCTTTGGTTTAAGTCTCAACCAAATGAACAAATAATCAAAATCATTTTCAAGGATAGGAAAAAGAGTTTCTCAGCAAAATTTCATACATTTCTTCGTCACCAGACTGTATTTGGCTGAGGGCCACACCTTGTACAGCATTCATGAGTTCATGGCTTTCTATTACTCTTTAAATTATTTCTTACCTAACACTCTTAAAACTACTCTTGGCTAGGGAGGTTTCTCCTATTATTCACTGGACTGCGGTGATCATCTACACCACGAGGTCCTCTGGGTCTTGGATTGTCCAAGGACGGCTTATGTCCCAGAAGACACTTATATAAGCTAATGGCAGATGGTGAAAGAAGGGAGTCTGAGGCTCTGGGGAGAAGAAAAGACACCAATGGGACTAAAGAGTGCACGTCCTCTAGTGAAGAAAAGAATTATTCTCTTTTTCTCCCTAACATTTCCATTGACATCATCACATCAGGTGTCTGCTGTCAAGGGGTCCTGAGGGAAGGTTCTTTGAATGACAAAGAGGAAGACGGATCAAATTAATCGGTTGCTTTTTTTCTATTTTGGCTCATCTTTTGGAACTTAAAAAAAGTTGGGACTATGCAGTAAAATGAGTCACTGTCTCACACCTTTTCATCAGAATGTGATCTTCAATTGATTCAATTGTTAGATTTCATTTCTAATTAAAAGTTGACTTTTGTGGTTTAAACTTCTTTCATTTTCACTTCGGTTTCGCTCAAAGCCACTCAACTACGTGCTTATAGTGGTGCAGTGAGATTCGGGTTTTTCTTTATCCTTTCGTCTGCCAGCTCTCTCACCTCTACGGTTGTACACCCTTCTCAAAGAGTTTTTCATGCCAATACAGCCGTCAGCGCCATTGAGTTCATCATCATGTAGATCATGTAGATGGTTGAGACACTGAACTACTAATATGAGAGATCAAATCCCAGGACCACCAAACTGCCAGTGCCGGGCCCTTGATCAAATCCCTTAACGCTCAACTGCTCAGTTGTATAAATGAGTTAAATATAAGTCTCCCTGGAAAAGGGCATCCTCCAAATGGCTTAAATGCAAATAAAATATAAATCAATATCTAGTCACGCCGTGCCTCTGCTATAACTGAGAGCATATACAGTCATGTGAAAAAATTAGGACATCCCATTGAATATTTAGTTCTTTATGAAGAAATGTCAACATGTAAATTTCTGATCTTGTTTTAATTTGTACTTGTAAATGAAAGTGATGTAATTGCATGTAAGCAACAAAATATCACTTTGTTTTCACTTATTAAACAAAAGAAATCAACAAAAATGAGTATTTCACCTGAGGAAAAAGTTAGGACACTCTGTGCCCTAATAGCTAGTGTTTCCCCCATTGGCTGAAATAACCTCAGTGAGACGTTTCTTGTAGCCATCTACCAGTTTCTGACATGGACTGAAAGAAAGTTTCCCCCACAGAATTCTTTCAGCTGTGTGATGTCTGAGGGGTTTCTTGCATGCACAGTCCATTTCAAATCACCCCACAGGATCTCAATAGGATTTAGATCTGAGCTTTGACTCTGCAATTCCAGAATTCTCCATTTTTTACTTTTCAGTCAGTCCTTGGTGGATTTACTGGTGTGTTTTGGGTCATTGTCATGTTGCAAGGTTCAGTTCCGCTTTAGCTTCAATTTTCTGACAGATGGTCTCACATGTTCCTCAAGCACCTTCTGATACAATGTAGAATTCATAATGGATTATGTGATGGTGAGCTGGCCAGGTCCTGCTGCAGCAAAGCATCCCCAAACCATAATACTTCCACCTCCATGTTTCATAGTTGGTATGAGGTTCATTTGCTGGAATGCTGTATTTGGTTTACGCCAAACATGCCCTGTTATGGTGTCCAAATAATTAAATTTTAGACTCATTTGTTTGAAGCACGTTATTCCAGAAGTTTTGGCCTTTGTCTCTGTGTTCTTTGGGAAACTTCAGTCGTGCCCTCATGTTTTTTTAGACAGCAAAGGTTTCTGTCTTGCACACCTCCCATAATAATTAAAATTGTGTAGTCTCTTTCTGATTCATGCACTTTGGCCTAAACTGTAGCAAAAAGCTTGCTGTAGGTGCTGTGATGATATTTTAGGGTTTTTGGAGACGTCTTTAAGCATCTTGCAGTCTGCTCTTGGCGTGAATTTGCTTGGACAGCCTGACCTGGTCATGTTGGTAGTTGTTTTAAATGTTCTCCACTTGTAAATGACTTTCTGGACAGTGGAATTGCTGATTACAAATTCTTTTGAGATTTTTTTTTTTTATCCCTTACCAGACTCATAAGCATCTGTTTCTGAAGGCCTTAGAGAGCTTTTTGGATCTCACCATGGTGATTGTTACGGGTAGCAGGGCTGAGGGTGAACCACTAGGGGGCCCTCAGTAGGGGTTGTCATGTCTGTTTATGTTTATGTTTTGGCCATGTGTGTGTTTAAGCCCCGCCCTCGCCTAATGTGTGTTCCTGCCCCTGATCACCTGTTCCCAATGTTTCCCTGATTATGTTTCCTATATATAGTCCTGTCTTTGTCTTCTTTAGTTGCTAGTCCTCGTTCGTATGTAGGCCGAAGTGGTGTCGCGGTTTTTGTTCCATGTCATGTCTCGTGTGTTATGTTTAATAAACCCCTTTTTGTTTCACGGAAGCTTCGCGTTGGGTCTGTTATATCCAGCCGGACACCGCCGGTTGTAACAGTGATACCTCTCACTTCAAGAATTAAGAGCAAACCAAGCTAAATGTCTGAGGTTCAAATACGGCAAGCCTCCTTCAAAATGCTCTGGAACGATGTTCTAATAGTTTGCACCTGATGTGATACACCTGTAGGTCATTTTATCTATTTTAAGTAAAATAAATGTGGGGGTGTCCTTACTTTTTCCTCACAAGAAATTGGATTTTTTAAAATTTAATTTTTCAGATAATCTAAAAAAGACCTTTCTTTGGTTTTACTTGTTTAATTATATTACTTGAATCTTTCAATATTGTTAAGATGAAGATCAAATGCCAATATGTTTAACTATGTTAAAAAAACATAGGCTTTCATGGGGTGTCCTAATTTTTTCACATGACTGTACATCATAGAGCTGCACTGCATTCTGGGTCTTTGAGTCCACGATTTTTCTCCAACATCTCCACTACACAACTGGATTCTCTACTTTCTCAATGACATTGAACATCACTGATAAATGGTAAATGATTAAAGAAACTCTTGCTATTTTTTGCTAACTCAGTGAAGATTTACCTAACAGCAAAACCTTAATACAATCCTGTACAATCCTGTACTCCTTCACAGGAATCTCCAAAGATTTAGCTCTGTTTTGATTGGTACACGTTCCTCCTAGTCTTTTACCTCACCCCAAGGCTAAAGCGTGGCGTTTAAACAGGCTTTCATTGGGACACGCAAGCCTGATCAGCCCTGGCTGCCTGGAACATGAATGCATCTGGGGATGCTTGTGTTATCTGGGCAGGAACACGTGCATGCACAAACGCACACACATGCATACAGATGTACTCATTCACACTGACGAGGCGTTCGTTAGCATGCACAATGAAGCGTGCAACCTGTGGGAGCTTCTTTATGTATGTGCGTGTGTGTGTGTGCATTAAATTGTGCATTTTGGATTATTTCTCTGATTTCAGCTTGCATAATGCACGTGCATATCATGGTGACATCGATCATTGTCGATTGAACATCGCACTGAAAATGACAGCAATCTTCCTAAGCTAGTTTTTGGAGAGCTCTTAGTAGCTGAATGTGTGAGGCACTAGTCTCTGATGAGGGTTTCCCTAAAGAGCCTAGAGTTAAGACGCCTCACACAGCTGTAGAGGACAAACTGCCATCGACCGGCAAGCTCAGAATGTGCTTCTTACAAGGCTGGCTGCACCTGAAACACAGTGAATGCACATCAATGTAACCTTGAGGAAAGCTTTTCAAGACTGTTTAATGAAAAAATGGCTGAAAAAAAACCCCAGTGCAGTGATTTCCTGTCTATAACACCGAACGTGTGCTAATCATCAAGGCTTTTATGACATGCAACAGGTGTCCTAGAGCATTACACGCTGAAATCGATCAGGTATCAATTACTTCAGATACATTCCGAGCGTTACCAGTGCACAGACCTGCGCGTGCTGTGTTTATCATTGCTGTGTGACGTGAAATCAATGCTTCATGACAATACTATCAATCTAGGAATAAACAAAAAGAGCAGGATCTTATGGTATATAGTGCAACACTACCATTCATAGAAGAGAGCAGAACCTTCTCTGCTGGGGTCCTACCATCTCAGTGAGAGCGCTGGCCTGGTATCACTGTGGCTTAAACCCTGAAGCTTGAAAAAATGTATTTGAATAAAGCATTGCCTATTAGAGATGTAATCAAATCAGAATGAACAGATACCATACTAAATGCAGATACAGATAATAGGAGGCACACTGCGTTATGAAATCTTGGCAGAAACGTTCACAGGCCGCCTGCTTAAGCCTAGATTTGTGCATCATGACTGGAATCCTGGGAGAAAAAACCCCTGAGATGATACGAGGAAGAAACCTTGAGAGGACCCGGACTCATCTGGGTGACATCGGATAGTGCGATGAGACCATATTCATGTTAATGTGGCATCTCTTCATTCATTCATTCATTCATTCATGCTTAGTAACTGGCTGGTCAGGGTCATGGTGGATTAAAATAAGGTACTCATTTGGTCATATTTTGGGAAACAACCTACTAATTGAGAAAATATTGCAAGCAGGTATAAGCAGAAATTATAACTGTGGGAGCAGGATTTGAAAAAAATAAAACGAAAACAGCTCCTTGCAGTAATTATGAGCTGGAGTCATGGAGCTGAGTCTGAGGAACGTAGAGACATAATTCATACACCATGCTGACAGTGCTGCCGTTTCATTTAAGTTTCTTTTCCAGAATTTTCCAGTGTTTCTGAGGCAAAGTGGTAAGACGACCTCTGGAGCAGGTCACGCCCACTTCGGGTGAAAGCTGAATACAGATATTTGGAGCACTACTCAGACACAGACACATATAATGTAGTTGTGTTAAATTCTTACTATCTGTAGCTTGAAATCTGTGCCAGTTTTGAAGTGCTTATGTTGAACTGATGGTTAATATGAAGCTCATATGAAAGTAGACATTCAGGGATTTAAGTATCTGAAGATTCTTTCTTTCTTCCTAGCCTACTACGGGTTAATATTTCATAGTTCCAACAAAAACATTTTTAATATATTTATATTTTTTTGAATATTTTTTCCCCCACAAATGATCAAGTGGTTAAGGTCCTGGATTTTTGATTGAAAGATTGGGATTCAAGCCCCAGCACTGTTGGGCTCTTGAGCAAGGCCCTCAACCCCCCCTGCTCCAGGGCTCTGCATCATGGCCGACCCTGTGGTCTGACCCCAACCCTCCAAGGATGGGATATGCGAAAAAAGAATTTCACTGTGCTGTAATGTAAAAGTGACAAATATATATGTAAGGCTTAAGTAAATGTTGATATCAAACCCATTTCAGCTCTCTGAGATGCCTCAAGTGCTTGTTCATAAGCATCTAAAATCTTCAACCACTAAAATTCTGTGTAAGGTTATCCAACAGAGGGAAAAACACACGTCTCACACTGAAACAGAGTCCTGACTCATTTTGATGATGAAATAGTCCATTTGTTTATACTGTTGTCTGATAACTGGTGGATTGTACTGGTTAAAATGGTCAAATAAAGAAGAAGCATGATAAGATATAATAATAATATAATACAGAAATGCTCGATGTAAACTGATAGCTGTGTGTGTGTGTGTGTGTGTGTGTGTGTGTGTGTGTGTGTGTGTACGTGTGTGTGTGTGTGTGTGTGTGTGTGTGTGTGTATAAAATCTGTATGAAAGCCAGTCATGCGAGATGATGAAGAAAAAGATTATTTAATAATCATATTTTAACAACTATGTGATCAGCTGAAACATGAGAAATAGCATGATTCATTTATAGTCTGGTACATTGTATGGCCAGATTAACGCTCCTGCTGAGAAATGGATTAAACCAATCTTTACCAATCTATATCTAAACCAATTTATCAGGATGTCACAGCGCAGTTTATAATCCAGCGCAAAATAAGAACCCGGGTCGCTACAGCATTGTTTTAAAAGAATAATATCAATAAATAATCAATAAAGCATTGTTGCGTGTGTTTAAATGCAATCCGGTGATATACACTCATCTAGTCTAATACATGCTGTATGTAATAACACATAATAAGTTCCAAAGTCATAAGGCTTTAATCTGATGAAGTGCAATGAAATCAGGATTAGTTCTGCAACTTAACAGAAAGAATATCAATGGACACGCAGGGAAATGTATCTGAAACCGGACACACACTAAACATGTGCCAAGCAGGCTTTTCTGGATCCGCAGTCCTGAAATCACCTGTATGCTGTTGAACCCTCTGAAGTTGCCCTGGATTTTGCATATAGAAGTTTCCAGACCACATGCTTTAATTCAAGCACTGTAAAGCTGCCAGTTGCAACACCATGTAGAATAAAATACAAAAATAAATGAATATAAAAATCATAAATAATGATCTAATCATAGCCTTATTTATTAAGAATGTATTGAGATTGAGTCATTAATACTCATAGTCATAATCATCATATTAATTTCCTATCTTTGCAAATTTGTCTTAATTTAGCAGCCTGTAGTCCACCCACCCAACTGGCACGTTTATTTCACAGTGTTTATTGTGCTTAATACACAGCTCTGTATTAAAGATTATTATCTCAACACTATACATAAATATACACAAAACAGAAAGTTTAAAGGGGAAAAAAAAACGCCTTTCCTTTCCGCCGGCACAATGGAAATCGACTTGCCGACCAGTATAAAGAAATGAATGATTTTCTGGCCAAATCTCATTTTGAGTTAGTACTAAAAGTACTGAAAATTTTTTGCTTTCACATGTCTCTTCTGTCGCTATAACAGGGAGTCAAATGCCATAAATGCTACAGCTAAACACCTAGTTTGCACTAAACTGCCGACGTTCCCCATGCCCTCCCGAATTTTCACCTTATGAATTGAAATTTTGCAAGAAATTTGCATTGGCATACGAAGCATTTTCGACAAACAAATGAACCGAAGAGAATGGCGGCTAAGTTGCGCGTACGTCCGGGAGCTGTTTGAAACTTGTTTGTGTCAGTGGAAAGCCAAGAGAAGCCAAATGAAGTGAGTTTACAAATTTTACGAAAGCTTCAGTCAAAAGTAAACCCACGATACTAACATTGCCTTCGGCATGCGTTCAAAAGCTAGGTGATTTTTCGGGCGTTTTTTTGTTGACAGATCGGTGGTGTGGGCGGTCTGTTCTATTTTTAGCCCAAGCTTGGTGGCACGACTTCCTGTGAGGAGCCTTGACATGGAATGCTTGGCTTGAGTCAGTTCTTTGTAAGCAGCCATACAGTTTACATACGCTTCGTATTGGTAATAGTGCTAATATTTTAGGGCGGCTGGAACGGATTATCTGCATTTACATTATTTCTTATGGGAAAATTCATTTTGAAATACAAATTTTCGCCTTAAGAACTCGCCTCCAGAACGAATTAAATTCATACTGATAGAGGTTCCACTGAATCAGAAATAAATCAGATAATCATATGCTGTGTTTATAAACTGTACTTCCATCCAAGCAGACTTGCCCTGTTATAAACACACACACGTTGAACATAAGCCTGACGGCTGTGAGACTCTTCCTCCTTCTATCCATCCATCCATCCATCATCGTGAGAGATCATGCTGTATCAGTAAAAAAAAAGACATACAGCCCACACACACATCTTCTCCCTCCCACGTGCTGTACCTAATCACCGGCAATAATGTGGCAGGCTCCTGTAATTTACTCCATATGGATGTTAAACGGACTGCTGTCATGTTTACTCTCATCTAGCCGAGCAGCACACACCCCAGTAAAGGATTTGATTTGGATAGGAAATGCTCGGGCTATCTGTCTTACACAAACTGCTTTTCAGAAGACTAGGATTCATAGCCAATCCATTCTGAATCGTAAGCAGAGGTGCCAACATCACCAACAAGAAAATCCTAGTAGTAGATAGCACAACAGAATTTGACCAAAAATCCAAGCGTACAGAATGTCAGAGGATTTTTTTACAGAGATTTGCAACATACTTCAGTAAGAATAACAGCAAGGGAAAAGGGAAAGGTTTGGGGTGAACGCTGCTAAATAACAAACATCAAATCACTAGAGCAAGATTCACAAATGTACAGGTCAAAGTTCACCTACAAGCAAAATTATTCACTACTAGAAGGAAATGTGGATCTTTCCCTTTCAGTAAAATACCTTTTCCGACTTATGAGTTGTATAAACGTTTGGTCTGAAAAGGCAGAAAAAAACATTGTGTTAAGGTGCCATCATATTGCTGTAACAAGGGGTCACTGTCAAAAATCTTTAATGCTTCAGCACTTAAATGATGGCACTACTGAGTAAGATATATGGAAATATTACTACTACGCAGGTGCGTATGAGGAAATTCAATTCCATTCCATTTATTTTAAGAATGGACATTTTCATAAAGCAGCTTTACAGCAATAAAAAGTATGAAATAAAAAATACAAAGTTAAAAATGATCATTTATACTTTATTTATCCCTAAGAGCAAGCCAGAGGCAACGGTGGCAAGAAAGAAGTCCCTGAGATGATGTGAGGAAAAGTTACTACTGTGTAGGCACATATGAGGAAATTCTATTCGATTTTATTTGTTCAATTCAATTTTATTTATAGCTTTACACTAATAGAAAATTCTAATAAAATTGTAAAATGTAAAAATAAATGATAAGATAATTAATAATTAATTTAAAACGATTACTTTATTAATAAAAGAATATATTATGTTTATTAAAAAAATAATTAAATAAAAATAAAAGTCTAGAATATTTAGATATATATTAGATTTATTGAACATATATTTATTGATATTTATTTATATTTATATTTATATTTATGAATACAATTTTTAAAATATTAACAATTTTAATTCATGTGTATCGCTAATGGGTAAAACACTAAAGAAACACTTTCAAGTCGAAGCAATAGCCAAAAATGCTCCAACTTAACTTATTTATAGTCATGGACTGAAAGCACATTATTCAGTGCAGCTGTGTTTCATTAACATTTAAACAAGCATCATTTAATACATTACTTATGTTTTTATCAGGGCTAAGTTTAACACTTGTTAATGTTCATTAATGCAGTAAACACTGCCAAGCCCTGCTATTTTTTGCTAAATTTTGTTTTAGTCCCTTTCACATTTATAAATCTTTTATAATATGAGAATAGGAACATTTCATTATCTGATATCTGTAATCATATGTATTCCAATAAAAGTTTATTATATTGAATCCCAGGACACGGGAGAACCACATTCCAGAATAACTCCTGAGTACATGTGATATTAAACCCTGATATCTTCTCGTCTTCTGATGCACAGATCGTTTCCCTACCTGATTCACAGTATATTACACTTCATAAGTCTCTGCGAAACTTTCCACAGAACTTGCATGTAAGGACACCGTCAGCAGCATGCATGAGAAATGAAGCTGTAAGTGGATTTAGACACAGGGGAATTTCCTAAAGAGTCCTTAATGGATCTCATCCGCCTTTTTCGCAAGAACCTGAACTGCTGCTACACAGTCAGCATGCTTCACCTCAAGCAAGTGTGCATCGCTCATTATGTCTATGTAAAAAAAAAACCACAAAAAAACAAATTGGTGTCATTATTAAGAAATGGTGATGAAATTCAAGCCTTCAGGAGCACAGCACTGTTTGTTTTGTTTCTTTCTACAAAAACATGAATTTGACTAATTTCTTATTTGAATCTTAAGCAGAGAAAACAAAGTGTGTGAAAGAAATGTGTCTACAATCGAACACCAGTCACATTTTATGAAAAGGCAAAAAAACAAACAAACAAAAAAAAAACAGATGGACTCACCCCAGCGTTGTCATAGTGACAATGGTGTACCAGAAGGAGGCTGGAATGCTGGTGAAGTTGGTTTCCTTGGTGCCTTTTTCAGCATAGAACATGACTGTGGCGAAGATAATGATGGCCATGGTGAGGGAGAAGAGGAGGAAGCCAAGCTCCGAGGCGCAGCTCTTTAACGTGTAGCCGAGGATGCGCAAGCCCTGTGAGTGGCGCGAGAACTTGAAGATGCGGAAGACCCGGAAGACACGCAGAGTGACAAAAGCACCGCTCACGTCCTCGTTCTCGGGCATGACCAAGCCGATGTAGTAGGGCATGATAGCCACGACATCGATGACGCTCATCACCGAGCGCATGAACTTGCAGCGGCTGGGGGCGGCAAATAACCTCATCAGGTATTCGAATGTGAAAATGAGCACGCATGCCGTATCCATGCAGAAGAAGGCCACAGAGTACTTTTCACCACACGGCAAGTCCTTTTGGCTGCCTTTGGGGGCCCGGCACGGCACGGTCTCCACTACGTTAGCGATAACCGAGACGGCAATGAAGAATCCTGTGACGTAGTAGAACACCAGAGCCATTGTGCTGGTGTGAGGATTCTCAAAAGCTCGCCATAAGCGCTCGCGAGGTGTGCTGTTTGGAGGTAAAGGTTGGTCTGTCGCCATCTCTGCCTCTGTGTCCACAGCCAGCCTCTCCTGGTTTTCCTTTTTGCGGTCACGGTACTCTTCCATGCAGCAGTCCCCGATGATGTCCGGGACAATGCCGTAGAAAGCCAGCTCCTCGTCGAAAGCTTGGATGCACTCCTGCCGCGGGTAGTGCAGCTTGCCTGTGCGGTAGAAGTTGAGGATGTGCCGAAACATCTCCGGGTCCCTGTCAAAGAAATATTCCTGAGTGTCTTCATTATAGAAGAATTCCTTTTCAGAGCTTCCCAGCAAGGTGTCGGGGTAACGGTCCAGGGTGTTTTTCCACGTCTGAAAGCGTAGCCCGCTCACGTTCACTATCAGGATCTCATCACTGCGGCTCTTCTTATCGACAGGGGGTTTGGGCATAGTCTTTTTGGCCAGAGGAAGCCAGCCAACCGCCGCTGCCCGAGCAAAGGGTAACCATGTTGCAACTCCGGCAGCCATTTTATTTTTCGTTTATTTGTTAATACAGATTTTTTTTTTTAACCAGAATAGAGATTATGTAGAGAGTAGAGAGAATGGTGTAGGACCCTGAGGGGTTCTCTCTGAACTTTCTTTAAGTGAGAGGAATAAAATTTCCGAACTAATCATTCGAGCTGTTTGGGTTTCTTTTTCAGCCCGTCTGTCCATGTAACTCACAGGGGAATGTTCCTGCAAGATGATCGAGTTCAGGCAAATTCCATCATCATCGTTAGGAAAAAAAACTCGCAACAGTTCCACTGGACAAACGACAGCACATATGATGCCATTTGTCATCACATGGCGAACTTGTTTCTAACCATTAAAAGAAAGGGCCCCTTAACCGGACCTGATGTATATTCAGATTCTCTCCTCTGAGCCTTTTTCCTGCAGCATCCTCCTCTTCATCAAATCATTTTACGGTAAGCCTGCTGTCTCACTCACATACACTGACTAAAGACGATTTCAGATTCTTATTAAATTGTGATGACCGTCTCTGAAATTGCAAGATAAGCAAATCTTGCTTCACTGCTCTCACTCTCTCTCTCTCTTCCTCACACACACAGTTTTTCTCTCTTTTTCTCTCTTTTTCTCTCTCACTCTCTGTTGTTTAAGAGCTTTGATACTGAGTGTCTCCCCTCCCTTACAAGTGAGCCTTAAGTGGCTACTCGATTTCAGCGACGGTGGACGAGGCTTTTGAATGGAGATCTCGGGATCGCAGGCGCCTCTATTCCATATACGGTGAGTTCCTTAATGTCCCTGTCAGAACAAACACAACAGGAGCTCAAATACTGTACAGCTCTGACAGGAGAAGCACTGTCACTGCAGAAGCAGAAACATGCTTCAAAGTAAGTTTAGGGAAAGACTTTAACGAATAATATATATACGTAAAACTTTTCACAAGGCGTCAATTTATGCACAGAACAAACAAGAGAACTATTTTAGGATTTCAACTTAATAGCCATAGCTTAATATTTCATTAAAAGGCATAGAAATATACAGGAAGGGAATGTATGTAGCATATGCTAACGTTGTGACTAGCAATTATCTGTAAATTGTACCACCTCTGCAAAAGTAACTTTCAGATATTTCACTTTCAGAAGGTCAGTAACATTACCATCTGTCAAAATACAGATTATTTTCTAAGCTTCTCAATTACTTCATGTTACCTGGTAAACAAAAGTCCCTGGTAACAAATACCCTCGCAGCATGACAGCTGAAGTGAGATTAATGCAACACTTCAATTTTCGCCTATCATAAAGCGTTACGAATGACATGACTAACCCAACCCAGCCTCGATCCAGCGCATCTATCACATGCTCACACAATCAAAAATCAATATCAGTTTATTTCCTCTAATATCACACACCAAGAAGCACAGCAAGTTCATTTAGAAGTTAATAAAGCAGTCTGGGGAAAATAACACAGACTGCTATCTCTAGCATCAGATTTAAATAAAATAGAATAGCTTTTTTTTCATATTGGCTGTGTAATTTTTTTTATAACATTCATCTTAGGTCTAGCTTGTTGCTTGTATCGCTATAGTCCCCTGCAGTCAAGAAATCCATGTATTTTATAAAATCTCTCAACTCTTTTTGAGATCCAAACATCTCTGAGTCTATTAAAATAGAGAATAAAAAAGTCTGGATCTGTAATGAAGTTATGAGCAGTCAACATGCTCAAAGGTCTCACAGGCATCTCTAAGCTATTTTGGAGCTTAATAAGGATTATAATTACCTCCCATTATGAGGATCTTGAAAGGATGGGATGATGAGTCCTGTGTGACAGAAAGCAGGTGACAGAAAGCAAGCAAAAGAAAGAAAGAATGAGGAACGGGATGAGGCAAGAAAGAAACGGTTCCTCTGCAGCTGTCTCAGCATAGCTCATAGAGGCTAGAGAAGAAGTGATTGTAATGCTTAGTCCTCCTAGCCTCTCTCTCGCTCTCTCTCTCTCTCTCTCTCTCTCTCTCTTTCTCTCTCTCTCTCTCTCTCTCTCTCCACTCCTCTTCTCCGCTTGTGCTGTTCGTCTCCTGCGCTGCTTCTCTCTCTTGCTCTCTCGTTTGCTTGCTCAACCCCCTCCCTATGTCTTTCTCTCTCTCTCTCTCTCTCTCTCTCTCTTTCTCTCTCTCTCTCTCTCACACACACACACACATACACACACACACACACACACACACACACACACACTGGCTTTCTGCCTCTCTCATATACTTACGCATCCATCTAATACTTAACTCACAAATGCACTGCAAAGAGAATGCAGTAAGGAAGCAGATTTTACATGCAAACACTGCAGATTCAATTCTGAAAACACTTCAGATCAAATATTTCTTCGTCTCTACAGCAGCCTGACCAACATTACTTTCGTTTTACACTCCTGGCCTTATCCCAGTCAGCAGAGATCCGGGAACACTGGGTGTGAGACGGTACAACCTGGCGGGTTGCCAGTTCATTACAGAGCACCATGCACATGCTTATTCACACCTGAATCTCTTTGTGGGGTGGGAGGAAACCCCAAGGAATCCCACACTGACACGAAGAGAACATGTGAAACAGTAACCTGAGCTCAGGATCGAATCGGTGACCCTGGAGCTGTGACACCTCGGAGCTGTGACATCATACGGTATTAAATCTTACCACACTGCAGCACAGTCTTGGATTTTTTATGTGATGCGTTTTCTGAAACAGAAGCCTTGGATGTCGGGATTTACATAAAATTATTTTATATTCCTTAGGGTTCCTCAACTTTAGCAAACTAAAGGTCCACCATTAATGGTGCAACATGGAATATTTTTTATCATAGCCTACAATATTGTTCTCATTGTCTTGTCTGTTTCAAGGATCCAAAGTTCAAATCCTGTTCACAGACGAAGGTCCAAGAATCGGCCCCACGTTCGTCTCGCTTCCTTCAAGGAAATGTGAAGACTCTTGTTAGCTCAAGTATTCAAAATAGGGCAGTTTGTTCTCCTCTAAAAGTGTGCTTCAGAAAGATGCAGTGTTAGCTTTATGTGTCTCAGAGGAAGCACTGCGTGAAGCATTGGGGTGAAGACTCAGTCAGTGGGTGAGATTTTGGTACGAGTAAATTGGAAAAAATGTAATTTTAAAAAACGGCATGTTTTAGAGATTTAGTAACTCTAAACCGTGATGTAACAGCTTCTGTTTCAGTCATCAACTGGAACTCTCGTCTTAATCGCTTTATTATTAGCCTTCTCTTCACTCTGGAGTCATATTTGAACTACACTTACTTCATTCCTCCAGTGATTAAGGCTTCGAACGTCACTCAGACAGACTACATAATCAGACAAACTACATAATCACAGAACTGAGAAGACGGAAAAGTTTTTCCTGTCAGTCATCAAACATTTCACAGATTTCCCTTCTACTTAGAGCTGATCCAAACCACCACAGCTTCTAAATCAGACACTCTGATTGTGTGAGCTACAGGAGCCAAAAGATATAAAAAACAGTCTAAATCATCTTACAGGGGTGGTAGACAAAAAACGATCCAAATCTCAATACGCCAGGCAGAAGGACGAACTATCCGGTTATAGCATATGCTTCCTCTGCTGCTCATGCTGCTCATGCTGCTTGGCTGAGCTGCATAACACACTCGGAGGAAAACTTTCCTTGATTTTCCCTCCATATATACCTGCTCATCGATGCCCACGATTGGCTGGTGGTGCTGTGATTGGCGGGGGAGAGTATATGCTCTCCCTTCTACCTGGAAAGAGGGTTTTCTCAGGCGTCAGACTCTCTTTTTTAATAAATAAATAAACAATAAATTAATTTGCATGACAGTTTGATGACAGAAAGAAAGGATAACAAGCTGCTAGCCTGATGAGAGGGAAAAAAACTTTCCCTCGGCACAGTAATGCTGGTGGAATGAGTGCAGAAACTGTGATACTGAATTTGTCTTATTTACTAGATAACCTGGGTTTTAATTCAGTTTTGAGTCTTAAATTATGTTATTTTGTACTACGAATAATTTAGCAACTAGACTGAAGCTAATTTAAGTTAAAAAATTAAAATCTCTCTTCAGGTCAATTTTATTTTCTTCAGAATAGAAGCTGCTACAGATATTGCACAGTGTAGTGTCTGTAAATCTGAACAGAGCACAATGCCACTGTGTATTAGTCATCCTCTGGAGTTGGACTCATATCGAATTTATTTTGGGCTCCACCTGCATTACTCTTGAACTTCACTCCTGCTTGTAAGTTCGTCTCCGGTCGGATTAGCTGTTCTCATCTGCAGAGCCGTTCCCTTTTTTACGACTGCAAGAGTAGTAGGAAAAATTGGATCAAAAAAGTTTCAGAAACGTCATTGACGGAAGAAACGGATGCTCGTCAGATGTGTCGTATGGAAACATGGAGGACGTTTTGTCAAGGTTTACCTTCACAGGCTTGACGGTAGAGCTTACGTACAAATGAATTATACATAAAGGCAAAAGCCGAATACAGTGAAACGACACTCGGACACTTACCGTTCGTAACGAGGACACTGCCGATTCGTACACCTCCCCCCATGCAACTGCCCAGACCCACCCACACATACACACACTCACACACTCACACACACAAAAGCATGCTACTGGGATAGAAAGGCCCACGTGGCTTATTGAGTTGCACTGAAAATAGAAGGATTCGGTTACAGTAGTATTTATAGTTGTCCTGTTTCCTCAAAGGGATTAACAATTAGACTGCACTTACAGTGAATCCAGTTTAAATATAGTACACAGCAACGCATGCACTCAGACTCATGTCTCCATATCAATATTCACGTATGCTCCCTAGAAACGCGTATATATTAACATACTGTAACTACCAAGCCTGACGCAGGAAATAATGGACTTATAACTTACTCCTAAATATTTTTTTTCTATGCGTCTTAAATAGTCAATCGTTTATCACATGCTTTACTAATATATAAATGCTCCATTTGTAATTAATCGTACCTATTTGTTGCTGTAAGGTAGCAAAGAGCCCTCAGGCCGTAGCACCTGCTGTGAGAGTTAAAACAGCTTTTACAGTGAGATCATTGGGGAAACATCAAGATTCGATACAATCAAGAATAAACGGAGGAGGAGGAGGAAGAGGAGGAGGAGGAGAGAGAGAGGAGGAGAGAGAGGAGTGAGGTAAGCTGAATTTATGGCTGGATCGATTTCTACATTCCTCGAGTCATTGGCTGTGTAGAAGGGAAGGGAAGAGACAAGCCTTCAGGAAGATGAGCCACAAAATTCAGGGTAACTGAAGCAGATATGCAGAGAGCTAATGTCCTGTTAAAAAAAGGAAAAATCAAAGAATTCTAATAATAAAATGTAAATTTTAACCTTTGCATCGTTTTATTGCTACATTTCTATATGTAAGTGATGAAGTAGTGACACATGCAGAGCTTTATTTTAGTTTCAGATAAATGGTATAAAGGTGTCTTCAATCTGAAAGAGAAAGTGTGTGTGTGTGTGTGTGTGTGTGTGTGTGTGTGTGTGTGTGTGTGTGTGTGTGTGTGTGTGTGTGTGTGTGTGTTTGTTTGTGTGTGTTGTTTGTGTGTTTTGTGTTTAAAGAAAGAAAGAGAGAGAGAGTGAGTGAGTGTGTGTGTGTGTGTGTGTGTGACCATCAATAATTCACTATCTTTTAAAATATCCAGAAGGAAATGGGCTGAAAACAGAAGAGAGCAACAAGGTTCAAAAACAAAGCAAAAAGCAAGAAGAAGCTATGTGAAAGAGTGAGACACAGAGACTGTAAGGCGGTGTGTGTAACCCACTCTCCGTACTAATGTACACCCAGCTCTGATCACGGCGTCTACAGACTCAGGCAGTTATCAGGCTCCTCAGAGCGAGACCGCTGATGGATCTGGGCTAGCTGGATTTGGTTTTATTTTTTTTGTAATAGTGATTATAATCACACACGAGTATGAGATTCTAGATCAGCACTCACTGTGATGCATTTCACAAATTCTTCCCCAGAGCCGTGACTTAGACAGAGCTACTTCATCCTTTCATACAGTTATACAGCTTGATGAAGAAGATCAGAGCCAAAATCCCTGCAAGGTTAAAAAGGGGTGTGGTTTTAAAGCAGATCTCTGATGACTCCAGAGGAACGAGAGACATCGGCACCTTCCTGTCAGTCTCCTGAGACACTTGGGTGGCAGTCTGGGAAAACACACTGGATGTCATTGTGGATTCAATTCTGGCCAAAATTAATCTTGTAATGTAAGGAGACAGTTTAAAAAACATTGTTAAGGGTTCAAGCTCAGGGGTCCAGCAATAGCAGCTTGGTGACCCTGGGATTTGAACTCACAACCTTCTGAGCAATAGTCCAACACCTTAACCACTAAGCTACTACATCCCACAGTACAAATAAATATGTTATTAACTTTACTCATGCTTAGCACACAAGAATGGAAGCAGGCTTAATTCTCATTGTGATGATGTCACAAGACGTATCTTGACCAGAATCTAGGGAAAATCTGCAGTTGTTGTTTTTTTGGCTGCTCCCTGTTCAGGATCACCAAAGCGGATCATTTGGTCCCGATTTGGCACAGGTTTTAGGCCAGATGCCCTTTCTGACACAACCCTCCCATTTTATCCGGGCTTGGAATTAACTCTTCAGTGGCTGGGTTAGCGTTCTGCTCAGGAATCAAACCCGGGCCTCACCAACAAGAGCATGGGATCCTGCCGTTGGACCACCAGGAGGTCTGCGGAAAATCTGCAGTAATTTAGAAAAATTCCACGTTCCTCAGAATATCATGAAATTTAATTTCTGTGAGATTGGGTTACTGTCTAAATACAGTTTTGCATGTCTTCATAGGTGTCCTACAGGTTCTCCACCCACATAGGGCTAAGTGTGTTAATGTATGTTTTTCCACCTTTCTTATATCATTAAAGATAAGATTCATAGTTGGGATAAAATATAAAATATAAAATATGAGGTGCAGTCAGAGTAGAACATTAGTTAAGGACAAGTTCTAGCAGATGTAATGTTTCATTTAAAGCAGTCCTCTGGATAAAAGATTTAACTAAAGGTCAAAAAGGACCAGGCACTACATGCACAATACAACAGCTCAGAGGACAAGATTCCATCTATTCATCCATCCATTTTCTATACCTGCTTATTCTGCTACTGAGTCACAGGGAACCTGGAGTCTACAAGCACAAGGCAGGGTACACCCTGGACAGGATGCCAGTCCCAGTCGCAGGGCCCAATCACACACACATCACAGACAATTTAGAGATGCCAATCAACCTACAATGCATGTCTTTGGACTAGGGGAGGAAACCAGAGGAAACCCCTGAGGCACGGGGACGACATGCAAACTCCACACACATCACGGAGGTGGGAATCAAACCCCCGATCCCGAAGGTGTGAGGCAAACATGCTAAGTACCAAGCCACCAAGTCACCGTGCCCTTCAGGAGGAGATTTATACACCTTTTTTCCTCTCTCAGTGTTCATCACAAAGCCCAAAAGAAGAATTTATTCTTACTGTGTAATCATTCATTCATTTATTGTCTACTGCTTATCTGATCTATTCTCGGGTCACGGGGAGCCTGTGCAGGGCGTCTCAGGCATCATTGGGCATCAAGGCAGGATACACCCTGGATGGAGTGCCAACCCATCGCAGGGCACACACACACTCTCATTCACTCACACAATCACACACTACAGACAATTTAGAGAAGCCAATCAACCTTAAATGAATGTCTTTGGACCGGAGGAGGAAACACACGAGGCACAGGGAGAACATGCAAACTCACACACACGGTGGAGGCGGGAATCGAACCCCCAACCCTGGAGGTGTGAGGCAAATGTGACTTA
Organism: Hemibagrus guttatus; assembly: GCA_033459395.1. NCBI lineage: Eukaryota > Metazoa > Chordata > Actinopteri > Siluriformes > Bagridae > Hemibagrus > Hemibagrus guttatus. Next base: position 24,830,755 of record JAUCMX010000007.1, read on the forward strand.
ATTCCGCATTTTGTGTAGTGTTTGTTAATCTAGTTCAGCTTAATTTCCACATAATGGTGTATTAATTGATCTAGTTAATACTGATTTTGTTCAGCGTGGCGATTTATTTCATTCCAATTCAAATCCAGAAATCCATCTTTAAAGAACAACCCTGAGGTGACAGAGGCAAGAAAAACTCCCTGTGTAGATATGAGGGATAAAACCTTGTGGGGAACCAGATTCAAAAGGTAACTCGTCATCTTTGGGGTGATTTAAAATAGAAATCATTACTTCTCCAGCTGTATATACTGGATATATTGTGAATAGGAGTAGAGCACAGTCTATGTGATTACAGCAGCAGTACTTGGGTACAAATCCATAGTATCTGGCTGAGATTATCAGCTGTCACGCCATATACATCAGCTTGTAGAGTTTACTTCTGTGCCATATTGATTGATTGTTTAATGATCATGTTCATACAGATTTGTGTTCTTTGTGGTGTTGAGTAAACCAGATTTGAGTCTGGTTCCTAGTTCCTAGTGGTCCAGTTTACCTTTAATGAATTAACTGTATACTTTACATTATTATTTATTTACACTTATTAGAGTCTCCATCATTCATTCATTCATTGTCTACCACTTATCCGATCTATTCTCGGGTCACGGGGAGCCTGTGCCTATCTCAGGCGTCATCGGGCATCAAGGCAGGATACACTCTGGACAGGGTGCCAACCCATCACAGGGCACACACACTATCATTCACTCACACACTACAGACAATTTAGAGACGCCAATCAACCTACAATGCATGTCTTTGGACCAGGGGAGGAAACCAGAGTACCCGGAGGAAACCCCCAAGGCACGGGGAGAACATGCGGGGTCGGGAATCAAACCCCCAAAACGTGCTAACCACCAAGCCACCGTGCTTCTCCCAGATTCCCCCAGATTCTCCATCATATTTTACTAAATTTAAACTATATTTTTTATTATATTTTTACTATATTTAATTTATATTTTTACTACATTTAATTATTTGTTTATATTTTACTATACTTTTTTTTTTACTATATTTTTACTATATTTAATGAAATTATTTTTCTATATTTTACTAGATTCTATATTCTTTCCTCTATATTCTATACTTTTTATACCAAGCAACCAAGCAGCCATTCCTTTCCATGACATCACACATATGAATAATTATGTAACAAGTAAAGAACTATGTATTACATGCCTTTGTATCGCAAATGATGTCACAATACATCACATTTCCAAATAAGGCAGCAGAAAAGACAATAGTAAGGGACTTTCACATCGTCATAGGTTTTCTGAACTTAATTGCTGCACACGTAACCAAAAATTACCCTTTACATGGGGCGCTGTTTCTTTATGTAAATGGGTTTTTCCTGCATGGGGATTTATCAACATTCGTAACATGCAGCAATGTGTATGCGTGACAGAGTGTGTGATTAATTATAATTTTCTAGCATACAGGTGCACAGCTTGTTTGTAATTAACTTGCTCTATGCAGGCTTTGATAAACAGGAACCGCTGGTTGTACTTGTATTTGGCCCTCAGTGGTGCAGTGGTGCACGTCTGCACAATTACGGCTCAAATTCATCTCCGTTTTGGTTCTTTGTGCTGCTGTGTGATTTCATTCTGTTGGATTTGGGTTCCTTGTGGTGCTTTGTGATACCCAGAGCAGGTGTCTTGAGTACATTAAACTCAAGAAGCAATTCAGTTTAATTTTATTTTATTTCTATAGAACTTTTAATAACAGACATTCCCCTGGTGGTCCAATGGCAGGAGCCTGCATTGCTGCGGCCCGGGTTCGATTCGCTCAGCTAACCCAGCCACTGAGGTGTTAACTCTCAGTGCCAATCCCAAGCATGGATATAATGGGAAGGTTGTGTCAGAAAAAAACCTGAGCCAAATCAAATATGTGGACTAGATTATTCGCCGTGGTGACACCGAACAGGGGCGGCTGAAAGAACAATGGATATTGTCTCAAAGCAGCTTTACAGTAAATTAAATTTAGATTTATCTCTAATGAGCAAGCCTGAGGCAACTGTGCAAAGGAAAAACTTCCTGAAGCCTTCAAATGTTCAATGATGGAGACCTGAGGGCAAAACTGACCACCGGAAGAGTACCAGAGGCTCCAAGTGGTTCTGTTCACAGTGATCCCATATACCTCCAGGTTGTCATGAACATAGGGCCATGTTCAGCAGCAGTGAGCACCACCAAGTATTGAGACTCCAACCAGAAGTAACCAGAAGTAGCAAGGGTGTCATTAACAAAGACTGATGCTGTCCAAATATGAAACCAGTTTGCCATCTAAAGTAATATCACAGGGTACAGATTTACCATTCAGACAGGTTATTGACGTTTATATAACTAATAAGTTTCAATTCCTCTCATACATCATGACCCACTGGGTTCTAAAGGAAACAATGTCCAAGTCCTACTGAACGTTTTCTAAGCTAACGCAAAATCCCCAAAATTTGAAATGAATTGAGGCAGTGAGAGTCTGAGTTGGAGTGAGGTTTTCAGTCCAGAGCGATAAATATAATATAAAGTTAAAAGCTTCCAAGCCCCCAAATCTACTCATACTTTCATCTTCTCCCTAGACCACAGCACAAGGCAGCTTCCTCAACATTTACACAACGATTGCCAAGTTCTACTTCAGTCATCACACCCACCCCTACAAAGACATATCCTAGATGCATCAAACCATGGCTGAATCCCAAAATTCAGTCTCACTGCTCACCTGTAGTGCACTACGTAGGGTGTACAAAAAGTTTTTTTTACTCCATGTGCTGCACTGGAGGGAGCTGTGAGACATTTGGGATGTGGTTTAATAATGTTATGTAACTGACTGTTTAAGACTCAGTGTTTTTCGGATTGCTGCTTGGATTTCATGCATTGGTTTTGGGGTGAAATTTGAAAACAAAGACATCATCAGGACAAAATAGTTTTCTTGTAAAATTATGTGCAATCTTGATGCATAAACAACCTGAATAAATTGACATATTATGGCTAATGTTAATGAAAAATTGTAGTGGTTTTGAAAGGTTTGGTCAACATTATATCATTTTCTGGTCACTTCTTGTTTACTTGTGATGAATAGAAGCTATTTTGCTGTAAAATACAAGACAGATATACAGTAGCAGCAAAATAAAGTGTTACCAGAACTTGCCGATGTGTTATGTTATCGATCCCTAATGTTGGTGAAGCTACATCTTCATTTTATTTTTTCCATTGTCTGTACTGTTTATCCAATTTTTTCTCGGGGAGTCATCCAGCATCAAGGCAGGATACACTCTGGATGGAGTGCCAACCCATTGCAGTGCACACTCACACACTACGAGCAATTTAGAGACTCCAGTCAGCCTAGAAGCATGTCTTTGGACTGTGGGAGGAAACCGGAGCACGCAGAGGAAACCCACCAAGCATGGGGAGAACATGCAAACTCCGCACACACAGTGAGCAGGAGCGAGACTCGAACCTAGGAGGTGTGAGGCGAATGTGCTAACCACTAAGCCACCGTGCCGCCCATCTTCATCTTGGACTTGGCTAAATTTTGTTACTTATAATAGCACATGGAATAGCATAGAGTAACCAGGGTAGTGGCAGTAAGGGGTGGGTTGTTTTTTAGGCTTTTTTAAGCAGACAGGGGTATTTCCAAACTCCACATCATGCATACTGACAGATTCCTAATATACTAAAAAAGATTAAAGTTGAGTAAATAAATGCTGTTGGCTTTATTGGCCATTAAAATTCATGTGGTATGGAAATCAACTTATTGGACATTTTCAGTGTAAACAAATGAGTGATTTTCTGGCTGTGAGTCTGATATAAAATGAGACAGGTCTCTGTAGGCTTTTAGACGTGTGTTTTCCCCTCTGTTGAATAACCTTACACAGAATTTTAGTGGTTGAAGAAACACCTTCACATTTTAGACACTGTTAGTTGAACAAGCATCAAGTTGGAGCATCTCAGAGAGCAGAAATGGGTATGATATCAACATTTACTTTAAAGTTAGAAACATTTGTGTGAAAGAAAATCATTGTTTTTGTAACTTTCTATGAAAGTTTTTCCACTAGTAGGTTAGGTATAAACAGAAACACTACAAATTCTTAAAGTCCTGAGTGTCTACTTTCATATAAGCTTCATATTAACCGCCACTGTGGAGTGAGACATGACAAAGACATTCAATGCTGAACATGGACACAACAAAAACAGGAGGAAATTAAGCTGTTGGGGGTATTTTAAACAGACCTGTAATATAATACCTGTAATACCTGGCATGTTTATAGTCGTGTAGTAAATATATCAGAATTTGCATGTGAGTGTCAGGCTTTAAATATTTGTCTAATTTGCTATGTATTTCTTCACTATTCATTTTTATTTGTTTCTTTTTTACAGGATAGGTTCTTATGAGGCTGGTTCTGTACTCAGTAACAAAGTGATGCCTCATCCACCAATTCTGCTCAATGGGAAGAAATGAACCTGGAGAGTTAAATGCAATAGAAGTCAATAATGTTGGGGGCTTTTTAACAGCCAGAGGTGATTTCTATGTATTTTTTTATTGACAGACCTTAGAGCTGCAAGACGAATCAGGTTTATAGCCATGTTCTAATATTGCTAGAGATTGCTATAGTAGATTAGTTCCATTGCTATAGTAATAATTCAGTTCAGTTTTATTTGTATAGAGCTTTTATCATTGTCGCAGAGCAGCTTTTACAGGAATATAAATATTCAGAATAAAAAGCTTCTTATTAAAATAAAAAAATGTATATTTATCTCTAGTAAATAATGTCACACAGCGACTTGGTATAGCAGGCAGTCTGCATTGAAAAAAAATGAATAAATACAAATAATTTAGTAAAAAATAAATACATAAATAAATAGATAACTAAATAAATAAATAAATAAATAAATAAATAAATAAATAAAGTGTTTAATTTTTTTTATATTTTGAGAAGAACTTTATTTAGCATTTTGGAAGCACAGAGGACAGAGAAGTTTATGTTTTGTGGTTTCTTGGGAACATGCCGAGCTTATTAACTTAAAAAAAGAGAAGACAAGAGATTAAAAACAGATTGTTAATGAATAAATAAGCAATGTTCAGCTTTAGTGGCCTTTCAGAACATGTGGTTATTGAAAATGAATCCTAACAATATCTCTGTTTCACGTCAAATTAATTGATTCATTTCCTATAACATTATTGTTAAACTCTCGTGTGAACAGAGTAAAAAATGTGTTCCACAGATATAAAGTGTTAGAAAAGAACAAAAGGTAACAAAAAAAAAAGCGATGGGATCCAAACTTATCTAATTGTTGCCTGCAGGAGAAGCTTTTCATTAAAGGGGAGGGAAGTTTCCATTATCTTCGATGTTACGGATCTTCTCATCATAGACTGCCATAATTCTTTACTTACATTGTCCAAAGTAGAGCTAAATTTAATTATAGAGATAGTCAGTGGACGGATTCCTCTTGTCTACAACAGTGAAAGACTGCACTCCACTTCGCTTCCAAATAAAGAAGAAGAGGTGTGGCATATTTAAAATATTTACACTAGCTGAAAAGCTGAAGCTGGACAAAGCATAAATATTACATTTATTTTGACGTTAGCTCTCGTGTCCGCGTGTACAATTGACCCGAGGGCATAAACGCATCGGCTCAGAGCTGAGGACGAGCTGACACGTTCCTTGTTTTGCGGCTTGGCTAACAGGTGCTGTGGTATGCTCTGAATGTTGTCTGGTTCATCACGACGCGAGAAAAAAAAATTAATTTCTTCCATATGGCATAACAACTGTCTGGAGAACCGATTAAAATACACAAGCAATTAACATTACAATTAGCAGTCTATGGATTAATCGAGTCCAGTTGGCGTAATCATATTTAGATGGTGTAACGCTAAATGCCTTCCACTAACTTTTCATTCTCATTTACATTATGTTAACATTAAGGCATGAAATTCATTCATTGTCTACCGCTTATCTGATCTATTCTCGGGTCACGGGGGGCCTGTGCCTATCTCAGGCGTCATTGGGCATCAAGACAGGATACACCCTGGACGGAGTGCCAACCCATCGCAGGGCACACACACACTCTCATTCACTCACGCAATCACACACTACAGACAATTTAGAGATGCCAATCAACCTACAATGCATGTCTTTGGACCGGGGGAGGAAACCAGAGTACCCGGAGGAAACCCCCGAGGCACGGAGAGAACATGCAAACTCCACACACACGGCAGAGGCAGGAAATGCCCCCTAAGGCATGAAATCTTCTCTTGTAATTGAGCTAAAGGTGGTTTGGGCTCAACACAGACTGCTGCTAATTCTTCGCCGTTTCACAGAGGACTCTGTGTAACTCAGTGGAGGATTAATCTACACACAAACTAAGGGACATTGTCAATCAGTGTAAACAAATGAATGATTTTCTGGCTGTGAGTCTGATAAAAAATGAGTCAGAACTCTGTTGGCTTTTGGTGTGAGACCTGTGTTTTTCCCTCTGTTGGATACAGAGAATTTTAATGTTTGAAGATAAACACCTTCAGATTTTAGATGCTTTTTATATGAACAAGAACTTGGAGCATCTCAGAGAGCAGAAATGGTTTGATATCAACTTTTACTTTAAACCTTTGTGTGAAAAAGAATAAGTTTAGAGTGTATTTTTTTGCCTCCAGTATGCTAGGTAGAAACAGAAATACTTATGAAAAACAACAAATTCTTAAAGTCCTGAGGGTCTACTTTCATATGAGCTTCATATTAACCACCACAGCATGGTTGCCTCACACCTCCAAGTTTGGGGGTTCGAGTCCCACCTCCGCCGTGTGTGTGTGGAGTGTGCATGTTCTCCCCGTGCCTCGGGGATTTCCTCCGGGTACTCCGGTTTCCTCCCCCGGTCCAAAGACATGCACTGTAGTTGATTGGCATCTCTAAATTGTCCGTAGTGTGTGATTGCGTGAGTGAATGAGAGTGTGTGTGTGCCCTGCGATGGGTTGGTACTCCGTCCAGGGTGTGTCCTGCCTTGATGCCCGATGACACCTGAGATGACGCCTGTGGCCCGAGAATAGATCGGATAATCGGTACAGACAATGGAGATTAACCACCACTGTGGAGTGGAACATGACAAAGACATTCAATCATGAATACAAATCAAAACAGGAGGAAATTAAACTGTTGGGAATATTTTAAACACGCCTGTAATGTTAGCATATTTTTAGTTGTGTAATAAACATGTCAGAATTGAGTGTCAGGATTTAAATATTTGTCTAATTTGCTATTTATTTCTTCACTATTCATTTTTATTTGTTTCTCATGAGGCTGGTTCTGTTCTCAGTAACAAAGTGATGCCTCTTCTGCCAATTCTGCTGAATGGAAAGAAAAGAACCTGGAGATGAAGTAGAAGTAAATAATTCAAGGTTTTTGTTTAACAGCCAGGGGTGATTTTTATGTATATTTTACTGACAGAATTTACAGCTGCAAGACAAATCAGGTTTATAGCCATGTTTTGATATGTTAGACGATTAAACTATCCACAAACCAACACCTCCCTTTACATAATTAAATAGTCACAGTAGCGTTTAAATGAGTGCAAATAAGTCAAGAGTATACTTGCGAATTCTACTCCAGTGATTAATGGGAAATAATGGCATTTTAGCTGCTAGGCAATGACGTGCAGCACGTCTGACCTCCAGCTTAATGATCTCTGACAGCAGCATTTCCTCTCTCGATGCCACCGAAACAATGGAAAGCACTTAAGTGCATCGCGGTGAGATCATTTCTAGCAGAAAAGCTATAAAGAAGTAATTAAAGCAAAGTGGGGAAATGTAAACAACTCCCAAAAAAGTTTCAGCGATGTTCACTTCTGTTTAATGATTATAAATCGCTAAATCTGGATAATTTATAATATCGTAAGACTGGATGTTTAGTCAGGTTTGGGTCAGAATGCTCTCACTGTAGCCTCAGAGTCCTGTGGAATCAGCTGCTGGCTCATCTCAAGGTCTGATGTTTTGCTGAGGTTTTCCTGATGGTCGTAAAGATTATTTGAGTCATTGATGCCTTCCTTTTAAACTACCGCTCGCTGGATATTTGTTGTTTTTTTACACCAATCTGTGTAAAGTCTAGATTGTTGTGAATATCTCAGGAGATTTCTTAATCAATCCAGCTCATCAAACATGCCACGTTCAACATCACTGAAATCACATTTATACTCCATTCTGCTGTTTTCTGTGAATATAAGAAAATTAACTGAACAATCAGAATTAAGAATTTAATAGCACTGTAGCATTAGGTAGCTTATACTGTAGTATATTTTATACTTATAGACTTGACCATGCCACTTCTGTGGATAGTTACAGTGGTGTGAAAAAGTCTTGGCCCCCTTCCTGATTTCTTATTTTTTTGCATGTTCGTCACACTTTAATGTTTCAGATAATCAAACACATTTAAATATTAGTCAAAGATAACACAAGTAAACACATCATGCAGTTTTTTAATGAAGGTTTCTATTATTAAGATACAGATACACACCATTCAGAGGTGGACTTGCTGGTGTGTTTTGGATCATTGTCCTGCTGCAGAACCCAAGTTCGCTTCAGCTTGAGGTCACAAACAGACGGCCGGACATTCTCCTTCAGGATTTTTTGGTAGACAGCAGAATTCATGGTTCCATTCATCACAGCAAGTCTTCCAGGTCCTGAAGCAGCAGAACAGCCCCAGACCATCACACTACCACCACCATATTTTACTGTTGGTATGATGTTCTTTTTCTGAAATGCGGTGTTACTTTTACGCCAGACGTAATGGGACACAGACCTTCCAAAAAGTTCAATTTTTGCCTCGTCAGTCCACAGAGTATTTTCCCAAAAGTCTTTGGGATCATCAAGATGTTTTCTGGCAAAACTGAGACAAGCATTTATGTTCTTTTTGCTCAGCAGCGGTTTTCGTCCTGGAACTCTGCCATGCAAACCATTTTTGCCCAGTCTCTTTCTTATGGTGGAGTCATGAACACTCACCTTAACTGAGGCAAGTGAGGCCTGCAGTTCTTTGGATGTTGTTGTGGGGTCTTTTGTGACCTCCTGGATGAGTTGTCGCTGCGCTCTTGGGGTAATTCCCACTCCTGGGAAGGTTCTCCACTGTTCCATGTTTTCGCCATTTGTAGATAATGGCTCTCACTGTGGTTCGCGGCAGTCCTAAAGCTTTAGAAATGGCTTTATAACATTTTCCAGACTGATAGATCGGTAGGTTTGTGACCTCAAGCTGAAGCGAACTTGGGTTCTGCAGCAGGACAATGATCCAAAACACACCAGCAAGTCCACCTCTGAATGGCTGAAGAAAAACAAAATGAAGACTTTGGAGTGGCCTAGTCAAAGTCCTGACCTCAATCCCATTGAGATGCTGTGGCATGACCTAAAAAAGGTGGTTCATGCTCAAAAACCCTCCAATGTGGCTGAATTACAACAATTCTGCAAAGATGAGTGGGCCAAAATTCCTCCACAGCGCTGTAACAGACTCATTGCAAGTTATGGAAAACGCTTGATTGCAGTTGTTGCTGCTAAGGGTGGACCAACCAGTTATTAGGCTTAGGGGGCAAACACTTTTTCACACAGGGCCATGTAGTTTTGGATTTGGTTTTCCCTTAATAATAAAAACCTTCATTTAAAAACTGCATGATGTGTTTACTTGTGTTATCTTTGACTAATATTTAAATGCGTTTGATTATCTGAAACATTAAAGTGTGACAAACATGCAAAAAAATAAGAAATCAGCCAACACTTTTTCACACCACTGTATGTGAACTATTTTAAAAAATGTCAGCAAAAAATTCATCTTTTAAAAAAATAGGACCAAAACAACCTAGAGTCTAGAATTATTTTCTTTCTCACAAAAATCTACAGCTCAAATGGGAAGAGTAATTAAATTAATTTTCCCCAAATGTGATCCATTTCTTGATCTCATATCTACATAATCGTAATAAAAGAAACCAAGATATTGATCTTGTAAAAATATTTGGTTTTTTGAGTGCTGATTGAACGTCTCAGGCCAGGGTTACTTAGCATGGATAAAATAGATCAGTTTCTGTAATGGTTCTATATATTTACTGTAATTCTCCTTTTCTGTAAAACTCCTCTTCGGGTATCAGTTACAAACCCAGAGAAAGAAACACAAATCACGCTCCTCTTCCTCTGTTTCTCAGACCTGCTGCTTTCTTTTCCTTCTAAGACCCCTCCCTCCCCTTCCCAGAATCAGACTAACTTCTCTTCACTTGCCTCATCAGTTGACTTGATTAGATTTCAATTAAATCTCCACCCTTTACTCTTCTACAGAATTTGGCGAACATAGAGGCAACCCTGCTGAGAAGTGAATGGAGAGACAAGAGCGATGGAGAGAGAAAGAGAGAGAAAGAAGGACAGAAAGAAAAAAAAGGACACATTATTTATTCATGATGCATCCGTAATGATTTCTATTACCAGATAGATTGCCTTCTGTTAATGGCCACTCTCCTTTATCTCTCTCTATATTTCTCCCGAGTCGTTTTTATACTGCAGAACGGAACATGGCATCGACGTCGGATGAGGGCAGAACGGACGAGCTGAGATCAGCGAGGTGGGGTGAGAACAAGAGGAGAAAGAGAGAGAGACAGAGAGAGCGAGAGAGAGAGAGCTGGTGTCCGTCCCTTCATCTCCAGAGGCCTTTGTGAGGGGTTAGAGGTGTGTGAGATTGATAATGGGCGCACTTTCATAGGTCTGTTTTCATTGACAAAGATAAATAGTTGAAGAAAAGTCTCATGAATTTTTAATTCTAAATGAAACGGGTGCATTAGAGTTTGACAGATTCGTTCTTCCTTTGCCGGAGGGGTTAAACACCTGCATGCATGTAACAGTTTCAGACATTGCTTTTATATTTATCTTCACCATATCAACCATTACATTATACATATTTACACTTTTTTTTTAATGTGAAAGAGACACTGAGCTGTTACTATAGAAACAATAATGGATAAGAACAAAAACATTAATATACTTCCAACTAGAATCAGTCAAATGAATGCTGTCCATAGTGTAACAGACCCATCAGGTTTTGCTTTAACTGTCACCTGTATGTATATGAATGCTAATGAAAAATAACAGATTTCATTTATGGGATTGTTCCTCAGGATGAACTGAATCTCTCCTTCTTGGATTGCTTTTTATGCACAGGGGTGACAGGAGCATTGCGAAGCTTTGCACGCGTCAGTTCATTCACTTCTGCAGGCGGCTTAGTAACTCGAGAGCAACATCCAGATGATCTGTGATTTGTTTTGGAATATATCACCAACATGTCCATTATATGCACGTCAGTCATGTCTGCGCACACATCTTAAATCCTGCGCGTACATTTCCAGTCTCCAATAACCTGAGCCCTGTTATTTGTCTCCGTCGGAAATAATGCATGACACACTCACACGGTTCTCGCTTTCAATAATCTTGCAAGATATTTTTATATACTGATAACTGTTAACATTTTAAGCCAAGCGAAGATATTTTGTAGATGTATGGTAACTTTATGTGCAACACGTGTCCTGGGAAGGCAACTTTAGCCTGACGTGACCGTTTGGCCAAGCGGATCTGGTTTTGAAATCAATATGGACTCCATTGAGTGCGAAGTGGGCTATGACCCATCTGTCACACTGATCTCTGTATCTGTTTCATCATCATGTCAAGTTTTGGCATCTCTGCCTCTCTTAAGCCTCATCGAGTCACTGGATAATGGATGAAGACTCGAGCAGACCTGCAGGGAAGTGGCAGTGTAGCATCGTAATTTAATCTCCCAACGCCGGCAGGTTTACTGTTTATTTATTCTGCGAGGTCCAGCGTTGTCACGTCGAGCCGACACCCAAGGCCGGGCGGAACGGGTTGGGGAGTAAATATAGGCTGTGATTTGAAAGGAACTCTGTGGGTGAATTTGTTTGTCGCAGTGAGGGAGCAAGCCTTGGATTTATCCCCTTTACTAATAATTAATTAGCTAATTAACGTCAATTAATTTTAACAATTTTGCTCCTGGCTCAGTTTATGAAGGTCTTAATAAACACATTATGAGTTCAATTAGGCAGAAAACACAAGGACACACAGCACATGGGAATGAGATCCAGTCTGAGCCAATTGTTACAGCAATCCAACGTTTAAAAACAGTATTCAAGACATCTAAAATCTTTTGCTTGGTTTAGCATTTTTTTGTATTCTCAGGTGCTGAAATATCTCTTATATAATCCCATTGCTTGAAGGTTTATTGCATTTTGCCAAAACAACTAAAGTAAACAGTGAACATAGTGAGAAATATCAGCAGAACCGAGGGAGATGAGGAGGAATACTGGATGATTTCACAGACAGGCAGAATTTCAGAAATTCAAAATATTACTGTGTAATTGACGTTAATTCAGTGTGACACGGTGGGGCGATAGATAGATAGATAGATAGATAGATAGATAGATAGATAGATAGATAGATAGATAGATAGATAGATAGATAGATAGATAGATAGATAGATAGATAGATAGATAGATAAACAGACAGAAATAAAGGAAAACAGGAGAGAGAGAAAGAGATAGAGGGAGGAAGAAGAAAAGGAAAAACAGAGAGAGGGTATTTGACAGAAAGATAGATAGATAGACAGACAGACAGATATACAAGAAACAGATGGAACAGAAGAGAGAGAGTAGGGGAGAGAGACAGAGCGAGAGAGAGAGAGAGAGAGACAGACAGGCAGACAGACATACATATGTACAGACAGACAGACAGACAGATAGATAGATAGATAGATAGATAGATAGATAGATAGATAGATAGATAGATAGATAGATAGATAGATAGATGGATAGATAGATAGATAGATAGATAGATAGATAGATAGATAGATAGATAGATAGATAGATAGATAGATAACACTCTAGTCACAGATGAATGTGTATATTGAAATAGATAGATCACAGATTACATCACAGTAAACATGCAAACTGGCAGCAGATAATAAATATAAAGTACCTTGAGAGTCTAGAAAAGGTAACGTCTTTGGTTCAGTCCTAATCTCAGATTAATGTCAGTGTGAAGTTTTGCAGTTTCTACTCATTGCATCGTCCACATGGTTTATATCTGGGTTTCTTGGTTTTTCCCACAGTAGAGTCCTACACCTACGTTAAAGATAATCCATTTCAGTTATAATCCATAAACATGTTCAGAGGTACAGTATTTTAAAAATTCAATCTTGAAGCATACGGATTTATTCAGGAAAAATGGAGGAAAGGGGTTCATCTGAAGAACAGCATCCCAACTGTGAAGCATGGTGTTGGGAGCATCATGTTTACAGGGAGGCATTTCTTCAGCACAGGTTTATATAAAGCTTTGGACTCAAAGGTTATTGTATAGAAACTATAATGCATAAACATTTTGTGATTTGAGTTACAGCCCGATGAGCTTTTAACTACTCTGCGTGCTTAAATTGCCCCCTGGGGATAAATAAAGTTTTTTTTTTTTATTGAATTGAATTGAAAAAGCTGCTGTCATAGAAAAGTCACGAATTGAACAGTGCTGAGGTATAACACGTAATAAAGACACTAGCCTCAATCCCTCTTCTGCTACATCCACCTCTTATGCAGCCCCCAATGATGAGGGATGTGTACTGTAGGCTTCTGGTTTGAGGATTACACTAATGCTATTCATCTGAACGAGCAACCAGATTTTTTTGTGGCTGTATAGCATTCAACAGCCGATTCCTGACGAACGATGGAGAATGGCAGAATTAACATACTGACTGCTTAAGAATACATTCACAGAGATGTTTTGCTACCACACACCCACAGCTAGTGAAAAGTGCCAGACCTACACACCAGCAGATTTCAAGAGCTGAAAAAGGCAAGAAGGCACACTGTAACATCCTGGTAGATTGGGAATGAGGACTCCGGGGAGAGAGAGAGAGGGGAGAGAGAGAGAGAGAGAGAGAGAGAGAGAGAGAGAGAGAGAGAGAGAGAGAGAGAGAGAGAGAGAGAGGGAGAGAGAAACAAGGAGCAAGAGGAATACAGAGAGTGAGAGTGAAAGAAAGAGAAACTCAGAAAGAGAGAGAAATCGAGAAAGTAAGACTGATAGAGAATAAGCGAGAGAGAGACAAAGTGTGAGAAAGAAACAGAGAGCGAGAGAGAGGGAGAGGGAGAGAGAGAGAGAAAGAGAGAGATAGAGAGAGAGAGAGAGAGAGAGAGCAACAGAAAGAGCAACAGAGAGAGAGAAGCAGAGACAGACAGAGAGATAGAGAGCAATTGAAAGAGAGAGAGAGAGAGAGAGAGAGAGAGAGAGAGAGAGAGAGAGAGAGAGAGAGAGAGAGAGAATGAGAAACACGCAATGCATTTTAGCCCGGTTTGTGCCAACATAACATCCTCACATAAAATCCAAGTCACTGATAATCACACACACACTCATATGGAGTCACACTTTAGACTGATTTAGGGAAGTAGTGACTTTCTCTGAAAAAAATAAGACCAGATATTCACTTGCTCATCAGTAACACTCTTTACTTGCTCATTCTCCGCAGCCCCGCCTCTCATTCCCATAACAGACCAAAACAAAGATGGCATTATATTTAAACATGTGCTACCTACAATTACCAATAAAATCATGATGCTCATACTTCAGAATTTAATGTCCAAAAGTATCATTTTGCAGGATTTTTTTGTAAGCGATGCTGTGAAGCATCATAGCACTTCTCTTCCACTGTCGCTTTATATATCTCCAGCTTTCATACATAATGGACCAGGCTTTTACCATCAGCTGCTGTCTCGGTGAGATTTTAAGGGCTCGTGCTGACACATAAAGATAAAACGCACAAAGAGGAAGTCTATTTGACCTCTCCTTTCTCGCTTTGTCCTTTTTTTTATATCCCTATAAACGTTTCTTCAGAGTGGCATTTCAACCTGAAGGCCTTCACGCCTTCGTTCTCAGCCCGGGGAAAGAGAGACGTTTTTTTTTTCTATCCTCCTCGCTTCACACACTGTCACTCTCTTTCTCTCTCAAAGCAGTTTCAGTCCACACACACAAACACACACACACACTCCTTTCTGAAAGTCTCCCATTCACAGTGCCGCAGTGACACACAGGGCGTCGCATCCGGCAGATTTCCTTACATACATTTAGAAAGAATCGATAAAGCCCTCTACAGAGTTTTACACCATCCCTGTAGGAGCTCTCAGTCAAGGGGAGGAGAGGTGAAGCGCAGAAGGAAACCGCCGTGCATTTACGGAAGGCTCAGGTGTAGCGAGGCGTGAGAGCTAACTGCTGCTCTTCCACAGTAAAAACCTCGTTCCCACAGAGTTTCTTTATCATACCTTCACACTGCACTTTATATAGGCATGAGCAGAAAATGGAGTGATTCTGGTATAACGCTGCAAATTTTCTGAAACATAAAAGCATAAACAAAAAGTTTCCAGTTTATTGCTTTGGAAAGATGGCAAGTAGGAAATGTTACAGCTGTCACAATTTTACATTTACATGTCTGGCATTTGGCAGAAGCCCTAATCCAAATTGACGTACATTTTTATCTCATTTTATACAACTGAGCAATTGAGGGTTAAAGGGCTTACTCAGGGGCCCAGCAGTATTCTCGGGTCACGGGGAGCCTGTGCCTATCTCAGGTGTCATTGGGCATCAAGGCAGGATACACCCTGGACGGAGTGCCAACCCATCGCAGGGCACACACACACTCTCATTCACTCACACAATCACACACTACGGACAATTTAGAGATGCCAATCAGCCTACAGTGCATGTCTTTGGACTGTAGGAGGAAACCGGCGCACCCGGAGGAAACCCCCGAGGCACGGGGAGAACATGCAAACTCCACACACACATGGCGGAGGCGGGAATCAAACCCCCAACCCTGGAGGTGTGAGGCAAACGTGCTAACAGCATAAAGTTGATTATTTTTATCTTTTCCAGAGGCCAAAAAATGGAATTTGTGACTGTTTTGTTGTGTCCATGTTCAGCATTGAATGTCTTTGTCATGTCTCACTCCACAGTGGTGCTTAATATGAAGCTCATATAAAAGTTGTTGGATTTGTAGTGTTTCATAAATATTTCTGTTTTTCCCTAGCCTACTAGTGGGGAAATTTTCATAGAAAGGTTCCAAAGATACAAAAACGATTATTTTCTTTCACACAAATCTAAATTTTGAAGGTGTTTATCTTCAGCCATTAAAATTCTGTGTAAGGTTATCCAACAGAGGGAAAAACACACGTCTCACACTGAAGGCCAACAGACTCATTTTATATCAGACTCACAGCCAGAAAATCATTCATTTGTTTATACTGATTTCAACTGCTTTGTCCTGGTTAGGGTGGATATAGTGCCCATCTGTCAATCTGCCCCAGAAGATCCACCGATTGGCCTTTTTTCTTGAAGGTGGTAGGAAACCAGAGAACCTGGAGGAAACCCCACACAGACACAGGGAGAACGTGCAAAACTCTACAAAGACTGTAACCCAAGCTCTGTGTCAGTCTGGAGAACATGAATAAATTCATAAGATTTCAAGGTAACAGATGCTAACACGCATTGTTAATGGTTGTTTCAACAGCCAACACCTGACACTCTATTAGTACTTATTACTTATTACTTATTACTTACCTATTCTATGCTTTATAATTGCTATTGCATTCAGTAAGTAATCCCTTTTCTTTTTCAGAATAATACAACTTCATGTTTTGCAGCATTATCCTGTCAGTCTTTCCTTCACGAACACTGCAGTCATTGTGTTAAAACACAGCCCTTAGACCGGTCACTATTCACACCAAAGCTCTGCATTTAACCTTAACCAGCTCTCATCTTGCCTCATACAACACTGTGATGTGTATTCAGGAAAAATGACACTTTTTTTTACTGCACCGTGTACCATTATGTTGCATTATAGATCACAGGGCAAAAGTTCTTTTATCAATTACAAGTACGGATCGCCGGAGACTCACTTTTAGCACCGTAGACCATCAGTTAGAACAAAAGGCATTTGGGTTTAACAAAGTTCTCATTTCATACGCTTCAAAAAGCAGATACGAATTAACGTCATCTGGGCCAGAGCTCTCCTCTCCAGCTCTGTGATCATATAAAGAAGAGGAATAGTTCACTCTTTAGAAAAATCTACTATAAAGAGGTCATAGAAGTCATTGCACTAGTTTTCAGACCCCACCGTGGGCTAAATCGCTTCCCAATGTACTGTTAGAAGAAAATAAACAGGAGAAGATGAATAATGGCAGGGAGGTGGGATTTCTTCGTACATCCCATCCTTGGAGGTTGGGGTCAGAGCACAGGGTCAGCCATGATGCAGTGCCCCTGGAGCAGGGTTGGTTAGGGGCTTTGCTATCGATTTTTTCTATTTATCCTACACAGAATTACTTTTTGTATATTACTTAGCATATTTCATTTATATTTTATTTATATTTATTTCTCTTGTGTATTCTTGAAGCAGTCCAGTCTCTGGCAAAAGAATTTCCTTCAACAGTTAATAAAGTCTTATCTTATCTTATCTTATCTTATCTTATCTTATCTTATCTTATCACAGCACACACACTTATTCACTCACTCTGGACAATTTAGATATGCTAATCAGTCTAAAAGTCTTTGAACTGGGGGAGGAAACCGGAGAACCCCGAGCAACCCCCTAATGCATGGGGAGAACATGCAGACCCTGTGCACACAGAACAGTCCCAGGAATCAAACCCCCAGTCCTGGAGAAAATTTTAAAAAGCAGTTCTTAAGGTGCATAGTGTAACAAATAATCTGATCAAGGGGATCAAGGGGATCAAGGGGATCAAGGGGGGCACGGTGGCTTGGTGACTTGGTGGTTAGCACGTTTGCCTCACACCTCCAGGGTTGGGGGTTTGATTCCTGCCTCCGCCGTGTGTGTGTGGAGTTTGCATGTTCTCCCCGTGCCTCAGGGGTTTCCTCCCCTGGTCCAAAGACATGCATAGTAGGTTGATTGGTTTCTCTAAATTGTCCGTATTGTGTGAGTGAATGAGAGTGTGTGTGTGTGCCCTGCGATGGGTTGGCACTCCGTCCAGAGTGTATCCTGCCTTGATGCCCAATGACGCCTGGCACAGGCTCCCTGTGACCCAAGAATAGATCAGATAAGCGGTAGACAATGAATGAATAATCTGATCAGAATAATAAATCAAATAAAATAACAACTGAATCGAAAATGTATTTCACATAATGTTCAGGTCTTTTTTTTTTTTTTAAGTTTTGCAGTATTCAAAGCTGATATTTCTTTGGCATAAAACTGTTCTGTAATCTGTTCATTCGGGTTTTCAGCCATAACTTATTCTGCAAAACACGTCCACCCGAGTCCATGCACGGCAGTAATAATAATCTATAAATATCAGGAAACTGTAATGGACAGAACCAATTAAAACTCTTCAAGAACCACTGAACCTAAGTGAGTATAGTAGCGTGAGTACAGACTACTATGCTCTATACAATGCTACTCGCTATACTAGTATACAGTACACTCTACTATATTCTATACAACCCTACTCTCTATACCACAGCACAGTACACTCAACTATATGCTTTACTCTCTATACTACGATACAGTAACCTCGACTATACTCTATACAATACACTCTCTCCTTATGTTCCTTCTTTGGGCTTGTTACATCCTAACGCCTCCCCCTAGTTCCCTTAACAAGGCTATCCAAGGAGGGGAGGATCCTTGACCCTGGAGGATACAAACTTGTGGAATCCTGCCAACTTCCTTCAGACTGAAGAAGCTGCTCGGATGAGTAGTGAAACGTTTCGATCTAACTAGAAAGAAGTTGACACGCCTCGACTTCCAGATAAATTAGCGATATATTAGTAGTCAAGTCTGTGCAAACAATTTAATGAAAGATATATTATAATCATATACTGTATGACCATATGACCTTTACTAAACAATGATCAGTAATTCCCCAGCTGCAAAAAGGTGTTGTAACTGCTGATACAGAGGACAGTAGCAATATTAAATAATATTAAATAAAATGTTTTAGTGTAAAAAAAAAAAAACATATTAATGTATATAAAAGGGAGAATGTAAAATGAAGCATGAACTTAATAGATTTAAGTTTTATAATCATATTAAACACAGGACTCAGTAGTAGCTTGTCAATGCGAAATGATATAATAATAATAAAGAAAATGGACGAGCCTTCATGGGTCATTTCTCTCATCGTTGAAATCATGAAATTTCATAAAGGAGTTTTCTCTGGTGCCCACACAAGCAGTGCTTTATTACTTCACTCCAGTTAGAGTTGTAAAATTGTGCCGCTTTGCACTGGACTGAAGCAGAGGAGAGGAGAGGATTAGGTCCTGGGCTGAGGGTTACACCACTGCCCGATGTGCTGTAATACTTTAATGCGTGAGAGAAGATACAGAGAGGAACGCTCGGCCTTCACACAGATGACCCGTGCTGTAAAAATTTTATTTCTGCATGGACGAGGAATAGAAGCTATTTATAGACAGCAAGAAGAAGGAAATGATAACTGCTGCATTTTTTTTAATTTATTTAAAGCTTACTATCTCCGTCCTCATCATCTAATCACAGCGCGATTATATCAGGACTGTTACTGTTACAAAAAGTTGTATACTTCTTATATATTCTTCTTATATCTTTGTGTGCGATTTGTTTTCCACCTGATTTATTTATTATGATTTAAGTAATCATGATTTTTTTACACATGATCAATTTATTTTCATGTTTTCTTTCACACTACAGATTTATTCTAGTGTGAAATTTACACAATATGTTTTTCTTGATTTATTTATTTTCACATGATTTATTTCCATATTTGAGTTTACACTTTCCATTTTTGCATGATTTTTACACATGATCCACTTATTTCCATTTATTTTTTGTGATTAATGTGCTTTGGCATTTGATCATTTTTACACAATTTATTTATTCTCACATTAAATTGAATTAATTTACACTGATAAATTTATTTTAGGTGCGATTTTTACACTTGATTAATGTTTCACAGGATGTTTACCTGATTTATCTTTTATGCCATTTTTTTATATTTTTTTAAACGATTTTTCTTTCTTTCTTTCTTTCTTTATTTCTTTCTTTCTTTATTTATTTATTTATTTATTTAGTCAATTTATTTCCATTTTTTAAAAATAATTGATTCATGTATTACATGTAATTTTCATGTGATTTCTTTATTTTCAGATGTAAATTTTACACATGATTAATTGTAAACATTCAATTTTCACATTATTTCTCACAACTCATTTGTTTTCATGCTTCATTTATTTTCAGGAGTCTTCACATGCAGAGCGTGTGATTTTATTATTCTATTTTTTTTTATTCACTGATTTTACAGCTTAATTTTTCACAAATGGTTCATGTGCTTCGATTTTCATGACTATAAACTTATTTTCACGTCATTTTTTTCATGTCTTCTGAGGTCACGTGCCTTTTTTTCCACTTTTGACCGGTCAGATCATGATTACTTTATTTCCCTGTTAGTCAAGTGGGTTTATTTTTTTAAATACAATTTTCTCAAATAAATTATTTCTTTTTCACACGTTATATAAACAAATAGGTTTACTTGCGTTCACGTCAGATGTCAGGGTATAACCTGATGAAATGCGCCTTCACTTGTGATCACTTGTGATATTACTCATATAAAACCATATGATCAGAAGACCGTATGAACCGTACCCAATGCATCGTCATTATAATATTTAACCAGTCACTCCATGATGTTTTTTTTTTTTTTTAAACCGCAGCTTGATGTCAGACTAGAAGCGTGTGACCGGGATGAAAGTTGGCATTACGCAGTGCTGAATAATTTATGATGAATGCTGCATATCATAAGGAATTAATGTCACGAGCTATGACAAATCCAACACTGCAAGCAGGATGATGTGAACTCATTTGCACTTCTTATCCTGCATGAAGCAGCCTTTGCATCACGCACGAAAATTTCCGAACTGACGACGTGAATCGCTCCTGATTTTGCATTTGCTCAGAAAACATATTTTTTCCCAGTACATCTAATCCTGCTTCTGATATGAAATGTCACATTCGCATCCACAGTGTGATAAGGCAGAAAAGGCGTAGAGGGGATGAATTATTACTCCATTTTATTCATCTGTCATCGATGTGGTCTGTTTATTCAATGACTTGTTTTCTGCCAGACTGAAACCAACACCAGGAACAAACACATCAGCATAAATGATGCGCTGCTTGACTTCCCTCTTTATTATTCAGAAAAAAACTCTGATGCTGGATTCAGCGTGTGAAGTTTCCGCTTCCTGTCTTAGAGTTTGTCTCAATTAATCAATCATTAGTTCATCCAAATGACTGTCATGTAGACAGCAATTAACTGCATTGAAACCACAGGACATGAAGTAGTGTGTGTGTGTATGTGTGTGTGTGTGTGTGTGTGTGTGTTGTAAAAGCAGAAGGTATCACTTTCACCCACACTGGCAACAATATTCAGTTTGTAAGCCAAAGATCACACAGTGGATCAGAAGCATTCAATTACACATCATGTCTACAACAAACGCTTATGTTTACTGATCTTTACACGACATCGCTGTCGAGTTCTCGAATCTGATTGGTCAGAAGGTGTTTATATTCGTTTTCCATAAAAGCAGCTGTGACCTCAAACAACACAGCGGATGCATGTGGTAGCTTAGTGGTTACGGTGTTGGACTACTGATCAGAAGGTTGTGAGTTTAAATCCCAGGTCCACCAAGCTGCCGCTGCTGGGCCACTGAGCAAGGCCCTTAACCCTCAATTACTCAGCTGTATTAGAAAAATGTAAGTTACTTACCAAATAAAATATTAATATGCTTGTTATTGTTTCTATAGTAACGGCTCAGACAGGATGGACTTTTCCAGGCTCTTAAGTCGGAAGGAAATTAGAAAGGAGTCTCCAGTGTTAGTAGTTAAAGAAGAAAGTGTAGTTTTCTTCTCTAAGGTTTCAGGATGGAGGACTTTCCAGTTTCAGGTTAACACACGAGTTGCATTTTTTGTATTATCTTAAAAATGATTTCAATTTTGTCTAATTAGCTTAATGGTTTTGTATTATTAGCTTAATAAGGATAAAAAATAGACTGATAAGATTATATATAGATATAGCTTTATAGCTGCTAACATAAGTGAAAATAGATAAATAAATAGATTTAGATAATAACTAAATTTTAAACCTGCACGACAAT
This sequence comes from Hemibagrus guttatus, assembly GCA_033459395.1. Lineage (NCBI taxonomy): Eukaryota > Metazoa > Chordata > Actinopteri > Siluriformes > Bagridae > Hemibagrus > Hemibagrus guttatus. The sequence goes on from JAUCMX010000007.1 coordinate 24,852,967, forward strand.
GCCTCTGTGCACAAAGCCCCTGAGCTCCATGAAGACATGGTGTGGAGGAGAAGGTTGAAGTGGAAGAACTGGAGTTTCCAGCACAGAGCCCTGACTCTGACTCAACCCCACTGAACACCTTCGGGATGAACTGGAACACTGACTAGAATAAATAAATAAATAAATATAAAGAATAAAACACGACGATGCATGATGTAACAGGAACGTAATCGAGCAGCATATCCCATAGTGTCTTATTTCTTTTTTTAACACACATTTTTTAATTGTATCTACTGAAGAACAATATTTAGATTTAATATTACTTTAAATAACTTACCAACTAGAGGAACCAGTTAAGTTCAACAGTAACATTAAAAGTAGGCTAAACCTGGTGAAAATATGATACGTTAACAAATAAAAATAGGTAGTGATGGATAATATTTTGGTATAAGAGGAGTAAAATACTTCAGAGCGTGATGTTACATGAAAATAATCCACTTTAACAGTAACTCTGCTTTGTGTCTCTGATTATTTTCCTGTAACAGAATCTCCTGTTGGGTTTTATTCCTTATTTAATAATTGCAATAACGATACAGCTGCAGTTTGATCATAAAACACCGAAATCCTGGAAATGTTATAAATTAAATTCACATTTTTTAACCCAAATATTTGCAGATTTAAAGGATAAAATAAAGGTAAAAGTATTTAAAACTAATAGTAAATCTATGCAGTTATGAGAGTTAGGAATCTACCCTTATACTCTTCGAGGAAATAATAATAAAAAAAAAAATCCTAATAATATTAATAATAATAATGTGCAGCCCAGAGCAAGGGAAGTCCTACATACTTAATCAATCCTGCCTGTTTCAGAGCAACTAATCTGGGCAACTCTCAGTCTACACCCTGTTAAAAATAATCTTTCCAGCATGAAATATTTATCCCCGATTCGGGGAGGTCGGGAGAACGAGAGTGTGCAATGCGAGGAGGAAGAGGAGGGGCGCTTATTCAGCAGATTCAGCATTATTTATGAATCAGAAGCGCAGACAGCAGCGTCAAGGGACGATCATGTGGGAAGGAAAACGTGCTGCGGGTCATTCATACTCTCTCTGATGTAGGTCAAATTCATGTTCATGTCCTACAGAGAAACACATGATACAGCGGTTCAAGTCGTGACAGCAGACGTAGGCGAAATAATGAGTGTAACAGTTTAGCTAGCTATCAGATAGCTGTGTGTAGATGACTTGATGGAGAAAGGAGGCAGTTGAAATTGGTCATATTTTTCTCCAGTGTAGCTGGAACCATCAACAACATCGATTCTTTTTTCCTACAAAGAAACTGTAAAGCACTTGTAAACTCCTCCAACACTCCACTCCTGAAGCTGAAGACCTTCCTGTTTTTGGAGAAATGTGGAAAAAAAAAAAGTTACAGCTTCACCTCTGGCTGACGGCCATCAGCACTGACACTGGAGACTCCTTCCAGAAATACTAAATAAACCTTTCATCAATATAAACAGTCAAGAGCTGTATTTAGAGAATATCAAAACATCTAACCAATCAGAATCAAGAATTCAAGAGCATTGTAGTATAAAGCATGTTATTGCTCCTCCTGTTTACATTTTAATACTGTTTCAGAAAGGTGATGTGACATGTCCTCTTCCCATAGTCTACAATTATGCAAATTCAAGGATTATCTAATCTAATAAGCTTTAGTTCGACTGCCACAGCATTGGATCCATTGCTGGTCCGAACTGACCCGAGTCCTCTAAAGGGAAGTCAGCTAGTGCATTTTAAGAACCGGCTCTGAAATGTAGCACTGAACTGATAATGAAATCTTCCGAACTGCTGTAAACGATAACCATCTACGACTTCATTGTGCTGTGTAATTACAGCAGTGTGGAGGTCCGGCAGCAGACCAGCGGCTTGCGTGCCGACTTTAATTAAGCAGCAGATTTGAAAGGGTGCTAAAGTGTCAGGTTAATTAACTCGAATGCCCGAGTTCACCAATATCTCCTGCCAGCTTGACTTAGTAGAAACATTATGCTCACCTTAGGACATTTGGCGATTCCCTAAGGGCGTGAAAAATACAAGAAAACCAATTAGCTATGCTCACATGAAGGCCAGGCGTGCGCTCTCAAGTTGCCCCAATTAAGCAAGCTGCAAATGGAGTACAGGTTCCTTTGTTCAGGCTGCTTTTATCTCTTAATTTCTATGAGTTAAGAGGAAATGTAACCTAGTTTTACATCAGGATGTGTCTATGTCAAGCACCGACAGTCGAGGAACTGATTAATCGCGGAGTTGAATTTCAACACCCACGATATCTCCAAAACCATAAAATGGCATGAAAGAGAAAGGAGACTTAAAGTTGTCTTTATTTGTCACATATACATTACAGCACAGTGAAATTCTTTTCTTCACACAGCCAATCCTTGGTGGTTGGGGTCAGAGCACAGGGTCAGCCATGATACAGTGCCCCTGGAGCAGGGTGGATTGGGGGCCTTGCTCAAGGGCCCACCGGTGGCAGCTTGAACCTTGAATCTTTCAGTCAACTACCCAGATACTTGAGCTACCACTGCCCCAGACTTGGATGTGTTTTTGTGTTCTAGGTTTCCTGTGAATAGCAAAGCCCCTGTTTTACACATGATACGCATCATATTTCTAAATTAACACAATCAGAGAAACTTCACGACTCACTAATAATCAGCGTCGCAGCTGCCTGAGACATTTTTATATTATTTGTTTAAAAACAGCTGTTCTCTTTAATGTTCACACTTAGTATTTCATTCCTTTCAGGGGGATGGAGTAGCTTAGTGGTTAAGGCGTTGGATTACTGATCAAAAGGTTGAGAGTTTGAATCCCAGGTCCAACAAGCTGCCACTGCTGGGCCCCTGAGCAAGGCCCTCAGCCCTCAATTCACTGACTTAAATTGTAAATCACTCTGGAAAAGGTCGTCTGCCAAAATGTAAAATTTCTGCTGTAAGGTATAATGAGCAGAACTGATGTGATGGGTCTGTGTGTACTGCGACTCATTTTGACTCGAGGTGTGATCTGTCCTTTCCTCGTTAAAGATTTACTGTGTAGAAACAGGACACCAAAAAACCCATCCAGACAGCAGAAGAGCCAGGATCATTTTGCTGTGAATGAAACCAAAGTGAAATAGCATCCAAATTATTTTGAGGTCTTGAGGGAACAATATGAGGCTTTAACCTGAGAGGAGCTGATAAAAGAGAAAGGAGGATGTGAAAACAGGATGTGAAAGCTGCTGCTTAAACAAATTTCAGTGCCTCTGATTTGTTTTGACCTTCATCGATCCAGTCAAGCAGTCAGGAAACACGGCTAAATCTGTAGATTGGACTGTATATCAGAAAAAAAAAATTCATCTGTTTGATATTTGCTCTAAATCTGATATTACGGAGGTTTTCTACTTAATGTAAAATAATTACATTATATTCTACTGATATACACCGATCAGGCAAAGCATTATAATATGCCATTATTATATGTTGGTCCCCCCTTTTGCTGCCAAAACAGCCCTGACCCATGGAGGCATGGACTCCACTAGATCCCTGAAGGTGCGCTGTGGTATCTGGCACCAAGATGTTTGCAGCAGATCCTTTAAGTCCTCTAAATTGCAAGGTGAGGCCTCCATGGGACTTAAGGAACTTAAAGGATACTTTTGATAGATACTGACCACTGCAGACCGGGAACACCCCACAAGAGCTGCAGTTTTGGAGATGCTCTGATCCAGTCGTCTAGCCATCACAATTTAGCCCTCATCAAACTCGCTCAAATCCTTACGCTTGTCCATTTTTCCTGCTTCTAACACATTAACTTTGAGGACAAAATGTTCACTTGCTGCCTAATATATCCCACCCACTAACAGGTGCCATGATGAGGACATCAGTGTTATTCACTTCACCCCTCACTGCTCATAATGTTATGCCTGATCGGTGTAACCTGGAATTCATCTGACAAATCAATTCACTTGGATATTTATTTATGTATTTATTTGTTTGTTTGTTTACCTGACTGTTTCAGTGTCTTTATCCCCCTTCAGGTTCATCCACAGTACAATTCATCAGGGTTCAAGCTTGCTCATGGACTGACTCCAGTCTGATAAATTCCTCATCCTAGCAGCTGAAGAAGAGTTCACAAAGGATTTTTACTAACAGGTTTTTTAGCTCGTGTCTTTCCAAACAGCTATCACGGGTCTCACCTCAAGCTGACATTAAAACTAAGAGTCTCCCACGGTAGATGAGTGTGCCTAGTCTGTAAAAAATGTGCAGGCTGAAATGCTATATTTACCAAAAACAGACCGGTATTTAATCATACTTCTCTGAATCATAATATCTGCTGAGCTGCCTAAAGACAGTACTTGCTGTTTCATGCAAACTGGAGCCAACAATTTCCTTCCCACAAGAGATATCTGTGTAAAGAATAACGGCTCTATGTCTCTCATCGCCATGACAACACTTCATTAAAAAATGCCTATATGTAGTGTCTATATGTAGTGTACAGTTATAAACTTTATGAGCTGATTGTTCAGGAACTTTTGATGTAGAACAGTGCATGTGAAGAGTTATTTTTATAAACTCAATCAAAATCAAGAGTATATTTAGCTAGACTAATGGCAAGACTAAGACCAAGATTAAATCTGACATCTCGAGACTGGACTGGAGTCCTACAGCATGAACAAATACATTTAACCAGTTTAATAATTGTGTGATTATATTTAGGCATTTAAAAAAAGCACATACTTTTTGAATGTTAAATATAAAACACCGCTAAATCTAATTTTGGTCTAACCGGGACGGTAGTGTTTGTGTTATAGGAGGCAGTTAGCTAGTGAATTGTAAAGATTGGAAAACCAAATCGGGGAAAGAGAAAATGGGGTGATGGGATCCAAAGTTTAATTTGTTTACATAGTCAATGTAAGTAACTGGAGGCTTTTCCAATACGTAGGCGGGGGAAAACAAAAAGAAAAAGAGAGAAAAAACAGAAGGAGACACGCACACACACACAGAGAGAGAGAGAGAGAGAGAGAGAGAGAGAGAGAGAGAGAGAGATAAAGAGAGAGATGGGGGGGAGAGAGAGAGAGAGAGAGAGAGAGAGAGAGAGAGAGAGACAGAAGCTCAGTGATTAGAACATTGGACGATGAATTGAGAGGTTGTGTGAGAGAGAGACAGAGAGAGAGAGAGAGAAAGAGACAGAGGGATAGAGACAGAGAGATAGAGACAGAGAGGGGGGGGCTCAGTGATTAGAACACTGGACTATGAATTGAAAGGATGTATGAGAGAGAGACAGAGAGAGAGAGAGGGAGAGAGAGAGAGGAGAGAGAGAGAGAGAGAGAGAGAGCGCAAGAGACAGAAGCTCAGTGATTAGAACATTGGACGATGAATTGAAAGGTTGTGTGAGAGAGAGAGATAAAAAGAGATAGAAATAGAGAGAGAGACAGAGAGAGAGACAGGCAGATAGAAACAGAGAGAGAGAGAAAGAGACAGAGGGATAGAGACAGAGAGATAGAGACAGAGAGGGGGGGGCTCAGTGATTAGAACACTGGACTATGAATTGAAAGGATGTATGAGAGAGAGAGAGAGAGAGAGAGAGAGAGAGAGAGAGAGAGAGAGAGAGAGAGAGAGAGAGAGAGAGAGCGCGAGAGACAGAAGCTCAGTGATTAGAACATTGGACGATGAATTGAAAGGTTGTGTGAGAGAGAGAGATAAAAAGAGATAGAAATAGAGAGAGAGACAGAGAGAGAGACAGGCAGATAGAAACAGAGAGAGAGAGAAAGAGACAGAGGGATAGAGACAGAGAGGGGGGGCTCAGTGATTAGAACACTGGACTATGAATTGAAAGGATGTATGAGAGAGAGAGAGAGAGAGAGAAGAGAGAGAGAGAGAGAGAGACAGAGAGAGAGAGAGAGAGAGAGCGAGCGAGAGACAGAAGCTCAGTGATTAGAACATTGGACGATGAATTGAAAGGTTGTGTGAGAGAGAGAGATAAAAAGAGATAGAAATAGAGAGAGAGACAGACAGATAGAAACAGAGAGAGAGAGGGAGAGAGAGAGAGAGAGAGAGAGAGAGAGAGAGAGAGAGAATTTGTGTGTGTGGTCAAGACACTCCACTTTCCAGGTTTCTCCAGTAGCCGAGGTAATCTATGGATGGTGTACATGAGTTGTGTGTGTGTGTGTGTGTGTGTATGTGTGTGCGTGTGTATAAAATACACACTGTAATCATTAACATTTCTGTTCTATTTAACATCACAAGGCGACACATTTCTAATTACAGCTGCTTCATCCCCGCTCCCATAAACGACTCAAGGCAAAGTCTTACACGAAAAACAATCATCAGCGGGAATAAAATGTGCGGGGAGAAAAATTTGTTTCCGGCCATTCTTTATTAACGCTGCAAGACGTCAAGAAATCAGGCTCTTCACCGAACATGACAGCTGACAAACATGGATGAATAAATAACAAGAAGGTCTGAGAGGAAATTCTGACTGAGTACTGGTTCTGCTTCGGGTTCTAATTAGCAGTGGTTGAGATGAATGGACAGATATTCACCATAAAACATGGAAAAGTTCGAGAACAAATTTGAAGCACTTTCATTAAAATAATGCAAAAAAAATTAAAAATAAAATCAGTAAGTTCAAGGTGAAGGTCCTCGCAGCGACCGTGCCGGTCATTTCACCGTTCACCGTAAAAACTTTTTTACGTAGTGTCCGAGGAAGAAATTGAAAACATTACACAACATGCAAATGTATAAACAATATCAAATCAGATGAAGGAATAAAAGTAAATTACGCCTGCCTTTTTTTTTTTTTTTTACAAGCACCCCATATTAAACACAGAAGATATTAGTAATTGCTTAAGTCTTACAACCGACTGTTTAAACGAGTGAATAAATCTGTCTCAAGTATACAGTCGTACAGTCACACTACCGGATTTACCGCTAAAAACAACACACACCTTTTCTCCACTTTATTCACTAGAAAGTTAAAGGAATTCTCTCGTGCTTTTCGTCTTAATCTCCGTCTATTGCATCTGTAACGTGTCCGATTTCCAGGGACGAGAACGTAACTTCAAGACAACTCTCTTCTTGATCAGTTTACTGAAATCTCACTCAAAGAGTGTATAAAGTTGGGACACTTTGTGATCATGTGTAAACTGTTGGATCTTTGCATTCATAAATGAAATATAAAAGCTCCAAACAGGTGTCATTTGTTCGGAATATAGAAAACAATCGCTTAGGTTAAGACTTTCTCATATTTCCTTCTTCCTAATTAAGACTGTTGGTAATACGAGTATAAAGGGTCGTAATTAAGTTTTCATAAGATCACTGTGTATTTTCAAATGTGTATTGATTGAGCGCGACAACTGGACTTTGACAGGAAAGTGGACAAATCTCTAGCCTGGGCAAAGCAGCTATGCATTCACAGTAGCCAAGCAGCTTCAGTCTTATTTATTTATTTATCCCTCATCCAAAAATCGTGGAAGGAATTCTGATGTTCATTTGAAATGTTTGTATAACCGCGCCGATATATCACGCTCCGATCGCTTCATTAAGCCCTCGATGCGGTCACTCTTTTCTGCTGAACTCAGTCACAGGTGTCACATAAGTGGATCAGGTTTAAAGTAAGAAGAGGTTAAAGTGGCTACTGAGAACTATATTTGGATTTAAATACACCGACTCTTTCATTTACGTCACGCTTTTACACACACGTTTTCATTTGACTCGATGCTCTCGTGCTAGTTAACTGGATTTCCAGGTCAGTATGAGAAGCAAGTGAGTTTTAAGTAAAAATTTTTGTTCAGGGCTACAGATGCAGTGGACAGAGATCAAGCCAAAACGTTCAGGGCTTTTCCTTTAATATTAAACTGTTATTAATTGCTCCAAGAGGAACAACCGTGTAGCCTTTTGGTCGTGATACCAGTGAGTAAAAAAAAAAAAAGTTCACAAGGTTTATACAGAATGAGGAAAGGAAGCAGGTTACTGAAGACCATGAAGTCGGTGCAAAGCTTTTACACACAAAGCAAGACATGGACGTTTACAGGAAACCTCCGATAGGATCTTGGTCTGAATTATATTTAATCGTATTGAGCTCGGCTCGATCTGTAGTGTCAGAATAACCATCTCCATCTATGTCTCTTCTTTACTATTCAAAAGCTTTGATATGTGTAAGTGGAATGATGTCATAACATTGGGGCTGAACCCGCTGCGAAACGAGGCGACTCTCCCTGCTAGACTAAACATACGGCTGAAACGCCAAAGCAGGCAGAGAGGCAGAGAAGCAGAGAGGCGGTCGGTTAATGAGGGGATGCTATGGGGCTCTGGGGTCGATTTACTTCATAGCAGCGCTCCGAGTTGTCGTGCAAAACGCTCTGACAATTATCAGCCCAATTACGTGCGCTCACATGTCTCTGAAAACACTAATTTGTTGCTGTAATGAACAGCAGACATAATGAACCTAGCCGACATTAACGAGCAGCATGACTCTCCTCGCGACACTCAATTCTTACCAGCTATTACTATACATCCTATAATTGTCTGGAACTAATATATTACTAATTTTATTGTTCCTATTTTCGTATTTACACAGGTGACACATTGAGAAAACAGGAGGCTGCAGAAACTCTGAAGAGAGAAACCCTCTCCTCAGAACAGACAAGCACATGGGGTTGGAAAGGGGAGGAGGTTTGGGATGAAGCCCGGTTCGGCACAGTTCGTGGACGCAAAGCATTCTGGGTCAGCAAGTAAGATACCACCCCGCTCTTTGTAGCGTCGGAGACAAAGACGACACGCAAAGTGTTAGAGTGTTAAGTACATTCAGCAGTTGAGGACTTGCAATGGATCACGCGCTCGTTACTCCTCTGCGTGGACGTGAGGTTCGATCCAGTCATCCAGTCCGTGTGGTATGAAGGTGCAGCATCTCTCGCCTTGGCCTGTCAGACCGAGAGGTGCGGCAGGTTTTTTTTTTTTTGTGTGTGTTTTATTTATGTTAGCCCGTGGCCTTGGGATCTTGTGCAGGATCGGTGCCTTTACTCAAACGCACAACCTCCTGAGATAACATCTCCAGATTCTGCAAGAAGACAGAAAACAGAAAAACACTGAATATGAGCCAGTAATACACATGAACATGAACAGGAACATGTGGAACATAAAGGAAGACCTGAATGCATTATTAAAAACTCTAGTCCATGTTTAAAGATAAATGGTGCTGCTCTGAGCAATCACATTTTCCTTGTGACTAAATAACCACATCCCATTTAACTTTTTAACCCCAAATTTTAAAAACGACCCAATTAAACTTTAAAATGTCAATAAAACTTGTTTTAAAGTTCATTACGTTTGCCCTATACTGAATAATAAATTGCATGCTGTGACAGATTCCCAAAAACATGTCAAGAGGTAATCTCAGCCTCAGATGTCACACCCACGAACTGGCTGTTGGCTGACCCTCTGAAGCATAAGGCACACAAAAATAGGAAACACTTCAGGAGTTTCACAGTCGTCATCTGACAGGATTCTACGAGATAGAGATGTGTGCGTCACGTTTTTGAACGGTCCATCTGGAAATAAAGCTGTCGTGACGCTCTACTTCCCTCACGGAAGAAGGAATCCGGTGTGTTTACAGCTGTGACAGTAAGCGCTTAGGAGGATCAGCTAAACGCTAGATTTTCCAAATGATGTGAAGTTCACAGTAGAGACTCATCAATTTGCAGGACTTTCTTTAATGAACAGTCTATGGTTGCGCACTGGTCAGTTTTTGTAAAAACACTGACTTTACTTTCACTTTGGAGACGTGGTAGCTTAGTGGTTAAGAAGTTGGACTATTGATCAGATGGTTGTGAGTTCAAATGCCAGGTCCACCAAGTTTTCACTGCTGGGCCCCCTGAGCAAGGCCTTCAATTGCTCAGTTGAATAAAATGAGATAAATTGCAAGTCGCTCTGGATAAGGACGTGCCAAAATCCCTGAACAATACGTTGAACAAAAACTGCGATTGGTTGCTTTACATGTCAGGTCAGATGCCCTATTGGGCAATCCTTGGCCAATAAATATACCTGCTCTGGAATCCAGACCTTCAGCCTGAAGCTCTGGCTACACGAGACTACTCAAGACATAACAGAAAAGACAAACATCTAGAAATCTAGATTCTATGCATGTTCATATTAGAAATGGTCCCAATTCTATATTACACCCACCTACATCCCTCGTCAAACCAATTCCATTGTAATTGGCATTATAGAATAATGATGTAATATCCCTTGACTTTCATCTGTTTAATTGACTGTAAATGTAATGTATTTTAGCCAGGCCATGTTTTGGGAGGTGGGTTGAAACCGGAGAACCTGGAGGAACCCGCACAGACACAAGGAGAACATGCGCAAGGAGGTTAACCCTAGATTGGAATCGAACCAAGGATTAGGTTAGGCCACCCCTGCACTGTAATATGCTGGGTAGTGTGATATCTCCTAACTGTTTGCTGCTACTTGCTTACTCACCACATAGTAACAGAGAAAGGCAATAGCCGAAGGATGTAAGAAACAGGACCTACTCTCACTCTCACCCTTACTCTCACCGGTCAGGCTTCAGCTGAAATCTCAAAACACCATGAAGTATAACCCCACCTGCCACGAGTTCACCCTACAGCCATCAAATATTAAGTAGACCTGCTTGTTCCTGGGTTGGAGGACTTCAGTTGCAGCAAATATGCATGAGGACCCAGCTTCTGGGTTACTCAAAGAAAAAGGAGAAGGAACACAACCATACTGAGGGTGAACTCGGCAGGTGGTGGCCATTTTGTACTGGAAGTGCATTGTGGTGATGGCCTCCGGAAAGCAATGTGATGTGAGAGGAAAAATGACGGAGGAAGAGTGAGGAAAGTACGCGAACTGCAAAACAGATCATGCAAGAGACAAAATGAGCATAAAAAGGAGTGACAGGGAAGGAGAAGAATGAAGCTAGATCTCTCCAGTGGACTATCGATTGATCCATCAGCTGCTGCTTTCCCTCCACTGTGATCGTTGCTGGTTCCCTTAACAAGCTCGACCTCTTCTCTCGCTACACACTGAGCACATACTGAACAGCAGCCAACACACTCCTCCTCACATCAACTGCAATTTCTCCTGAAACTCTAAGATATAACCAGAGATCATCAGCAGCAGGTGGGTTTTTACACATACACTCGCCAGCCACTTTAACACCTGCACATCTGTTTATTCATGCAATTATCCAATCAGCAGGCAGGAGTACAATGTATAAGGTCAAGGGCTTTAGTTAATGTTCACATTAAACATTACAACGAGGGGAAAAAATGTAAATAGACATGATGCCAGATTGGTTGTGTTGAGAATTTCAGAAACTGCTGATCTCCAGGGAAAACAGAACATAGCATTCTGATGAGACAGGTTAAGGGAGAACAACCAGACTTGTTTCGAGTTACAAATGTAATGAACAGAAAAGCATCTCAGAATAAACTCGACTCAGATGAGTCACTGGATTACGGGACTGGATACGATGGGAAGGATTGGAAAAACCCGCTCGGTGATTACGCTCATAGTAATTGCATAACCGTGCAGTCATGCTGCTGTGTGTCTAAACACTACAGAACATCAGTGTAAAACTTTTACCCAAGTGCACCACCTCCTCTCCACCCCTCCTCCTTCTCTTCCTCCTGGTTTCCTCTTGTGAAGGTTAAAGTAGGACATTTGTGTAACCTACAACTCCCTCAGGGCTCTCATAACACAGTCATGCCGCTCAGCCTAGGATGCAGACCGTCTCCGAGCCTCTCGTCACCAAAAACACCCTCTCACTCTGGATATACTCTGACCTATTCCTGGCCACATTCTCTGACGCATATACTGGGGTTTCACAAAATATCACTTAGAGTATCTCAGTAGAGGCTTTTGCAACATTTGATTTTAATCAGCTCTGCGAGAAAAGTTTAAAACCAAACGCACCGACAATGCCTTGGTGATGCATCGTGGCTTTAACCTTTTTGATTCAAGTAAAATAAATATGCTAGATTTGTCAATATCTATATATAATACAAAAAATATTCAGATACAGATGGATAGAAATGTTGTGAAATATGTCTTTGTGGTCAGAGAAAGCTAATTTTTAATTAATAAATTTAGTAACCAACACACACACACACACACACACACACACACACACACACACACACACACAGCCATTCAAAGACCAATACTGGTTTCACATTTGGCTCGAGTCATACAGCATTGTGTCGGTTCGGGGTTAGGCTCAGATTTAACTCCGCGCCCCATACTTGTGTTTCTGCAGTGAGATCTATTTTCCCGATCACCAGATTTGCTGCATGACCCGAAAAGCACTGAGGTTTGAAAACAGCCTTCACACTTGATCAAATGTCCCAGACTCATTGTTTAAAACTTTCTAAACCCTCCACTACCGTCTGTGCCATTACATCATCATCTCCTTTTTCTGGAAAACTTCTTCTGAGTGCACAACTTTTTTTTTTCTGACTTTCCATTCTTTTTCTCAGGCACAAGGACCCAAATTTGCATAAAACAGTATAATAAAAGGGATAAAATAACACTTGTCTCTTTTTTAAGTGCCTCTTCAAGCTTAACCTGTCTGAAACAAAGCCGACGATCCTCTCGTGCTGCAGCAGCTGGATGCTTTCCGATTTCTGGAGAAGGTGGTAATGTTCAGATCCGGTGTATTGCATGGATCAGGAGTGTTCAAACCCACCTCAGTAGATCAGTCATATAAAGTTAGAAACTGTGTTCTTAATTAAAATAGTCTAAATTGAGGCATAATTGAGCTGAATTTAAATAACAAACAAGTGTCTATGCTCCATTAAGGGGCAAATGAACTCAAGGCCATAAGGCTACAGGCAAAAATACCCCGATCAGGCATAACATTATGACCACCTGCCTAATATTGTGTTGGTCCCACTTTTGCTGCCAAAACAGCCCTGACCCATCATGTACTGTGTATTCTGACACCTTTCTATCAGAACCAGCATTAACTTCTTCAGGAATCTGAGCAACAGTAGCTCGTCTGTTGGATCGGACCACACGGGCCAGCCTTCACTCCCCACGTGCATCAATGAGCCATGGTCGCCCATGACCCTGTCGCCGGTTCACCACTGTTCCTTCCTTGGACCACTTTTGATAGACACTGACCAGTGCAGACCGGGAACACCCCACAAGAGCTGTAGTTTTGGAGATGTTCTGATCCAGTCGTCTAGCCATCACAATTTGACCCTTCATCAAACTAACTCAAATCCTTACACTTGCCCATTTTTCCTGCTTCTAACACATCAACTTTGAGGGCAAAATGTTCACTTGCTGCCTAATATATCCCACCCACTAACAGGTGCCATGATGATGGGGTAATCAGTGTTATTCACTTCACCTGTCACTGCTCAGAATGTTATGGCTGATCGGTGTATAATCGCAATTAAGTTAAATTCAGGACCAGGTTGAAATGCTAAAATAAAAAAAGTAAGAAAGGGGCAAATACTTCTGACAGATACAATCATTTTGTTTTCTTATAATGAACTGCACTGAGTTTTAATACACGATCCATTGATCAATTTCAGCATTCCGAACATACCTTTCACATAAATGCCAATAAATGAACAGGATCAAGAGGATTTGAGACGTGAGCGCTCTGCTAAACCTCTGAACTAAGTGTAAAGTGGCTCGCTTGTTAAAATGAATTTGACAGGTAGCGTGGATTTTCGACGGGGTCAGAAAAAGGCAAGCGTACTTATCTGTCTCAGCCAGGCTCCTGTCAGGACACATCAACTTTTAAGTGGCTGGAATGCTAACTGCTTTCGTCCTTGCTTCTCTCTTTAAAACCGACTTAAGCGCAGCCCTTTTCTTGCACTGACGTACCTTTGAATCCTAGCGCTTAAATGATCCGACTGAACCGCTTGAGACCAGTCGATACTCTTCGTAGCAATGTCAACGACTTGTTGCGTAAGCAGCGCTGCGATTTATTTATAGGCTTAAAATCCGATTCATTTCTCATATCTCTCAACTCTCAAAATGTTGCGCTTGGTTTAAACATCCGTATATATTCCCACACTGAATGCGCTCCACACCTCCACAATCATTATAAATACACCTAAATCCATAGCGATACATATGACCATGGGTTACGTAAAAAGAACTTTACATGTTACGTCTGTTGTATTGAAACACCACCGTTTTGAGAAAAAAACAGCATGTTAACTGGTGAATCAGAGTGAATTCCCTTGAAATGTGGACAGTGATATGAGAGGTTAATTGTCATTAGTTGATCTGTGAGATGCTGTAATCCCATCAAACGCATCGCCCAACTGAGCGCCCGGGGTAGCGTTTCTATTCCTGCACCACTAACCGCTTCATCGTTAAAAAATAACCACCCACCTTTTGGCTCTCGATGAATAAGCTCCCTTCGGTGGAGTCTCAGAGCGTCGTGACAGCAAACCGCCTCCACACACACACACACGCTGCCTAGCACCCTGTCAGAACTAGCTCTGCACACAGTCCTCCAGCATCATGCTGATAGTTTATGCAGCTTATTAGACAAGCAGGAAATCTCATGAGTCATGTTTACTAAGATTCAGATCTACCCGGATTTGGATCTGTAAACAACAATAATAATTATTATTATTTATCACGTTGTGAAGGAAAAATTTTCTGGGCTTAGGAACTGGTCATTCCTAAGATGGCTGCCTGTACCATTTGAAATGTAAAAATCATCCCAAATATATATGATTTCTCCTCTCTCACTCTGACTGCCCCAAACTGCCAGAAGCTCTCTGTATAAACCGAACCAGATGAAAATATATTACTATTACAAAACTGCCATCATGCTACACTTTTCTGAGTACTTACAGGTGTCAGTGTTTCAACATCTTCATTGTTAATCAAATGAATGTTTAAACTGCTGTGCTTCTTTTCTCTTTTTTCTTTTTGCTGACACAATCACAGCGGTGGGAGAAAAAAATTCAAGTAAATTTTAGCACAAAAATGTTAGTGCAGTAGATCTGTGTGCAAAGCAACAGTATGAGGAAGAATAGCAGTAGAAAAAAATAAATTAATAACCAAAAAGTAATTTTTACCCTGCCCACTTATATTCTATTGGCTCATGAATTCACAGGTCAGCATTAATCTATATAACATCTTTCACCTCCTGTGTGTTTCTCATTTAGTGTGCAAATTTTATTTTAACTTAAAACAGCAGAGAAGATTTTAATTGTCTCCTCAGGTCAAAACTGGTCCAATAAACCCACAGTAGTTACAGTAAACTACAGTGGAACCTCAGCATACGAATGCCTTCCCTTATGAAGAATTTAAATTTTGCAAGAAATTTGCATCAGCATACGATGCATTTTAAGCATATAACCGAACTGAACGCCAGCTAAGTTGCACGTACTTCTGGGAGCCAAGCGAAGCCAACCGAAGCGAGTTTATGAATTTTACATATTTTTTTCAGTCAGTGAAAGCTGTTTCAAAAACATCAACCTACGATACCAACACTGCCTTCGGCATGTGTTCAAAAGCTAGGTGATTTTTTGGGCACAGATCGGTGGCGTGGGCGATCTGTCCTATTTTTAGCCCAAGCTTGGTGGCATGACTTCCTGTGAGGAGCCTTGACATGGAATGTTTGGCTTGGGTCAGTTCTTTGTAAGCAGCCACACAGTTTACATACGCTTCCTATTGGTAATATGTTTGGGCAGCTGGAACGGATTGTCCGCATTTACATTATTTCTTAATGGGGAATTCATTTCGCAATACAGATATTCACCTTAAGAACTCTCCTCCAGAACAAATTAAATTCATATGCTGAGGTTCCACTGTAATCTGCAGATCTTGTACGATGTGATACATACTGTATTACGTATAATGATGTCTTGACGTTTTACAACAAAATATTTCCCCCATGTTGTCCTTCACTGCAATTAGCATACCTTCTGTAGATGCATATTTTTGGTGAGTTGTTCTTCCAGCATGTTCTGCAGCTTCTTGTTCATCTCCCGCAGGTTCTCGTCTCCAGGCTTGACCAGATCTCGGAGCACCGAACTCAGACCACCTCTCTCTCCTTGGTGAGCAGCGTGAGATGCGGCTCCTCCTCCGTCTGCGAGACAGGAAAAGAGATTGAAACGTGAGCGATAAAACAAGGTCTGAGGTCTGAATCACGGCCGCCGTGTGACTTGTGGTCATTTATTACATCGGAGGTTTTTATATAGAGTAAGGCCGAGCAATATGATGAGATCATTTAAAAATACTATGAATAATGATGCCACAATAGATCTTCACGTACCATGATAACCATTTGGGGCTGTAAATTTAGAATCCTGTTACAATTGTTTACTATCTATAGCTATATGTTTACACTGTAGATTTACCAGCAGTTTGTTAGTAAGCCTATATTGATGTGTATTATCGTATCGTAGAAATGTATTGCAGAAAAGGATTGGGATATGATAATATCGTCATGATCTCGTCAACCTCTTAATGTGTATAACAAAAAAAATAAATCAAAACCTCAGTATCATGATACATAATGTTTACCTTAAAAGTAAGCTATTTATCTTCAGCATTGTGATATATTTTTGCCATATTGCACCCTGTAATAAGCGCAGTCTGGCTTCACCCATATCTCTCCTCTCTCTTAAGACTACAGCCGTTCAACTGAACGCAATCACAAGGAATGCAAAGCATTAGATCTTTCATTAGGCCACATTAGAATTATCATTTGGTACATCCAATACATTTATCAAAGACAAAGAACGTTTATGCCATTAGAAAAATGAACAGCGAATACACTCTCGCACACTTTTAGATAAGACTCGTTAAAGCCATTAGGCTCGGCAGATGTGACATGTGGGATCTATTCAATAAGCGAGACAGTGTCAGATGTGTTTACACCAGACGAGTCATCTGGAAACTTCTGGAAAATGAAGAACTTTCAGTGTAAATGTCAGTACAAAAAAAACAAAAAACAATGAGTCTGCTGTAGAAAGCTTGCCAGTATCACAAACATTTTTGCTATGATATAAACAAAACGCAGTAATGGGATAAAAAGATAGGATAAAATGCTAGGAATGCAAGAGAAGTATTTTCGAATGCAGCAAACTCTGTGAAACCTTACATGGTAAAACTATTAGCGTTGGTTACTGTGTAATCTAAATCATCAAACAAAGCACAAAGCCATATTTGAACAACGTCAATTTCAGTGGGAAAGCTGTAAATTTGACAGGGACGTGCTGTTCGAGGAAAAATAAGATAGAAAATCAAGACGTGTTTTATTCTTCGTATACCACAGCAAGGACTTTCCGTGTGGAATATCTAAACACCCTGGAGGGATGTAGAATATCCTATGTAACTAGCAGAAAATTAACAGATATCATCTGTCCTCTAAAATAGCTACGCTGCAGCTCTCCCACTCCTGCACCTGTGCTCCTTGAGAGGTATGTAAAACAATGCTTACAAAGCAAACTCTGAAATAAACCCAATTAATTCTGATGCACAAATTGCTTTCTTAATGTGCATCATTTTGCAGAGAGCAGCAATCAAAAATAAACAAGACTAAAGATGATCCTGCGAGTGATTCCTCCAGCAAGCCCATTAATATACATAGTCCATTAGTCTCCGATATGATATCGGAGGGAGAGCCGGGAAAGATTGAACTGTTATTCCGTTCACCTCCAAACTTGATAGCCGATTATCTACCTATCGGTCGCTGCGATACGCAACAACTGGGTGTCTATTACAGGGGTAGGAAGAGGCCTGGAAATGCTACGGTATTCGATTGTTTACACAAATTTGATCAACAACGTCTAGAAAATTTAGACAGCAGGAAATTAAAGTTTGGTAAAAGACTTGGAAAAATCAACTAAGTAAATCAGCAAAAAAGACCAAAAGAAATGGAAAATAGAGACTTGTAAGATAACCTAAGGTTCCAGGGGAGTACAGATACTTAATCTGAACTGACTCTCCAGTGGAGTTTTACTGGACAGCGTGACGAGCTCTGAAGCTCCTGCCATGCGTGTCAAGGGCAAAAGTTATCAGTTCGATCGGGCTGGGTCCATCTCCAATATCACTCCACCTGGGAGAGTGGAGAATTTCAAGTTGAGTTAACATCTCCCGAGGCAAACTCCTAATCAAATAAATATCTGCGTCACGTCGCACAAGGATGGTCATATCCGGCCATATCCGCAAGCATCGTCTCAGTGTTTCAGCCATGGGAATTTTCTCTTCCATTTGACATATTCAGAGCCGAGTTTCTGGCTTCAGTGCACAATATAAACTTTGGATAAAATCACTTTGGAAATGAATAAACAGCAATTTGACAAAGCTGACAAGACAGAATGTGATCCATATATACTTTTCTTGCAACTGCTGAATCCTATTAAAGTTGCAGAGAATCAAAATTGTGTATATATACAGTGGAGCAGGAATTGTGCATCATATACAGCTACATGAATGCAAATGTTCATCAGAACCTGCTTCGGCAACATGCGGCTGCTTCCCTGTGAGCATTTTTCATGCAAGACCGTGTCCCCTGTCACACTGCATGGGTAATGGGTAAAGCAGTTTCTTTAAGGAAAGAACAGTCCTGACCTAAACCCGACTGAAAACCTCTGGAAACTCTCAGGCAACAAAGTTATTGCTAAGAAACCCACTAAAGTTACCGAACTGTGGAAGACACTGGAAGAAGGGTGAACAAAGATCACACCAGAGCAGTGAGAGAAACTGGTGATGTCATTTAAAACAAGGGCCTCTACACTTCCTACTCATTTGTGACAACTATAGTCCTCAAAAATTTTGCTGTATCTTCTTTTGGGCTACAGTGGATGCTGTTCTCTAATGTTGATCGCAGTATATTCCATACATTGCTTCCAACTTTGTGGGAACAGTTTGGGGATGGCCTTCCTGTTCCAACATGACTGCGCACCAGTGCACAAAGCAAGGTCCATAAAGACATGGATTTGGAGTTTGGTGTAGAGGAACATGACTGGCCTGCCTCAACCCAATTGAACACCTTTGGGATGAATTAGAGCAGAGACTGCGAGCCAGGCCTTCTCGTCCAGGATCAGTGCCTGACCTCACAAATGCGCTTCTAGAGGAATGGTTAAAAATTCCCATAAACACACTCCTAAACCTTGTGGAAAGCCTTCCCAGAAGAGTTAAAGCTGTTATTGCTGCAAAGGGTGGGACAACTCCATATTACATTCATGTGCATGTAACGGCAGACATCCCAAAACTTTTGGCAATATAGTGTGAGTGAAGGATCCCAGGTTCTGAGAGTTAATATCAGCAAACAAATAATCTTTTGCTACAGTTAATTCAGAGATCCATTTCCCTAGCTAGCTAACACAGCTACACAAAATGTCAGCATGCCCAGGAGGACGTGATACACTGCTGCTTGATGAAGAACGTGTACTGTATGGAAGTCAAGTGTACTAGGTCAGTCACGTATCAGTATAAATGAGAAGCATTAACAATAAAGCGGATGGAGTCAGTTTCCTGTTTGATGTGCAAAATGGCATATGCGAAAAGGAAACGCGATCATCAAATCATTACTAATTGCTAATGCAGCGTATATATACACTCAGTCATGCTGGATCTCTTGTTGTGCTGCTTCTCTATGACACACAGCACTAAAAAGCCACAAATGCATCGCTTCCTCTGGGCAATTTTTCACAATCTCATGCCCATTTGTGAGTGCTGTTTTTGTGCTCAAATGGATATAATTCCACACAGATGTGCATCAGACTTGCATGGAAGCTCAAGGATTTGTTGGTACTCTCTCGCCACTGTGAATTTGAATTAAGGCAGCAGTAGTTGTAGTAATGGAAAGTCATTGTTATTCGAGACATTAACCCCGATGTGGAGGAGTTTTTGTCTTTAATTATGTGGAAGCTACATGTTGGAAGTTACATTTAATGAGACTGTTTTTTTTTTCAATCACACTCCCTCCACTATGTTAATCAATGAGGTCTTTCTTAGTTCCCTTAGCTTCATATCTAACGATCCACTCTGACCTACATGAGTAAAACCCACCCAGTCCCTCCAACATGAGTAAAACCACCCAGTCCCTGCAACATGAGTAAAACCACCCAGTCCCTGCAACATGAGTAAAACCACCCAGTCCCTGCAACATGAGTAAAACCACCCAGTCCCTCCAACATGAGTAAAACCACCCAGTCCCTCCAACATGAGTAAAACCACCCAGTCCCTCCAACATGAGTAAAACCACCCAGTCCCTCCAACATGAGTAAAACCACCCAGTCCCTCCAACATGAGTAAAACCCCCTCAGTCCCTCCAACATGAGTAAAACCACCCAGTCCCTCCAACATGAGTAAAACCACCCAGTCCCTCCAACATGAGTAAAACCACCCAGTCCCTCCAACATGAGTAAAACCACCCAGTCCCTCCAACATGAGTAAAACCACCCAGTCCCTCAACATGAGTAAAACCACCCAGTCCCTCCAACATGAGTAAAACCACCCAGTCCCTCCAACATAGTAAAATCTTCCAGTCCCACTAACACAAGTAAAACCCCCGCAGTCCCTCCAACATGAGTAAAATCTTTCCAGTCCCACTAACACAAGTAAAACCACCCAGTCCCTCCAACATGAGTAAAATCTTTCCAGTCCCACTAACACAAGTAAAACCCACCCAAAGGTTCCCACCCAAAAAAATGAGAAAAAAAAACTGTCCACTCCCACAAACACGAGTAAAAACCGCCCACTTCCACCAACATGAGTAAAAAACCACCAGTACAAACAATATGAGTAAAAACCACTTAGTCCCACCAACTCAAGAAAAAACCACCACTTCCATCAGAAGAGAGTAAAAACTGCCTAATGCTGCATATGAGGGTAAAAATTGCCCCTGAATGTAAAATCCATGCACTCCCAAGCCACATGAGAGTAAAAACCTCCCACTCCTGCCCACAGGAGTATAAACTGCCCACTCCTGCCCACACAAAAATAAAAAACACTCACTCCCCTCTACATGAGAGGAAAAAGCACCAAACTCCTACCTACAAGCGAATAAAAAGTTTATTGTTCTGATGCACACCTCTACCACACAAGATATTTCACTCAGGTAAAAAAGGTGACCAACACCAAACAATCCTCTGTTCTCTCTCACACACTAGCATGGGAAGGGATTACTCTGCTCTATGAGACTATTGACAGAGGGGGTAAAATATCTGAGGAGTTTGGGCACAGATTCCGTGTAAAAACTCTAAGTATAGATAAAACAGCACCAGGGATTTTATAAATAGCCTAGAAGATGAAGATGAGAAACTCTCACATGCCAGGCTTTGTTGTGATTTATTACAATTTAAAGGAGATCTATTTGTTCAGTCACAGTTTTGTTGAATAGAATCTCAGTATATAACAACTTCAGACGATGTCATCATGATTTCCTGGACTGAAGCCAGTCAGTTTTAATAAAGTCGTTGTCGCTGTGTCTGCACTTACAGTACATGCTTTATTGCATCAAAAAGACATCAATAAAACCCAGAAGCGTGGACACGATGGCAAATATTTTATTTCCTGTCTCAGGAATCAAAAATCTTTATTTTTGTCTGTAGCGCTAGCTGAGAATGATGTTTCAAGATGAACAATGGTGATAAGGTGGCATTTCTGTCATTGAATAAATGTACATAAAATAAATGTAAAAGTAAGTTTAATTGGATAAATTAAATACACATGTCCCTATACCTTGAAAACTGCCAATAGCTAAGAACACTGACGTATAGTTTTTAATTATAGCTAAAAGATCACCACATTGAATACATTTGAACTAGGGGTTACGAGGCCCGAAATATCCTTCAACATCCAACCAAGGAACCGATTGCTAGCCTGTGTTAATGACCGCATTGATGGGAAAATGCCAGAGCTGCCTGTAACTAGTATTTCTTCCATATTGATCAGCAACATTAATTCTAATTTGCTGCGGCATAGAGGCAGAGCTCTATTGAGATGCTTTGATGAATCCACAAAGCAGATTTACAGAGAGGACTCCTTGCTCTAATGGGTGGAAAATGCTGCTGGGATGGTTTTCAGAGTGTGGAGCAGAGCCAGGATCACTTCAGCCTGATGCCCGAGAAGAGAACGTTAACCGGAGAAGTCTGATGAAGGGGGGAGACGCTTAGATCATCAAGGGGGTTCTCAGTCAGCCGTGAAGGGCATCCCCGGCCACAGGGCTGACCAGAGAACAGGAGATGAGAACAGAGCGTTGATAATCGTTTGAGATGACCTTTGGTTTTGTGCAAATACGGACTTCACAGACCAAACAAACAAAAAAAAAGGTCTGGAAGTGGCTAAAACCTCTGCTCCTCTGATTAACTTCTGATTTGGAGCACCACTGTAAGTGCTTCAGAAGCTTCACTCGGACACCTGTGAAGGTTTTCCAGCAGGATGTGTCTCCTGACTCACTGGGGCACCTGCTGCCTCCACACTAACTGCAGCCCTGCAGCCAACTCCCACTGGAGTGAGACAGGTTAAATGGAAAAATGAGTGGGAGGCAAACAGGCTCTTTTATCTCTGCAACGAGGCTCCTGCCTGCTTGCTGCTGTGTGTCATCTGCTGTCATGGACCTGAAAAATAGTGTGATGAATTGCATGATCTTTTTTTTCCCCCTCTACAATAACTCTCTGATGATAGCCCTGTATCAAACACCACCTTTGTAACAAGAAAGTCTAGATTCGGATCTGTTTTTCTCACCAAACCTTAAGCTGGAAGCCCATTAGGATGAGTTTATGCTTCTCTTTTTGCTTTTTGAGGTTAGATATAGAACGAGATGATGAAGTGATTTGAAGCAACTTCGCGTCAATCCTCCGAGATATGTGAGAAGTTTGGTTACTTCATGCACCAATAAATGTCAACAACAGGACACATGGTGGGTGGGGTGGAGGACCTGCAGACTGCAGCAAGGCTTGTGTTCGCTTGAGAGCTTTGTCTGACTCCTCCTGCAAGGAAGAGCACTTAGAGAGAAAGTGCTTGTCTCTCTCACACACACGCACACAGTCTCTGAACCTTAATGCGAGATTAGCGCTGACCCTTTTGTCCCACACATTTGCAGACACAGCCATCTTAAATTACGCAGTTTTTTCACAAACTAAAAATCAATGTGCTACAAATCTGCATTTTGATTACTGTAAACTGAAGAATGTGGTTCTCCAGTCTATGCGAAGTAAACCATGTACCAGAGACAGAAATCCCAATACCTGAAGTTATAAGCACATCAAGTTCAGACGTATCGATTATCTTTGCTAAGGAAGAATTGATTATTGCTGCTCTGAATAATTGCTGATGGCAGCTTTCTCTTATCCCATGCTCTTTTGCAACACCGTTTCAATTCAAAAAGCTATCTCCAGTAACAGCTCTGACTTCACAGCCATCATCAGATGCAATATTCACCTGCCAAATAAATCACATTACGAACATTAAACAAAAGCTGTGCTTAAACTAGGCCTCAGCAATGAGTTATGATTATGGGAAGCATTTGTGATGATGCTAAAAGAACCAAACAGCTTACAGCTACATTTAGGAGGAATGTACTAGGAATGTACCAAACCTAAACCTAACCATTAGTCCGAGCTCCTGCTGGCCTGGATCACAGGATATTTTCTGATGTGAAACAAACCTGAGTGGGATTGGTGCATTCCCAGTTTTATGGTGAAACATGCCTTTGAAGCAATGAAACACCATTAAAGGGACAACCTCTAGCTGATATTTTGGGTCATTTTATCCCTTCCAGCATCCTTAGTACCATGAGGCAACTCTTCTGCGATTGGGTTGCCATTTGTTTCCCATCGATATTCCATTTCCAATTACGCATACAAAAAAAAAAAAAAAAAAAAAAAAAAAACACATTTTAATGACAATTGTCCTTCACAACACTTTTGCCTGTCCTGACCCACTATAATATTTAATATATATATATATATATGAAATATAATCATTAAAATACTTCAAAAATCTTATTGTATGAAACCATTTAATATCTTATTCTTTTCCAGTAGTCTGACATAACCATGAAAAATTCATGAAAAATTTTACCTTTAAAAAACTGAATGCTGTTATTCAAAACAAAATGCGGCACCTGCTAGCGAAGAAACCTTATTAGAAAAGGTCTTAATGGCACCGTAATCATAGAATCATCCATGCTCAACAAGACATAAGGCTTTGCAGATATCAGACCCTCCCTCTTGAACCTTGACCTCATCTTGATCATGGTCTTCAGCCGAACAGGATTGCCTGATCCTGACAATCAAAAGGAGAAAGTGTAGCTGTTCGTGTTTGGATGTTTTCTCTCCGTCAGAGACGCTGATGCAGAGTGAAGAGCAGCACACACTTCCCTGTGCTGCATTATTGAGGCTGAGTGTTGGGTTCGCTCAGGCATGTCTGCATGCTGAATCATTTACATCGCTACTCATGTCAGCCCTTATCCCGTGTGATGGTGTCTTCGGCTTCTGCAGACCCCGTCCCTCTTTTCTTTCCTACAGTAGTTCCTTCTTCATTCTTTGTTTGGTTCCTAATGTCCCCACCCTGGATCTCTTCCCAGGTTTTAAAAGCACTGGTATGTTTCCACAAATCTTGTTGCTTTTCTGCACCGGGCCAACAAGCTTCCTTCTAGAGACTTCCTTTGCAGTAAAAACATAGTGTGTGGCGTAGTGAGAGATTACTTTCAGGAGGTATTAGGCAAGGAACTAAATAAAATAACTGTATGATCTGTATCGTTATACTGAAGTGTGATCTGCTCTTGCATCTGGGGTGGACGACAGACATTAGTACGGCGGTGACAGCATGAATTGGACATTTAATCAGTCAGTGTGCGATGTACCATATATTAATAGCATTGCTTTATGAGAGTGTCAGTGAAAATGTTTAAAATAATAGGCTCTTAATAAGGGAACTGACATCTTATAAAACCTTTGCTTTCCTCCTCCTACACTTCACCGGCTGTCATCTTGATATCCCCGAGCTTAGAGCGCAACAAGCTTGATTTTTATCAGAAATGGGGAAAAATACATGAGTCTGAGTGTATAATCTTGTTTCTGAACAAAGCAGCTGTTACAATGCAATCATAAAGATTAGTGTTTATGAACATCATTACAGAGCAGTTCCTCTGCAAAACAAGTTGAACAGAATCAGCTGCGCAGAACCTGTGTTACGTTAATAATATTAAATATTAATTAAAAACAT
The DNA here is from genome assembly GCA_033459395.1 of Hemibagrus guttatus. NCBI lineage: Eukaryota > Metazoa > Chordata > Actinopteri > Siluriformes > Bagridae > Hemibagrus > Hemibagrus guttatus. The sequence continues at coordinate 24,878,153 of JAUCMX010000007.1, forward strand.
ATAATATTTCAAATATTTCAAGGCAGAAATGTGCCGCTGACCTCCAACAGAACGGATTGACTCTGTATTGAATAAGCGGCTTATCGCGGTGATCCAGTTCACTGTGGAATCCCGAGCCAGTCAAAACAAATGAAGCTTACAAAGTAAACTCTGGACCAAAGCCCTCGAGTGGTGCGAAGAACAAAATCAATTATGAGGTCTTCGTTTGGTCTCAAGATCAACAACACAATGTAATAGACAAAATAAAACATTGTGTGTGTGGAAACTGTGGGGGGAAAAATATTTAGTTCAACACAAACACACACACACACACACACACACACACACACACACACACACACACACACACACACACACACACACACCAAGACCAGCCCTTAAAAGGTGCTGATTGTTCAAACGCCTAACTCGGATAAATAAAGACTGAGGAAGTACACTACGTGGTTATGCGAGTAGTCCCGCAACCTCAAAGGATCAGAGACCTTCAACTTTTATAACACAATATTTACAATTAGAAGACACTGGCCTTAATGAAACCTAGTCTGGCATTAAATGTTAAATCAGTCAGTCATGAAATTAAAACAGGAGGAAACCACATGGGGAGGGGAGGATGAAGTCACATCATCTTCCCTCTCTACTGCAGACACAAAATTAACCCATTTTCTAGCATGCTAATGGAGACAGGGCACCTGAAGTAATGACTATAATCTGGAAAAGGTTCTTATAGGGCAAAAGGTGAGAGCATACCTCATCAAAGAGGCTGTGTGTGTGTGTGTGAGAGTGAGAGTGAGTGAGAGAGAGAGAGAGAGAGAGAGAGAGAGAGAGAGAGGAACTGAATCTACATGGAAAATGACTATCGACATCCGATCACAAACATTAAGGGTCCAAGAAGGTCAGTCAGGGTCCAAGTGCTGAGATTTACACAAAGAACTTTCCTGGAATATTTCCCAGTAACTTTGCGCTGGTGTATCTGCACTTATTTATTAGGATTTATTTATTTATTTATTTATTACAGAGGTATTCAAGCAAGTTGTTGGGAAAACAGAATGCTTAATTAAGCATTCTAAACAGAATTAAACACTCAGAGTACTGAATTTCTTGTATTGCACTCTAAAGTAGAGAAAAAGTAACTTTAAAAAAAAAAAAAAAAAAAGTCAGGTTACTACTGTGGAACTGAAAGAGCTTAGTGTATGATATATGAAACAAGGCATAAATAAATAAATAATTAAGAACAGGCAGGAGTTAAAGGTTAGAAAACTAGGAAGGAAAACACAAAAGCTCAAATCCCAGTGTGCTGCCTGGTCTGATGTATTTGCTGAGAAAAACAGGCAGTTCCTGGCCGACAGGTTTGGAGCCCGGTGTGGTCTTCAGCTACTTCAAGGTTCAGCATGTTGGTTGTAAAGCGTGGTTAGCTTAAATTAGTCAAATTCTCCTCTGACCTCTCTCATCAACAAGGTGTTTCCACCTGTAGAAGTGCTGCTCATTGGTTGTTTTTGTTGTTGTTGATCGGCTAATCAGGGGTTCGAGTCCCAGCACTGCCAAACTGCCACTGCCGGCCCCTTGGACAAAGCCTTTAACCCTCTCTGCTCCAGGGGCTCTGTATCATGGCTGACCCTGCACTCTGACCTCAACTTCCTAACCTTGGATATATGAAGAAAGGAATATCACCACGCTGTACTGTATAAAGCCCAGTATCAGATTTTGTTCTCCCCCTGTTCTGATGCTTGGTGTGAACTGAAGCTCTTGAGCTGCGTCTTCATGATTTAATGTCTTGTTCTGCTGCCACATGACTGGCTAATTCTTAAAAGCACCCAATAATTGAAATAAACAAAAGGCACCAATTTTCCTGGTTGTTGAACTGACAAAAAAAATCACTGATATTTTACATTTCTAGCATTTGTCAGACGCCCTTACCCAGAGCGACTTACATTTTTCTCTCATTTCATACGACTGAGCATTAAGGGTTAAGGCCCTTGCGACCACATCCCTCATCGAAAATGTTTGTTTTTCGCATGCTTGTATTTACAGCTACATCGAACAAGATCGTCCCACCGTTGACAGACTATCCAAAAGAAAGTACCACCAACCATTACATGTACAAATATCCCGAATCTGAATATTCCGACTACACAACCGTTCAATAAAACTATGCATTTTCCTTTTCTTGGAATAAACATGAACAACTCCACGTAATCATCAGTTTAAATCATTATAGATTCCTCTACATGTAACGCATGGCTGATTAAAGCAGCCGTCTGCAAAAAAGAAATTCCTTGACAGCATCGCAAACACTTTTTCGACAGGTTCCTCTCAGTTGATCATGTGTATAAAACAATCCCTCGGCCTGCATCTGCTCGCTGAAAAGCTCCTGCTGCAGTGAAGCGAAGGCTCCTGAACTGTTTGATGTGTAGAAGTCAAACTCCCGGTGAGGATGCGATGCTTTTTAATAGCTACCCTTTGCGTGCAGTGCAGCCTGGACTCCGTGACTAGAGGCCAGGCAATATTATTGAGCTTGAGTGCCTACTCACGCACAAGCAAGTCACACTGTCGAAAACAGACTCCAGTGATGAATTATGAGTCTCTCTGCCCGGTTCCAGATCGAAAAACTGGGTCATTTCGTGTCAGAGGGGGTTTCAAGCCATTGCTTTTGGGAGTGTTTACCAAAATTTCACCTGAATGCAGCTGTGCTTTGGGAGGATTGCTAGATAAATGGAAAATAAAATCTTCTTCAGTTTTCCTAGTGAGGAAAATAAGATTCATGGACTACTTCATAGCTTGTTAAAGAACTGGATGAAAAGATTTTCTGGTTTTATAAATCCACTGTTGCAACTAGATGTTAAAAATCTATTTTTGTACCTACTATTTAACTTTTGTTCATCCTTTATATAGTAATACCTCTTCTTTTGGTTACAAAAAAAGTTAATCATCACGACACATACTGTGCACTGTGATTACTTCCTTAAGTATCACAATTCTGTGGATATGTGCAGAATAAAAAACTTCGGAACACAGTGTTATAGGAAAACAATCAACAAGCAGCAGGGTGGTGCGATGACGTAGACGTACAGCAAGTGTTCGCAGCCATTTTCCAGCATAAAGCAAGACTTCCTCATCCTTTCGTAGGTTTCTGACCCTGTAAAAAAAATCCTGAGTTCACAACTAAATGAGTCGGTCTTATGGGAATTGAAGTAATTAAATGTTAACATGTTTCCGGATTGGACCGTGAGCCTCGTCGTGTAATTGTGTATGAAGCGAGGCTGAAAGCAAACAAGGCGAGACGTCTCGGCGGGGCCGCTACACTAACGGGGCATCAATCTCTCTATGGATCCATCAACCTACCTGACCGAATACTACTTCGGCAACACCATCTTCAGTTTTCCTTCCGACAGCTGTTAAAGCTGATTGTTTTCAATCAGGCACTGATTTAGTACATTAAACCACCAGCACACACTTAATCTGAGCATCTGCACCCTCTCAGTATGGTGGTTTTCTAATCAGCACGGAAGTGACCAAAAAAAAAAAAAAAAAAAAAAAAAAAAAAAAAAAAGACAGAGAGAGGAGAGAACGCAACATTCATCCTTGAAGTCGATTTTCATTACAGTAATGTTCATTTGGCCTGGGAGAAAGGGCATCAAGGCAGACAGATAACACAGAGGGCAAGGGCTGATGCTAATCTGAGCAAAGTGTAAAGACGCTACAGGGGGGGGATCTTTAACCACTGAGTACTGTTCAGGTCAATGGGACTCATTTTATATTTTTTGCTTCGAGTGGAGTCATTTGTTCTCCAACATGAAACTTTATGTACTTGGCTGATTCTCTCTCTCTCTCTCTCTTGCTCTCTCTCTTTTCATGAACAGTTACTTAAGATTAAACCAAATTGCCCTTTTGGTACATGTACATGTACATTACAGCACACCTCAATATTTCTATTACACAGGTAATGTTTGTTTTATATTGATCCAAGAATAAAATAGATGAGAGAGAATTTAGTGCTATATCACTTGACACCAATTACCTCCGTGTATAATTTGCACTCATACCTGATTACACATGTGCATCTGTCTCACCTACCTAACCCCCAAGCAGCAAACAGAACGCAAGGGTTAAATATCAACTTTAGAAAGAAAAAGAAAATCGCAGAACATCTTCAGAAGACCCTGCAGCTTAGACCACAGACTGATCACTTCTTCTCTTCTCCATTTTTCAGTTTCCACACTACTGCTTCGAATCACATCCATGAATAATGCAGGGCCATACCAAACCCCCCCCCCAAAAAAAAATAAAAGCAGCATTATAAATAACGACTGTAAAACATTTATATAGAAATCAGACAAGCAAGAAAAACTAGATGAGTTCGAAGAGCACCGAAAGATAACTGACTATTTATACTAGCTGCTTACATGGATTTGGAAGTGTAAATTTACAGGAGTTGGAGCACAGCCCAAATGTAGATGATGTCTGCACAAGTTCAATAAAAATTAGAGACACAGAGCAGCAGACTCAGCTAGCGTATGTTTTTGTGGTACTCACAAATACCGATAGTGGAAATAGCATCCTACTTATGCAAATCAGGATGTCTGGAACATTTTATTTAGGTGTGTTTTAACTGATGTATACGAAAAAGACAATATTTCATCAGGCTTCTTATATTGTAGCAAGATGCTGTAGTTCTTCCTTTGTCACTTCATGGTAGCTGTTTAATTACCGTGCAACATACACCGATCAGGCAACAGGTTTTATTCATCCGTTGATTATTAGCTATAGGTTATGAACAAATATAATGTTGGCATTTACACCGACCAGGCATAACATTATGATATCGAAATATTTTGTTGGTCCCCCTTTTGTTGCCAAAACAGCCCTGACCCGTCATGCACTGTGTATTCTGACACCTTTCTATCAGAGCCAGCATTAACTTCTTCAGCAATTTGAGCAACAGTAGCTTGTCTGTTGGATCGGACCACATGTTCATCAATGAGCCTTGGCCGCCCATGACCCTGTAGTCGGTTCACCACTGTTCCTTCCTTGGACCACTTTTGATAGATACTGACCACTGCAGACCGGGAACACCCCACAAGAGCTGCAGTTTTGGAGATGCTCTGATCCAGTGGTCTAGCCATCATAATTTGGCCCTTCATCAAACTCGCTCAAATCCTTACACTTGCCCATTTTTCCTGCTTCTAACACATCAACTTTGAGGACAAAATGTTCATTTGCTGCCTAATATATCCCTCCCACTAACGGGTGCCATGATGAGGAGATCATCAGTGTTATTCACTTCACCTCCAAGTTATGGCTGATCGGTGTATATCTTACACAATATCTCAAGGTACCATATCAGAGCATGTTATCCAAGTAAATGAGTAATGTATCGGATCATAATTGATACCTGTATCAGTAATGAAGCATCCCTAATTAAAATACATCAGAACTACTTCAACCAGGACTAAAATGAAGATGCATCAAAAGTCAGAGGAAACTGTATATCATTTAAGAAATAGCTAGTTACAGAAGCCAATATAAGATTACATAGACTGTGTAACATAATGACAGCTTTTTATTTCATGCCCCACTGGCTACTGGTTGTTCTCTTGATAAGTAATAATTAAAAATAGGAATTGAGGCATGACTAACAGCTGACCAAAACTGCAAACACGGCAGTGTTACGACTCAGGACAAAGCAAATAAGCCCGGGGCCAAAAAACACAAACTGAGAGCCGCTAAGGCTCTTACCTCGCCTGCTGTCCATGACGTAAGTCTCTATGATGGCACTTTTCTTGCAGAGGTCATCGGCCATAGAGGAGCAGCTGACCTCCAAGTGTTTCACCTTGACGCAAAAACAAACAGCACATGTTATAAAGGTCCCTCAACACACCGGGAGACATGACAAATGGTTTAAACTAAATGGATGTGGCAGGTTAAAAAAAAAAAACACACAACAACAGCATGACGTTTACGACTTTCATTGACTTATAGAAAAAAATAAACTGCATACTAAGCCACAGGATTTTAACCGATATTGGTTAGTGACTCAAAATCACTAATAATAAATGTCAGGAGATGCAGTCCAAAGGGTGTGTCTAATCTCAGATATTACATCCAACCTAAAACAGGACTTTGACTTGACGCAATGAAGCCTGTATCTCAATAAGTGCTTGGATTTATTGGTTTAGTATTATGTACATTTAACGTAATGCAATCATCAATGTCCGTTTTACACCAAAAGCATTATGGCCTCAAGTAACAATGCTTAGAGCACTAATTTCTGAGCTTATATTTCTGAGCACTATATTGCCAAAAGTTTTGGGACATCTGCTTTTAAATGTACATGAATGTAACAGAGTTGGCCTGCCCTTTGTAGCTATAACAGCTTCAACTCTTCTGGGAAGGCTTTCCACAAGGTTTAGGAGAGTGTTTATGGGAATTTTTGACCATTCCTCTAGAAGTGCATTTGTGAGGTCAGGCACTGATGTTGGACGAGAAGGCCTGGCTCGCAGTCTCCGCTCTAATTCATCCTAAAGGTGTCCTATCAGATGAGGTCAGGATTTAGACTTGTCAGAAAGTTTGGATTTTAAGCAATGCCAGATCATATGCTAATACAGTAAGCTCTGGTCGCTCCTGTTTAATTCCTAGTAGAGCCTGAGAACCGTTGCTGAACTCTTGATCGACGCCCCTAACCATCTGCTGCTCAGCTCAGAAAATTTCCGATTTTCATTTTTTGACAAAAGCATCTAAAACTAAAAACTGCATAACTGTGGTGTTGTTAGACACTTCTGATACAGTAGCCATGATTACCCTCATGATTAATCTCAGTCACTCTGGATCTAACATTTTTGCCCTGGGTAGAAAAGTAATCAATACAATATTCAGCCAGAATGTGCAGGCGAGGAGTGAAAGGTCATACCTTCTCCTCCAGCAGCCATTTTTCCTGTTGCACCTCGGCCAGCCTCTGGAAGAGTTCGTTGACCTCATCGTCAGAAAGATCAGCTGGTCTTTGGGATTGAGGACTGCTAGTGTTGGACTACAGGCAGAGAAACAAAAACAAGACAAAAACAACGATCACGTTCCTGTTCACGACTCACTGTGGAATTCAGATTACTTTAGGGTTTTGCAAAGATTTCGGCCAAACACTCCACAAATGGACATTATGAAATTTCTGCGACCCCAAGCCTTGACCACTCGACATTTTTATTCCGGATTTATAATTTACGAGTTAGAAATCCATATGCTATAAATATTTCAGTGCATGTTCGGTTTCTTGACTTCTTCTGTTCCACTGAGTCAGAGTCACTCCATATTTTTGAGAAACTAGCAGACGCAGATGCACAGAGGGACAAATTTGTCCGTTTTTATTAATGAACTCCTACGCTAGTGAAATGCGTTAGAAAAAATAATGAAGAAATAAAGAACGTACACTCGTCGTTTAAAAAAGCCTTTATGTTTTTTATGTAAAAGAAACCTTTTGAAAGAGCAGCACAAAATCTGTCTTTATCGTTGGAGTGACAGTCATCATATAAATAGTAACAGTATTAATATATATAAAAAAAATATTATTCATTCCTTTCACGATCTTTTTCAACTGTTTTTGACATAATAGAACTAAAATAGAATATTTATAGAATTTACAACAAATATAGAATTTACCTATACAGGTAGAAAAAAAATTTTTTTTAATATACACTATGTTTATTATTAATTCAGGGGGAGTTAAAGGGAATCCTAAAAGCCCTCGTCCTTGCCCTGGTTTAGCCCGTGCTGTAATGGAGATGTGGAACAAGGCACAACATAAACACTCAAGTACATGGCCACTTAGCACCTTCCATCTGGCCATCCATCTGCCCATGTGGAAAACTTCACAGTACGCAAACACAGCACTGGGAAACGCAGCAGTCCTGCTAAAACGACTGAAAAATCCCGCATTTATCTTCAGACTGCAGCTCGACTTGCTCACAACGAGCTCAGGAGGGAAAGCGTTCGATAAACATGAACTCTTCATAAGCAGGAATTCTCCCTACTGTAATCACTTCTCGGTGAAGACACTTCTGTAATCTTCCTGTTTTGTGCTTGTGCTGCTCATGATTACTATTCTTTCTGGCCGGTTTCAAGAACCGAAGCGTTTGCAAAGAAAAGAAGGTCAGTCTGTCCCTGAGACTGGAAGCCGTCCCTTGCGATCCTTGCTCCTTTGCTTATCTTCCCTCCGGCCTATTAAACAAGCTTCTTTTACTGAAGGACAAAGACGATTAAATTAAGACTGCTTTATTCTGACTTTGGTGTGGTTTTGTAAAAGAAGAGCAGTAAGCGAGGAGAAGGAAATAAAAGTGCTAACAACTTTCGCAGTGGTTTATGTGAACTTTAATCTCATGCTTTACTCTGTATTTACTGTCTAATCAAATGCTTGCCGACAGAGTTTATTTATAAGGTGCAGTATTTATAGTTACTACAGTATCCAGGAGGATATTATTAGCTGCCTATGAGCTCAGGGATCTACAAATAGAAAGAGTTGTCCATGGCAACAGAGCGAGATGGATGTGAGACCTGATTTGTGTGCGTGTGTGTTTTAGAGTTTGCTTTCTCACCCTTGTTCCAGAAAGGATGTGAAAAATGCATCGCGTCCTCACACAGCTAGTGTGCTTTAAATCAGCGCTCATAATAATCAATACACGTCGTCAGGAAGAGCCTCAGCGGTTTATCAGTGGCCTTTCCCACCTCAGGTATATCACTCTGTGATCCGCAAGTGGTTCTGTCATCTAATGTATTAGCTATTTAAAATACACCGATCAGGCATAACATTATGAGCAGTGACAGGTGAAGTGAATAACACTGATTATCTCCTCATCATGGCACCTGTTAGTGGGTGGGATATATTAGACAGCAAGTAAACATTTTGTCCTCAAAGTTGATGTGTTAGAAGCAGGAAAAATGGACAAGCGTAAGGATTTTGAGCGAGTTTGACAAGGGCCAAATTGTGATGTCTAGACGAATGGATCAGAGCTTCTCCAAAACTGCAGCTCTTGTGGGGTGTTCCCGGTCTGCAGTGGTCAGTATCTATCAAAAGTGGTCCAAGGAAGGAACAGTGGTGAACTGGCGACAAGGTCATTTACAGCCGAGGCTCACTGATGTACATGGGGAGTAAAGGCTGGTCCGTGTGATCCGATCCAACAGACGAGCTACTGTTGCTCAAATTGCTGAAGAAGTTAATCCTGGTTCTGATAGAAAGATGTGAGAATACACAGTGCATGACGGGTCAGGGCTGTTTTGGCAGCAAAAGGGGGACCAACACAATATTAGGTAGGTGATCATAATGTTATGCCTGATCGGTGTAAATGCCAACATTATATTTGTTCAGTAAAGATATCGTGTGATTTCTTGATTCTGATTGGTCAGGTGTTGAGTCAAATCAAAGAGGTTTCTGTTTTAATATGTTCTATATATAGGAATTTGTTCTAATATGTTATTGTTTCTGTAGTAAGCAGTGAACTCACTACATAACCTATAGCTAATAATAAACGGACGAATTAGGGAGGGAGGGAGGAAGGAAGGAAGGAAAGGAAGGAAGGAAGGAAGGAAGGAAGGAACGAAGGAAAACAAGAAAAGAATGAAAAAAAGAATACAAAGAATTCACAATAGATAGGAAGGAAGGAAGTAAGACAAAGAAGGAAAGAATACAAAGAAGAAAAACATAAGAGACAAGGAAGGAAAACGAGGGAGGGAGGGAGGGAGGAAGGGAGGAAGGAAGGAAGGAAAACAAGTAAAGAATGGAAAAAAGAATACAAAGAATTCACAATAGATAGGAAGGAAGGAAGGAAGGAAGGAAAACAAAGAAGGAAAGAATACAAGGAAGAAAAACAAGGGAGGGAGGGAGGGAGGGAGGGAGGGAGGGAGGGAGGAAGGAAGGAAGGAAGGAAGGAATGTAAGAAAAGAATAGAAAGAAATCACAAAAGAAAGGAAAGAAGGGAGAAAACAAAAAAGGAAGGAAGGAAGAGAACAAAAAAGGAAGGAAGGAAGGAAGGAAGGAAGGAAAACAAGAAAAGAAGGAAATCTGCTGTGAAAAGCAGATACATTCGGTGATTTTAGTTGCTTTAATTGAAACGTTGCCCTGAGGGCTGCTGATACAGTGTTCACAACCCAAACATAGACCAACTATATTCTCTTAAAGAAAAATTTTTTAAAATAAACTGATTTGATATTCAATTCAATTCTATTTTATTTGTATAGCGCTTTTATCAATGGATATTGTCTCAAAGCAGAACATACGAAATATAGTACAAAAAGTTAAAGATTAATATTAGACTTATATTTAAGTGGAAGTTGCTTTCGGCTGCTCCCTGTTCGGGGTCGCCACAGCGGACCGACTGGTCCGCACAACAACTTGCCACAGGTTTTACGCCGGATGCCCTTCCTGCCGCAACCTTCCCAGTTTTCCGGGCTTGGGACCGTCACTGCATTCAGTGGCTGGGGTTGAGGCATTGGCTAAGTGGATTTGTATTAATCCCTAATGAGCAATCCTGATATGTATCTTTGAACATGACACGTTCTAGTCGTATCATATATTTAATGTGTTTCTGAAAACTGTCTCCTGCTCTACTACAAACATTATTCAAAACACAATCTGGCCATTGACAGGAGCTATTTATCCTAGACTGGTTAATTAGCCTGATTAAATGATGGTGATCTTTTCAGAATCGGGAATAAACTGTTATAAACTGTACTACAACTGCAGAGTCAGCACTCCGGTATTTTTCCATTGTGTGTCGATTCAGTTTCCAGAAATTCAGCAAACATGTTACAGTGTCCAGTTGACCACAAACTGTAGCTTGTTATCGAGGTGTGTTTGTGCGTGCGTTCGGAAATCTCGGAAATACCTTATTGGTGGCCGGTGCCGATGCTCCTTCCTTCATCATCTCTCTGTAGCTGAAGGAGGAGACGCTGCTGCTGTCTCCTGTCTGCTGCGTCCGGCACGGAGAACTGATTTCAGACAACACCAGCTCCTCCAGACCTGCGCCCAAAAACACACACACACACACATCACAAACATCCATCCCCTTTCACACTAAATCAGCCAATGTTCTCTTCTAACTTAAGAAAGCACACCCATTTTAACCAAAATATGTTGCTGTTGTGAGCAAGACTCCTAAAATGATAATAAATAAATAAACAAACAAACAACCATAATGCTGATGGAGAAATTATGCAAATCTGTTTAGGTGTGGTTTTGGTTTGCGCTGCTGTGTAAGAGCCACACAGTTACTATTATTCATCCAGGATTTTGTTCAATTATACCATATGCGATCAATAAAGGCTTCACAGGGCCGCTTAAGAAAAGATGTCAAAGCTCAAAATCCTGAAAAGAAGAGCAAAATCATTTCTAAAGATTCAGTACAGGGATTGTTTACACATGAAAGAAGCTGTTGTTCTCCACTCCAGGTGATTCAGGACTGAGAAATATCTACGCAAGGGCAAGTCAAAGAATGTTTAACAAGTGAGGAATTGAAAACATGCACCTGAAAAAGTCTTATACATGATAACATCAGTAATTAGTTCTCCCTTCAAAATCTCTAATGTGACTGAATTTCCACCACAGTCTCACTGGTGGTCGGCGCTGACACGGCTAACACAGCCGGATCGCTCGGCACCTCCACTCTCAACTCCACTCAGATACAAACACACTGCAGCACAGAGCACAGAGTAGCCCTGAGAACGCTCAGAGCAACAGCAGCAAACAAAGCTAACAGAGCTGAAAGATCAGAGCAGAGCAGATTTCACTCCCATCTACAAAAGACATGCAGCAAGTGATCAGACATGGAAGATCATGACCAGGGAAAAATCAACCACTCGATATAAAGTCTGATCAAACTTCTAATCACGTCTGATTAAAAAACAAATGTAAGTAATATCTAGAAACACGGAGGGAAGCGAAGGAAAGGGAACAGAAGGAAGGAAGAAAGAGAGAGAGAGAGAGAGAGAGAGAGAGAGAGAGAGAGAGAGAGGGGAAGGAAGGAAGAGAGAGAGAGAGGGGAAGGGAGGAAGAGAGAGAGAGAGAGAGAGAGAGAGAGAGAGGGGAAGGGAGGAAGAGAGAGAGAGAGAGAGGAAGGAAGGAAGAGAGAGAGAGAAAGAGAGGAAGGAAGGAAGAGAGAGAGAGAGAGAGAGAGAGAAAGGGAGAGAGAGAGAGAGAGAGAGAGAGATAGAGAGGAAGGAAGGAAGGAAGGAAGGAAGGGGGAGGAGAGGAGAGGAGAGGAGGGGAGAGGAGAGGAGAGAAGGAATTACCTTAAGTGTTTAAACCATCTGTTCAATAACAGTTCACAGATGTTGTCTTGTTTTCAGTATGCAACTGAGCTAAGTAACGCTAGTGCAAGTGTTAAACTACAGAAGTACACAGTGTACACCGGGCACAATCCACTTGCTAAGAAAAAAACATCTAAAACATCTGCATTACTGAATTAACAAACAGGATCTGTTGCACTTTATAGACAATAACTGGCAAGTGAACGAGGTACTTAAATGCTACATCAACCAAACTACTGCCAAGCACTTGATCACATAAAATACCCGGCAGTCACAAGTCTCAACAGAAGTGTGTGTGTGTGTGTGTGTGTGTGTGTGTTTAGATAAAACAAAGAAGCCAAGGTGCAAATGCAGTGTATTTTCATGATAAATGTAGAGGTTGTAAAAATTTGCATGTACACAGAGATAACAGAGAAACAGGATGTTTTGGACAAAAAGCTTTCATCAGCTACACAAGCAGCTGCATGCCACACACACACACACACACACACACACACACAAAATGTTACACTTTTACCCATTTATTGTTATATTTAATGTTATGGATCATTCAAGAAACAAGCTTTGACTTCGGTTATAAACTGCTAGTCCCTCACCAGCCTCTCATTTTCATCTCTTCAAGCCAATAAGACAAAAAGCAGCTTGTCATGTTACTGATAAACTGCAAAGTCCTCTGTCCTGAAGACTTTCCCTGCGGTGAACAATTTAATCAGAACAGCTTTTCCCTCAAAGTGCTGATGCAGTTTCCGTCCTTAAGCGTTATATACTGCAATGATTCGGCGATTGTTCCTTGTTCAAGCTTAAATTACGTGACGAGCCCATTTTGTTTTAGTTGCTGCTATAGAATGGCTATAATGCTGTGATTTATTATCATCAGATCCAAGACAGAAAGTGTCATGAAGGCTCACCTGTGGTGGAAAAACCCCTACTGTTACAAAGCACCGACAATGGAGACTCCTTCCATAAACGTTAAACCTCTCCTTTCACCATAGCAACAGTTATTCTTTGTTAAACAACAAAATCTGTTCATTACTTCTCATACGCTTATTATGTATTACATAGGTTCAGTGTTTGAGTTGTTACTATAAACACATTACTGGAACGCACGGACGAATTAAACCGTGCAGGTGGCACATGGTGACAGAGGTGCTGTTAAAAAAAAACAAAATTAATGAACACTTTCTGACCAATCAGATTTGAGAATTTAACAGCACTTTGGTGTTGTAGACAGACTGACTAATACTAATATATAAATAATTAAATATTTTATAACGTCATGGTCTGGACAAGCAAGCTAAGTGTTACTCCCTTCAAGGGGGGTGTGTGTGTGTGTGTGTAAGAGGAAAGTCATAGACCATTTTGATTTTTCCCCCTACTTTAAAATGTCTGATTCTAAACTTTCTGTAGAGCAACCATTAAACATTTACAGCCATTTAAATAATGGATGCTTCAAAAGAGGAAAGCACTGGCCTTACCAAAATCCTACAGAAAGCAAATCTGCCTATGCTGTGGCAAGTTTCTAAATGGGGGGTACCATTAAATATTTACACCTCCTGCCCCTACCTGATAATGATGCTGAGGGGATGTCGAGGAGGAGAGGAATATCCCCTGAAGGACTAATCGTTTTAAGACACCGACTGTGGACAAACTGCAGTTTCTTGCAGTATCCTGGGGCAATCTGGAGACTGCTGCAGAACCAGAGGTCCATGGGGACCAGAGGATCAAAACTGGATCTGATCCAAGTCCTCCAATAAACCCAACCCATACAATGCTGTACAACACAAAAGGACACGCGTAGAGTTGTTTCCACCTCCTGGACCTCAGAAGTAGGAAGGAGGAGCTACAAACTGACCTCCGTGCATTCGAGGTACAAAGTGAAGAGAAAACCATGAATACCTCTATATTCATCTTTTTTAAGCAACAAGCAAGCCAGCTAACTGTTCGATCTAGCAAACTGTATAGTTTTATAGATTTAACAACACTTGCTGAACTTCTGAGTTGAAGAGGTGCTTTATTTGTTCTTCCTGCTCGTAGGTCAGGAACTAGAAGTTGCTTAGGTGGAAATATCTGCATCATCTCAGACTGCGCTGCTTTGAGTAGGTACTTGACAAATTGGAGATGCATTTGTGTCATTTGCGCCACAATGATTAGCTACTATCTAAAGGATGACCAAGCGTCAACAGTGATATTGCACTACAAGGTGGAATCTAAAACTACAAGACTGAGAAAACTTATAGATCTCAAGCCACATCTAAGCAAAACCTAGTAGAGTTTGAAAGCAGGAAGTTCTCAGTTTGCCCCGAATACAAATTCGGTACAAGGGCAAACCGCACCTACCAGCGTTTCTGTCGTCAGACGTTCCTGGCAAATTTGTGCAGCGCAAAACTGAAGTAGACGAAACAGAAAGCAACCCAAAAGTAAACATTTATTCTGATTCTAGACTAACTATTTATACAAATACCAAAGTGAAATTGGTTAAAGCCACTTCCAAACACATAGGGATATTTTGCAAAATCCCACCAGGATTTCTGAATCCGTTCTCTCATGAAAATGGGCTCAGTGAATTTTTTTTTTTCAACTATTTCACTTGAGAGTTATGTGATCAGAGACTTCAGTTAGCTGCAATACAAATACATAGCTGTGCAATTCAAAATTAATAATAATTGAGTCAGAAAGACTAGAAAAAGCTTAAAGCTATACAGTACGTTATAATACAAGAACTGGAATAGTATCATTACCCAATTTCTGTTTGTTCTAACGTTTTCTCCGACTAGATTTGAAACCTTCAAGCCAATACTGTAACACATTTGCCTCCATGCTTTGTTCCTTTTGGAATCCAGTGCTACAACATAACAGAACCATGCATAATCTCCTGAAGTGGCATGCACACACACACACACACACACACACACGTCTAAACCTGAGCTTCGTTTAATATCTGCAGCATCTGTCTGCAGAGGTTGCGAGGCAGTTTTCATCCGCTGCCTTATTTATGTGCAGTGTTGCATATTCACTTACCTGTACTAAATCTTTAAAGCTGCACGCACAAGACGTTTCCTAAAGCAGCACATCAGTGAGGATGTGTGGTGAGGGGGGTGAAGACAGGGCGAGCCCAGCACATCCTCACTGATGTGCGTCCTCCCTTCCCAACCCAACCCCACCCCACCCTGACTGCATTCATTCCAACACCAGAAAAACTTTCCATGTGATATTTATGGAATAAAGAGAGGAGAAGGAGCAGGACAGGGAGCTTGCCTGTACATGTGAGACTTTATGGTCATGTGGCGTTTACAAAAGCAGCATGGAATAGCGAGAACCTTTCCATCGTCATGGTTAGTCCTGAGTTGTTTCGTTCTTGTGGTGGCATAAGCAGTATGACCTTCACTATGAATTTCTTGGTCTTTGTAGCATGGAAGCCACAATTGAACCTCGGCATACGGATGCCCTCCCTTACAAATTTTCACCTTAAGAATTGAAATTTTGCAAGCAATTTGCATCGGGATACTAAGCATTTTCGGCATACGAAGTCACACATGTCCAGGAGCCGTTCAAAACTTGTTTGTGTCAGTGGAAAGCCAAGCGAAGCCAACCGAAGCAAGTTTACGAATTTTATGTATTTTTTTTCAGTCAGTGGAAGCTGTTTCGAAAGAGTCAACCCACGATACCAATGTTGCCTCCGGCATGCATTCAAAAGCTAGGTGATTATTCAGGCGTTGTTTTGTTGACAGATCGGTGGCGTGGGCGGTCTGTTCTATTTTTAGCCCAAGCTTGGTGACACGACTTCCTGTGAGAAGCCTTGACATGGAACGCCTGGCTTGGGTCAGTTCTTTGTAAGCAGCCATACAGTTTACATACGCTTCCTATTGGGAACATTGCTAATATTTTTGGGCGGCTGGAACGGATTATCTGCATTTACATTATTTCTTATGGGAAAATTCATTTCGCAATACAGATTTTCACCTTAAGAACTCGCCTCCAGACAGAATTAAATTCACATGCCGAGGTTCCACTGTATATAAATAATATGACTTTTACCTTTCCTTGTGCACCTCATTGTGGAATCAGCATTTCAGGGTCAGTACAGTACGGTGAGGTTCACCTTTCAGGACTATACTTTCATGTTAATTGTTATAGTCTTCATGTTATGTACAACGAACAAGGAAGATATTCAAATGCGCTGGGTGTACAGCTTTGTATAAGCAAGCGGCCTTGAGTGAAGGGTTTAACCTGAAAACACTCAGGTTACTGATCACTGTTGATCACTGTTGAGTAAACAAAAGTAAAGTAACACCGATATATTATGCACATGTAGGCATATAAAATCAATCTGCGGTTCGGAAAGACTTTGTCTGTGGAAACATACCTGCGGTGGTAGAGAATTGATCCTGGTTTGAACTCTAATAAGTGGGTTAAGTGTTACATCACGCTGAAAGTGCAGTGTGGAGACTTTTCTCATCCGGGAGGCGGTGTAGCATAGCTTACCTGTCCTGGTCTTGGAGTTGGTCAGGATTTCCTGTAGCCTTTCCTGCAACTTGTCGGCTCTTTTGCGCTCCAGATGGAGCTGCCGCTTTAAGTCTTTCAGCTGGAAAGATGAAAAAAAAAAAAAAAAATAGGGAGTTATACAAACATTCATTATTTAAAAATAGATTCGCATTTGCATCAATCCATTTAGTGAGAAAATGTAGGAACACATTCAAAATGCTAAAGCAGCAGAAGGTACAGCACTACATCTGTCATGAGTCCTTCAATGAGCCGGAACTTACAAGCGAAAGCTTTACTAACGGCCTTTTCTTTTCAGTACATTCTTTGAAAAAGATCACGGCCGCTTCTTTGTGTAATATGTGGATTACGCACTAATACGCTAATCCAAAAATGCATGCGTTCATAAAAACCAGTAGGAATTGTCATCTATGAATAATATAAAAAAGTGATTTCTCACAAAACACAAGACTAACACTAAAAACCAGTCTATGGATAGCGCTGTAATGAGTAGCGACTGTATCTCATTAGTTAGCGCGCTAGTCTGCTGTTTAGAGAAGACGAAAGGCAAACTGGCCATCACCTGTGTTTTAATTCACTTTCTGGGAATCCAGAGAGATGGAAAGACCTGACTCATCACCTATTGTCCTGTCTCCGGCATGAGAGAGTAAGAGTGAGTGTTTATGTTTGTGAGACAGAGCGATTGTGAGAGAGAGGTAGAGAGAACCCCACTTACCGCTGAACTGCCTTTCTTCTCCAGAATCCGCTGTTCATCTACAGTGTCTCTAATCTCCTGCAAAATGCACACACACACACACACACACACACACACACACACACACACAGAAGGAAGGTTAGTCATAATTGACCATGTAATGGCTAAACTGCAATCCTGTTTTGCTGCTGAAATGTTAAATCCCCAAAGAGATTTTGGCAACAGATTTAAGTCTCTCTCACACACCAAGTCCTAATTTTGGATTGGATCAGGGAATGCATTCTTTATAATAGGCTTCAGGTTTGTGCACAGATTCATCTATGTACACAGATACACGCCCGACTGATTTAAAGTTCCAGGAACCAAATTCATGTCAGTTAAAATCATGTCAGTGAAACATTCATCATTTCATCCATCTGACCCATAAGAGTAAAGCACAGGTCAGGTATATTCATATACAGCATTTAAAGGCAAAAACTGTCAGCCAAAGCACTGAACAAAGAAATCCGGTCATTTCAAAGAGCAATGAAATAAAATACAAAATGTTGTTGTTGTTCTACTTCTTTTTCTTTCGGCTGCTCCCTGTGCGGGGTCGCCACGGCAGATCATTTGGTCCGCGTGTTTCAATTTGGCACAGGTTTTACGCCAGATGCCCTTCCTGACACAACGCTCCCGTTTTATCCAGGCATGGGACCAGCACTGAAAGTTATTTCTACAGTGGATGGGCTAGCTCCGAACCGGGGCCGCGGCAATGACGGCACAGGATCCTGCCGCTGGACCACCAGGAGGCCCAATGAAATAAAATACAGATAAAGTGGAATAAATTAATAGATGTATAAAAGAATAAAAAGAATTAAAAGAACCGGACAAAAACAGGACAGGACAAAAACAGAAGACAGTTTGCTACCTTGGAGCTTAAATATAGTTGTATCTGAATACATGTATGTAAGGAATAAAACACTTTTATTATGGTAAATAATCAGCCGGTCAGTAAGCAGGGTTTACTGTTAACACCCTGAGCTGTTTATTTTCTTATAACAGCATCTCCTAAAATGTTTTGCTCTTTTTATATTACAGCAGTTTGCCAACTATTACAGAAAGACACATTTACAGTTTTGCTTAATGATGTGGAATTAAACATAACCGTGTCCACAAAACTACTTCCTGTTATCACTTGCATTACAGCACCTATAAAGAGTCATTCCCTAGCTCTCTCTCAAAGTTAATAGAACAGAGAAACGTCGCTGACCAATTCGGTCGACCCTGAAGATCAACAAAGTGCAGAAAATCTGTCTACATAGTCCTCACAACCCCACCTTATGCAAGTTAAATACAGTGAGGATCATGAGGAGGTTAAATGTCGCCTGCAGCAAATCCTGCTAGTTCCTTCCAGGATCTTATCACCAATGAAGAGATTCATCTTCGAACTGTCCTCTCAACGATATTGTGACCGAGCATCAGCTACAATTTGTTTGTCATATACTACGGTTCCTGAAATCTGCCATCATATGTAGCCACGTGGAGAAGGAAGCAAGGCCGCCCTCTGACAACATGGCGACAGACCTTCATAGAAGACCTACGAGCACTTCATGTCATGGGATGAAGCCCTCGCCCCCAATGAGCCGGACAATGCAGGAGGAACCAAGTCTAAGTTCTTACACTGGAAACACTGTTTACGTGGCCAGCCCTCCAAGTCTCCAAAGTTTAATTATATCAAGGTATTAGAACAAGAGCATTAACGTAAGTTTCTGTTATCCAAGAAAATTAATTAACACCTTCATCAGGATCAGAATCCAGCATTCAACAGCAGTGTAGGATAAAATGTAAACATTTTCTTTGCCAGTACCTGTTTAAGTTTAGCGATGGTGTTATTGAGCTCCTCTCTCTCCTTGTCCATGGCGGTGACCTGCTGTTTCACGGCCTCCATCTCTCTCGATTTCTCCTACACACATCCATAAACAAACAAATCACCACTGAGTGTAAATAAACACCCACGGCATATGAAATTCGAACACTGCAGATTTGTGTAATCTGGTTACTACATGTGTTTTCTGTAATGAAACATTTCTACCGTTAGAGCATACACACAAGTCTCAAATGATCCCAAATGCAGTCCATCAGATTACACGTGTTTGGTGATTCATTTTTTTTTTCTTCTTTTCAGTTTTGACTCCAAATGACGTTTGTCTCCAAATCCGAAACCTTTTTTTTTTTTTTTTAAAACACGTACACTCGCCTTAAATCTGCCTCAAACCATATTGTTTACATTTAGGGCATTTAGCTTATACACCGATCAGGCATAACATTATGACCACCTAACTAATATTGTGTTGGTCCCCCCTTTTGTTGCCAAAACAGCCCTGACCGTTGCAACGTACAGGATACTCCTTTTTTAAAAGCATACTTTTGATAGATACTGACCACTGCAGACCGGGAACACCACACAAGAGCTGCAGTTTTGGAGATGCTCTGATCCAGTGGTCCAGCCATCACAATTTGGCCCTTGTCAAACTCGCTCAAATCCTTACACTCGTCCATTTTTCCTGCTTCTAACACATCAACTTTAAGGACAAAATGTTGACTTGCTGCCTAATATATCCCACCCACTAACAGGTGCCATGATGAGGAGATAATCAGTGTTCTTCACTTCACCTGGCACTGCTCATAATGCTATGCCTGATCAGTGTACCTTTATCCAGAGCAACTTACAGAAGTGCTTTAAAGTCTCTATCAATAAATATATCCTGATACTGGTTTACTAGGTCATGAACTTGAAGGGAGCAGGGTGCAATGGATGCTGGTCAGTCTTTGGCTTTGTAGGTAAGCGTCAGTTTTTTAAATCTGATGTGGACAGCTACAGAAAGCCAGTGGAGGTGATGGTTGCAAAAGGGTGGATCAGTTGCAGAGGTGAAATGGTGCTCAGAGGCAGATCTTCCAGGAGCGAGTTGCAGCAGTCCGGTATTGAAATGACAAGGGACTGACCAAGCAACAAGGGACCGAGTGGCCTGTGCGGATAGAAATAGCCAAATCCTTCTGATCAAAAATCCACATGAGCAGATTAGCAAAGGAGAACAACTGACTGATGATTGATATCCAGTTATTCAGTATTGTCCTGCAGAACTGCTGTTGTGGTAAAGGACACTGTGTGACTTATGGTCATCTGCATTTAAAAAAATTTCAGTGTCCTTAGAGGTTACAGCAAATACGGCTTCAGGATATCGCCATTTACAGGCTCTTTTATTACTGCGGTTTTATGACTGCAGTTAAGCTACACTGCTAAGGACAAAAATAAATAAATAATCAGTGCAATAAATGCACAAAATAATAAATCTGTGTATCATAATACCCCATTTAAGCACATACCAAGTGGACAACCTAGTTGCTCAGGTAAAATTGTTGATTCTGGCTCTGGGAGATGTTCATCAAGAGTTATATCCCAATGACCGGTCACGTCTGCAGCAGCGTTTGGGAGGATTTTCTAGGCTGATATTGTATGAAAGTGCCTCTGAGAGCTGACACCTCTGAAGGCTCTAAGCTGAGCAGAGCTGAGTGGGTTTGGATACTGACATGCAACCCACAGCAATGAACATGTTCTTCTGCACAGCACTGATCATGATGAAATTCACTATGCCACAGTGAAAGGAGTTTATTTTATTTATTTATTTAGCTTTAGAGGACAACACAAATAACTCCAGGAGTGGGCAGAAGTTTGGGGTGGGTTTAGGGGTTGGGAGTTCAGACGTTCTCTACATTTAATCCCAACAGTAACTTGACAGTTTTAACATTCCATTAAAGCAAAAGGAAGATTTTTTTTAAAAATAGAAAGCTTCATCCATTAGTCTGGAATAAAGTACATTCAACCTGCTTTCTTTAACATCTGTCTCGCTTGTGTGTTATCCATCATCCATGAGCAGTGAATATCAGTAGACTAGTCTAATGGCAGTCATCAAGTGTTACTCCATCCCTTAGGAATCCCACCTAGCTCCAATTTAAAGACTGACTCATCCATGCTGTAAAATAAAAAAAATTCTAAATCAAACAAAAAACACCAAACACGTCATGTGGTATCGACATCTATGGAATTTATTTCGACTTTGCTGCCGTCACCTAACCCTCAACAGAAAAAAAAAAGTCCAAACGGAACAAAACTTTTGAAAGCGAAGCCGTACTAAAAAGGCACACAGGTTATATAAGCTCTGCATAACCAGACTCTGGGGAATTTGTGGGTTTTTAAGAATACCTGATCTCTAACAGGATTTAAACAAGTAGGCATTCGTATAGAACTTTACTCACAATGTTATGTACTGTAGGTCAAGGCTCTCCCTCTTTTTTATCTTTGAGTTTAAAGAGTACTAAACATGACACATGCACATATAAACACACACACGAACAGAAACTTTACCTCAAGCTGGAGGGCTTGTTCTCGCTGCAGTCTCTCCATCTCCTCCGTGTGTTCCAGTCTGTTCTTTTCTTTAGTCTCCTGTTCACACACAAATACACACAAGGTTTTTTTTTTACTATCACTCTGCAGGAACTGTTAACAAGTTGACAAGAAACAAAAGAATAGAACAATCAAATTTTTTAAAGTTTTCACTGATGACAAAAAATACAACACTGACATCAAGTGGTCAGGATGATTATGAAGGATTCTTAGAAAGTGCCAGAATAAAATTGTAATGTGGTGATGATCCTAATGTAGAATACAAAAACACACACACACACACACACACACACACACACACACACACACACACACACAGAGTACCTCAGCCTCTTTGAGCCCTCGCTCTAACCATCCCTTGGTTCCCTCCAAGGACTGCACCTGAGCCTCCAGCTCTTCCACACTCTGCTGCAGACCCTCCAGCTCTTTATTGCGAGCCTATAACACAAAGCATTGTTTCAACACACAAACACACCTTTCTACATTTCTCTTTCTTATACTATTTCTACCCTCTTCTTCACCATCTCGATCTTCAGGCCTGTTTCTATGGTATTAGCTTCTCAGAGTGCAAGCCCTATTTCTGTGGTATTAGTTTTTCAGCCTGTAATTACATATGTGCGCAATAAAATCTCCCTTCAATACTTGTGCGGCTTCGGGCGAACAATACGATGTGATGGCCGAGAAAAAAAGGTGACTGCAGATGTAGAAGTACGGGCCGGCGTGCAACGTGAAGACGCTTGCATTCGGTGCTTTAAAGCATGACAAAGAAAATAAAACTATGGAGAGTGTTTGAGTTTGTGAAGGTAGATTCACTATTATATATGCAGACTCATAACATTTCATGTATTTTACACTAGAACAATGGTCTTGTTGTTGTTATTGACTGATAGCATGTCAATCTTCTATTTATAACTATTTCTTCCCCCAAAACTCTCTCTGACCTTCTCATCTCGAAGCTGGGCACGGATCTCCTCCTCTGTACGGCTCTTTTCTTCATGAAGGCCACGGAGCTCTTTCTCGTAGCGCGCCCGGATGCTCAGCACCTCTTTCTCATGCTGGAGTCGCACGTCGCTAAGCTCCTCTTTGTGTCTGGACTTCTCCTGTGCCATCTCGATGGCCAGCTCGTCCAGCATGGCTTTGCGCTTGTCTGCTGTCTGCCACGGTGACAAGAGGACAGTCAGGAGACGCACGAACACAACAAAGACATGCCAATAATGCCAATAACGATACAGCCTCCTGGCATCAGTGTGGCCAATTAGCAAACTTTAGCTAAGCTTGTCAATATGGCAGTCGATTACATTTAATTAATTGAGGAAGCCAAAGTTCTTGATCATGATTTACAAAACATTATTTGTGGCCCTGCTCTGTACCGTGCTTTGATTCTTTTGTGTGGAAAAAAATAGGAAATGAATGTAAAATTAATCACTTATAACAGAGCCCCTCGGCTCTTGTACATGCAAACTTTCTGCTCATTTTATATGATTATAATATTTAGTCAATATTTTAAATATTTAAAAGGCTGCAGGGAAAGTAACTTAAGGGGGGGGGCACATTAGTGTTAATTACTGGTCATGCATCAACCTCACTAGCACTGGTGCAGCTATAAAATGCTCTCATTTTCACCTCCAGAGAACACATCATGTGATAAGATCAAATTAACAAATGATGAAGCTGATGAATTTCATCCAGAGGCAATAAGCAGCTTCTACCATCTGGTTTGTTTCTGTTATTTCAGCTAGAAATGGTATTGCTTGGAAAAATCCCCTACTGAGGGTGTGCCTCAAAACACAGTGGACATACAAAACTACAATGAACAAGGCTTTAACAAGGACATAAAACAAGGCAAAAGAACATCAACATCTGCTCAGAGAACTGACTCTTACTGGATAATGTTTTTCTTTTCTGCACCATTCTGTGTAAACCCTAGAGACTGTTGTGTGTACACTGATCAGGCATTACATTATGAGCAGTGACAGGTGAAGTGAATAACACTGATTATCTCCTCATCATGGCACCTGTTAGTGGGTGGGATATATTAGGCAGCAAGTGAACATTTTGTCCTTAAAGTTAATGTGTTAGAAGCAGGAAAAATGGGCAAGCGTAAGGATTTGAGCGAGTTTGATGAAGGGTCAGATTGTGATGGCTAGACCACTGGATCAGAGCGTTTCCAAAACTGCAGCTCTTGTGGGGTGTTCCCGGTCTGCAGTGGTCAGTATCTATCGAAAGTATCCTCTTAAAAAAGGAGTATCCTGCAAGTTGCAACTTAGACGACTTAAAGGAGCTGCTGCAAACATCTTGGTGCCAGATACCAAAGCACACCTTCAGGAATCTAGTGGAGTCCATGCCTCGACAGGTCAGGGCTGTTTTGGCAGCAATAGGGGGACCACAATATTAGGCAGGTGGTCATAATGTTATGCCTGATCGGTGTACAAATCTCATGAGATCTGCAGTTTGTTCATACTCAAACCATACAAGGAAATTAACTGAAGATCTTGACCTGGAGCTGCATAATTTAATGCATCTGCAATGTGATTGGCCGACTGGAGCATTTCATGAATGAGCAGGTGTACAGGTGTTCCTATTAAAGTGGACGGTGAGTGTGTTTGTTATCTCAAAAACACTTCATAGTTTTGCAAATAGTGAAGTTAATGACTGTAAATGACTTTTTTTTTTTTTTGTGAGGAATCTGGCCTTTAAGAACTTTACGTGAAGCTCCCACATAAAGCTTGATGAGGATTTAGGAATTTAAAATATAAAAAATAAAATACTTTTCCTGCTCACTGCATTATTGCACACGTGTTATTTTATGGCAGTCACGTCTAAAATAGTGTAAGATCGTACAAAACCTTTGAGTCATAGTGTAAATATTTATTGGCCAGGTTTTCATTCAGAGAGAAGCTTCAATTTGGAAAGCACTTATTAGATCTTTCGGGAAACAGAAAGGCATTAGTGTATCTAAGGCACGCAAAACGGAAAAGCATCATTACACCGTCGTCTACAGATTGTCCTGCTGCAAAGAAGCAGCGCTTTAATCTAAATGAAAATCTCTGATGCTGATGTTAATAAATAAGTCAAAAGCCAACACACTCGTTTTCGGCTGAAAACAACAGCATCTCGAGTTAAAAGAAATAATTACAGCCGAAAGACAGATACGTCTGATGTATGTAATTTCTCTAGTCTCGGTCGGATCCATGAACTGATTTTAAAATAAAAATATGCAAGTTGAATACCTTTCTGGCTTCTTCTAGATCTTGCTGTAGTTTATCCTTCTCCAAACCCAGCTCAGAAATTTGCTCCAAAAGTCTACCACTGGCTCGGTTTGACTCCTGCAAAGAACAAAACACACACACACACACACACCCACGACAGCTGAGTGCTCACTCTAAATTTAGTCTGTACAGACACTTTGATTAAATTCACAACCCACAGGTAGCTGTCTTTTTCCATGCCTTTATGGTTTTTCATATGCCTTTAGTATTTAGCGTCAATTTGGCAAATCAGACTTGGATTACTTTAAAGTAATAAGGCAGTGGAAGGTTCGAGCTTGCCAGGACACAAGTCAGGACACAAGCCTAATGTAAGTATTCTTTGATAGTCTGACTGATACTATGGCCAGATGAGTAGATAAAATAAAAGCTAACCCTGGCTGGTTGTACAGAAAGCTACACTGTGGTTGTTGTGCTCAGACATCAGACCCCAACCCTGTGAGCAGTGGTTTGTAATGTGGTTGGTTTATGGAGACCTGTAGCTGAGAGCTGAGGTCATCTTTCTGTGCCAGTAAGCTCTCCTGCTCACTGCGTCTCTGCTGCAGCTCCACATTCAACGAAATGTTCTGCTCCCTGAGGAGATTCAGCTCCTGAGTCTTCACTGTCTGGATCTGTGACGCGCGCACACACATTATATACACATTATTATATATATATATATATATATATATATATATATATATATATATATATATATATATATATATATATATATATATATATATATATATATATATATATATATATATATAATACACATACAAAACACACACACATACATACATACATACATACATACATAATATATATATATATCAATGTTGTGTGTTATATCAATACAATACATCTGATTGCCTTTATGAGTGTGAATTCTCAGACACTTGGAAAACCATCTAACAAAAATTGGTTTTAATCACTAAAATATCAACATGGTCAATAAGAGTTTAAACAGATCAGAAGATGAAGAGCGAATATTTACATTACATTTACATACACCGATAAGGCATAACATTATGACCACCTGCCTAATATTGTAGTCCCATTTTTGCTACCAAAACAGCCCTGGACTCCTCTAGATCCCTGAAGATGTGCTGTGGTATCTGGCACCAAGATGTTAGCAGAAGATCCTTAAATTTGCAACTTTTAGGACTTAAAGGATACTTTTGATAGATACTGACCACTGCAGACCAGGAACACCCCACAAGAGCTGCAGTTTTGGAGATGCTCTGATCCAGTGGTCTAGCCATCACAATTTGGCCCTTGTCAAACTCGCTCAAATCCTTACACTCGTCCATTTTTCCTGCTTCTAACACATCAACTTTGAGGACAAAATGTTTACTTGCTGCCTAATATATCCCACCCACTAACAGGTGCCATGATGAGGAGATAATCAGTCTTATTCACTTCACCTCTCACTGCTCAGAATGTTATGCCTGATCGATGTATTTTTGAGTATACAGCTGGATACTCATGTCCTGCACAAATGATCCATATTTGAACTGTCCTGAAATCCACCACTTATTTCCATGTATTTTTATATAGGATACTTTTTATCTGTTTTCAGTTACTAGAGAGAAGAAAAAAATTTATTTCTTCCCACAAATTCTATTATTTGTAAAAAGGTAAAATAAGTGTTGTAACTTTGCACTGAGCGTATAATCTGCAGAACAGGAACAATGTTAATGAGGAAGAGAAGGACGGTATTAGAGTACAATTATACTGGCTTATTAGTAATAGAAATGTTGGAATATTAGCTACGCATCATGTCAATATTGTAGTCATTGCACGTTTTTGATTCTTTTGTTTAAAGCAAATTACATCTTTGTAATTATGAGTTAGCAGGAAATGTGTCATTTTCTATTACTACTATTACTTTCTATTTCTGACTCCATACAAATCATTAACAATATCATCTAATTGAACTTTTTTCCCCAGGAGAGAACAACTCTGAGCACAATCTCCGAGCTGTCGTATTGTAATCACTGCAATTCTGACATGACGTTAAGACGGTGTTACGACTACGATGACAGTAATGATCATTGTGGTAGTGAGATGTTGATGGAATCGGATGGCTATGATCGCTGGAATATGGATGGCGCTCGTCGAGCTGTACCTGTTCTAGGGCAGCTAGGTTAGTCCTGAGAGCCTCGTTCTCAGTCAGCATGCCCTCCACCTGCTCCTGACTGACCGCGCTCTGACACGCTACCTGCAGCTCCACCGAACACCATGCACAGCCACGGAGAGAGGGGGAGAAAAAAAGAGAGAGAGAGAGATAAGAAAAACAGAAAGGTGAAATTTGAGTGATGAGCTGTGAAGGAGAGAATACCAGATTCAGGGAGGTGATGCAAGGCCAAGACAAAAAGTAAGGGATAAAAACAGAAAAGCCAAAGAAAGCAGAAGAGCTTTGAAGTCGAACAGAGCAAACCTCAAACAAAAAGCAGAGATAAAGTAGAGACAAAGCAGAGGCAAGGTCTTTTTGTGAATCAGTTCGAGCTGCCCATCACAGTGAGGCCTTTAATTAAGATCCGTGCCCTCGCCGAGGAAAAGAGCGACAGCGACAATGCCAGGTATTTAGGCAGACTCCGAGCAGCATCCCAAAGAAATCTGCAGCCTCAGCACACAGGCCAATAAGCCTCACAGCCATACTAATCTTTAATAATTCAGGTCATCTTTAACACAATCATTTATTAAAATCCAATTAAACAAATGGGTATCCAGATAATGTGAAAAGTTTAGAAAGTTTCATTTCAGAAGTCTAGTAAAAACGAACGGCAATAAAACAGCTGTCTGAATCACAGCACGCCATCAGCCAGACAGTTTCGTCTCCTATGCTGTGTTCACATGATAATGGCAGACAGCAGACGGCAAAACGTATTTTCAGTGGAGCAGAAATCACTTTTTTTTTTGCATGTTCTACTTTTTCCACTGATCGAAGTGGTGGAATAAATAAATGCATGTGTAAGTATGAACCCATTATGATATCACCATGGCTGAAAAAAAGTTTTAAATTTTTTTTTAAAAAGTAGGCAAAAAAAGTGGACATAATTTAGAATTTTGAAAAGACTATACTCAGTTTTTGTTTTTTAAGTACAACGTAGATGAAATAGTCACATGGTAAATGTGCCAGGAGGATTGCATTGCAGTGTAGAGTTTTAAAATGTATGCCATTAACCACAGGAATCATTCTACACATTAGCGCAAACACAGAGCTCTCGTCCTGGCAGGTACAGACAGAACCGAATGCACCTCCATGGCTGTGATAATGAATATCTATTTTGTGTGTGTGTTGTTCACCTGAGCAAACCTTTCTGCAAAACCTCAGCCAAAAAAAAAAAAATGGAGCAACAGATCAAGAGAGCAAGGCTTTGCTGAGTGAACCTCCTAATGGAAAACGCGGTGAAGGCCTACAGTGAAGGGGGGGGGTGTAAAACAGAGGTGATGCTTACCTGATCTTTGAGTGCATGGAGGGCAATCTCGTGCTCTTTTTGCTTGCTCTGCAACTGCTCCTTTAGCTCAGCAACATTCTATCACACACACACACACACACAGATTAAGATCTCAGGATTCATGCACACTAGCCACCGTTTCCGCATCTGCACCATTATATCTTGATTAATTTGACAAAAACTTTCTGCAAATCACTTTCTGCAGTTAAAACTCTGTCTCAATAAAAACTGAGTTCGTTTGTACTGAAAACAGGATGATTAAATCATATAATATCCATAATGTGATCAATTAGCCCGCAATACACTTTTCGGACATATTGTGGACATCGTGGTATGGTTTTATTAAATGGGAAGAAGCTGATGCCATGTTCTGTATTTCATTTTCAAAATTATAAAAATATAACTAAATCTGTGTTGAAAAGCTGCAATTAAAAAATATTATTCCAAAATAAAAACAAATTATACTATATCACTTACTTTTCATAATTTATTTGTAAAAATATTTTTAATTAATTATTTATTGTTGTTTTTTATAATTTATTCTATTATTTTTATAATTTATTTTAATTAATTTATTGAAATATTTGTATCATTTTATTTATTTATATTTCCAATATTTATTATTAGAAATTATTTGAATATATTTCTTATTACAACTGAAAACCGTGTGTAGTTTTTTGTTTGTTCCTTTCTTCCTTTGTTTTTACTGGCAGTTCTGCATATGATGATCGCGTTTCAGAGGATATCTTTGAAAGTATTCAAGTGACGATGTTTTTTTGGCATATTTACCCACCTCTAGATTGTAGTAATTTATTATTTGTGCTGGTTTGTTTTTATAAAATTGTAATATCCTTTACATCATAACAGTATCTGTTAGTCGAAGTCTAATGTCACAGTGCATTAAACTCGTTCAGCTCGACACCGAAAGATAAATATAAACAAATTGGTTTCTTTCACTGCCACTGATTTACAGTGAAGGCTGTTTTTTTCCTTTATGCAGCATCTTAACTGCCAAGAAATTTTTTTTTAAATGTATTACAATAATAATAGCATTAATCAAACCATAATTACGGATATTAAGATGATTCGGAGCTCTGACCTGGTTAGCGTTTATTAAATCCGACTGCAGTTTCTGCACACGCAGGTTGATGGATTTCAGCTCGTCCTCTTTACGCTGCTGAATCTCGTCTATTTTTGTCCTGAAGCAAATCACACAAATGCAAATGGTTTATCAAACAGGTAATCTGGCACAGGCAATCTTTCCCACCCTGAGGATATATTTTAAAATGCTCCATCGGAAATGAGTAAACAAACTGTGCAGTGTATTTGGGAGAGAAGATAGACTGCAACAGTCAGTTCAGAACAACTAGAACAACAAGGAAAATGCATACAGTCATTTATAAATGCAAAACAGAACAAGTGTGCATTTTATTGTGCTCCCAGGAACCCACCTGCTGTCATGGTAGAGAGCCTCTTTTTCCCCCTGGAGCTGCAGGAAGCTGGAAGAAAACCACAAAGGCAGTTTAAAAATCCAAGCAAACTGAAAGAACAGCACAGTCTGAGGCTCGGTACCCAGAAGGCAGCCTCCCGTTCAGAGCCATTACACCTGCTCACTAATAGTGCACTCGAGCCACGTTGAGAGAGAGAGGTCGAGAAAAACACACCTTAGATGTTAGAAAGACACTCAGTGACGCATCAAAATGTTGACAAGGGGAAAGAGACACAAAAGCGAAAAGAGCTTCAGACATTTGCATATACATCGATCAGGCATAACATTATGAGCAGTGACAGGTGAAGTGAATAACACTGATTATCTCCTCATCGTGGTGCCTGTTAGTGGGTGGGATATATTAGGTAGCAAGTAAACATTTTGTCCTCAAAGTTGATGTGTTAGAAGCAGGAAGAAAGGGCCAAATTGTGATGGCTAGACGACTTGGATGAAGGTACACTGATCAGGCATAGCATTATGAGCAGTGCCAGGTGAAGTGAAGAACACTGATGATCTCCTCATCATGGCACCTGTTAGTGGGTGGGATATATTAGGCAGCAAGTTAAACATTTTGTCCTCAAAGTTGATGTGTTAGAAGCAGGAAAAATGGGCGAGTGTAAGGATTTGAACGAGTTTGACAAGGGC
Source organism: Hemibagrus guttatus (assembly GCA_033459395.1). Lineage (NCBI taxonomy): Eukaryota > Metazoa > Chordata > Actinopteri > Siluriformes > Bagridae > Hemibagrus > Hemibagrus guttatus. The sequence continues at coordinate 24,908,916 of JAUCMX010000007.1, forward strand.
CAAATTGTGATGGCTAGACCACTGGATCAGAGCATCTCCAAAACTGCAGCTCTTGTGAGGTGTTCCCGGTCTGCAGTGGTCAGTATCTATCAAAAGTGGTCCAAGGAAGGAACAGTGGTGAACCGGTGACAGGGTCATGGACGGCCAAGGCTCACTGATGCACGTGGGGAGCTGGTTAATGCTGGTTCTGATAGAAAGGTGTCAGAATACACAGTGCATGACGGGTCAGGGCTGTTTTCAGCTCAGTTTGGTTGATGAAAAAACATTCACAAACTTACACTCATTTATTAGAAATTTTGGGAAAAAATTGTAAACAGAGTGCTGCCAAATGTGCAGAGAAATCACACAGCTGTCAGCTGAACACGGAGAAAATGAAATCAGTGCTGAGTAAATGCTGCAACCCGAAATACACAGCGTGCTTGTTCAGTAGTCAGGTTGGTTCGGGGTCGAATGTGTTTTTGTTTGAAAGGTGGCCGAATAACAAACCGCACGATAGCCAAGCGAAAACTAACCAAGTGTTCATTTCAAACTGGCTAAACACAGTGTACATGACAGCACCCTAACATATACGAGTGTTCACTGTAGGGATCGTCATTTAATAAGGAAGCTTAAAGAACCATTAAAGCTCAAAATGTTTATACGCAAGCTCTAATCCGTTTCGGTTCAAACACGCTCGTCGTTAAACGGATTATGTAAATTCTGACCTACAACATGATGCGCCATTTCAATTCCAATTATGCTAATAAACCATTGTGACTTCAGGGCTGTAAGTGTTTTTAAAATAATGTAACAGTTCTTACCTCTCCTGCTTTTTCTTCAACTTGTCAAAGAGCTAGAAACATAAAAATCACATGTTTATAATGACTGTTAGCATGAATACCATTGAAAATACGCATCATTTCTTTTATAGCAGTGTCGCCCTTACCTTAGCGTTCTCTTCTTGAAGTTTTGTGAGTTCAGCTTGTTTGGATGTCTAAACAAATTAAGAAAAAATGAAAAATGGCTTACCATGAAAAGATTCATGCTGCAAATGTACACACTAGATCATCACATGTTGTTCACACTATAAAGTCCATGGGATTTATATGCTGTGGCATTTCTAGCACGTGTGTGGTGTGTGTGTGTACCTCCAGGGCCTGTAGTTGCTCTTTCAGTAATCGTTTCTCCTCCATCTCAGTCTGAAGCTTCAGCTCCACCTCTGGAAGGGACAGATGTAGAAAGGCCATGATATATGAAGTCCACACCACACACACACACTGACCTCCTGCTTGTGCAGTCACTTTCATAGACATAAGAGATGCAAAAACTGATTCCACACAAGACAAGTAAGTGAGAAAGGCTCAGCGTACCGCTTAGCTCATTTACTCTTTGCTCCAGACTGACACCTGCCCCCTGCAGATCAAAAGCAGAGACAGAAAAATGGTCAAGAAACATGCAGACGCACTTCAAACTCAAAGATTCTGGAAAAAAATGCAATATTTTTATCTTAAAAGGCTAAAAATAAGTGACTAAATAACTCTATGCCCCGCCCACTTCACTAAGTCAATGATTTTATATTGACATATCTATAGAGTCACAGCAGAAAGCCTCATGAACGACAGGGGAAATAACAAAGTACCTTGTTCTGGCACTACATTGTAAAAATAATAATAATTAGCATTTTAAGGATTAATATTTAGCGTGTATGCGCCACTGATCATTTCCAAATACTCTCTAGCAAACAGTAATTAGCATGTTACTACATTCAGTGATTAGCAATTTAATTACGTTCTTTGTTTTAGCTACACTCCAGCGAATTTCATTAAAGATTGAACAAAAACATGACACTGAGCTCCTTTATATCCTTTCGATTATTTCTACTGTTAAACTTAAGTAATATTTGATTACTAGCCTATTTTAGAAAGAAGCTGGGGGTTGGCTTTAGACATGGGGCTGGGAGACATTTCTGAGATATTTTGGATATTGTGAAATCTTTTCTGATATTTTTTTTTTTAAATCTTCTTTAAACCATGATACAATCTGACAGCAGACATTCTACTGTTTTTATAATTTGACAGATTTTTTGCTCATTTTCAGGGTTAATTCTTGATAAATAAAAGTAAAAAAAAAAAAAAAAAAATCAATCAACTACTTTTTGAATGCTGAATACTGGTATTTTGTTAGGAAGCCTCATGATACATATAAGGTACTTTATAAGTACTTTATAAGCATCCAGAAACATTGTGATGCGATATGGGGCGATATATCACCATATTGTCCAACCCCTATTTAGACGTGAGCCAAGGATGTGAGCCTCCTTTCACACAAACACACACATTTACCAGACACTAACGTGAGATCAGGTACAGTTAAAAAATGAACATTAAAAGCAGACTTTATCAGGCTTTTCAAGTCACACTACCTGGGACTAAATTGTTCTCTAAAGTCCGGAGATTCAATTTGGTTCATTTTCACTACAATAAAATAAATATATTTACACACTGTATTTACTGGACCATAAGATTATTATAAAGCAGTATTACCACTATATAGGTTTTAATATAGTTTAATTAGCTTTCTGGGAAAAAGGTCTAAATTGAAAATGTATTAAAGTGGTGCTTGTTTGTAGGACTTCGGTAAGCTTTTAACTTCCTTTCAGAGCTCCAATGCTTCACGTTTAAACATCTACTGAATGAAAACAAAAACACAACGCATTAATGTGCTAAAGAAAGGTTTCCTGCCATTAAGTTTGGTCAAGGAAACAAACACTCAGCTATTTTATTGGTCAGGTTTTTATTATTGAAAATACACTTTCAGTGAGTGGAAATGTGCATGTTTTACGTTTAATCTGGATCCTATATATTAGGTTAAGGTTACAAGAAATTACAAAGCTGAAAATTGTTCTGTTAACTTATAGGAAGCAATCACTCCTAGTGCACGTACTTTGTGTGCCGTGCTACAATCTGTTCACAATTCCATTCGAGTCTTGATTTAGGCTCCATTTTCACTCCAGGTTGAATGAAGAATATTTTTGACTGAAAAGACTCCTTTATCTGAATTTTACAATGCAAATAAAATTTGAAAACATAAACAAAACATAAAAATCTCTAACGCAGAGAATAAGAAACATGACGAGTTCCGTAGCAGAGCCTGAGGTGTCACTTTAACTGGAAATATAGTTTCATAGACGGTTTAAAATACCTGAATTCCACCACCTCTGACTCAGGCACTGTGGATCAGCTGGATTCGTTGTGAAAGCTACAGAAGAGCTCTTCGTAACTAGTCATAATGCGGCTGTGTAACCACGTAATCTCCAACATGAGTTGGTCATTGTGATCAGAAGTCACTTCAAGTGCAGATGACTCCCTGTAATGTTGGTGGCTTTCCAGGAAAGAAAAGCGATCATGTGACCAGAGGGTTCTACAGATATTTAAACTTGTGAAGATTGGGACCTCTGGTGTTCAAACAGTGCAACTGCATTAAAAATATAATTAAAAGAATACTGAATTCCACAATGTGAATTTCTGCAACCAATAATCAACCGCAGTTTAGGGTAGGGGATTAGTAAAGGGTCAATTGTTTTAGATTTAAGATCATGGAATTTCAAATGCCAAACATGGAAAACCATCATTCCTTATCTAAACCTCTCACCTGATCCAGACTGTCATTGGCTGAAGCAGCTGTGGTGTCATCACCAGAACGAGCAGCATCTGCGTGCAGCTGGTCGAGGCCATTGGCGTCAGCCTGCCTCTCATTCGCTGCCTCTTTCCCATCACCTACGTCCACTGCACGCATACGGTTTTGTTCGCTGTCCTGAAGAGCTGGATAAACACAGACAGCATTCTCTGCAACGAGTGTTCACATCCACTGAGTGGGTGAGATCGTCACCGATTGTTATGAGGGAGTAAGGATTTTCATATATAATTATTACAGGTCATAATCTGAGATCTGGCTTCATCTCAATCAGCAAAAACTACCAAAGAATTGTTATATGTCAATATAAAGGTCATATAGAACAGTTTGCAATATTCCTAATTAACCTATGTTCAACAAGTTCATGGGAAAGCTGCATAAAGGAAACAAAGAAAAATCTTCAATACATCACAGCTATTAGGACAAAGCCTGTATGTCTAGGGCATCTCACCTGCCAGTTTTTTCTGCAGGGCAGAGTTTTCAGCCTGTAGGCGCAGAAGTTCTCCATCTGTTGGGCCGGACACAGGGCTGGGGGCGTGAGCTTGGAGGCCCCTCCCCTCATGGAAACTTTTATTCTCAGCCTCCAGCTGCTCAATCTGCGAACATAACTACACACAGAAAACTGAGCAATCAGACACAGCCAAACAACCAGAGCAGAGCCTAAATTTGGTTAATTGCTTGGGGGGCTTGATGGCAGCTACAGCTTTTGGGAAAGAAGCTTAGGATCTTAGGAAGAACTTGCTGAAGCAAATGTAATATTTTCAAATGGCCTGTTTGCATTAACCCTAGAAACATACTTATGTTTACAGTCATTAAAAAACATACTACATTTTATTGATTATGCAAAACCGAGAATATTGACAGCTAGAAGATAAGCCAACAAGTTTTCTGACAGATGCAGCAATGTCCTTGTATTAACAGCCTTAAGTGGCGTGTTTCAAACTTATTCCTGTTTGCAGCAAACATTTCTGCAGTCTCAAATGAATTTAAATGTTTCCAACATTTTAGCAAAACGACCTTATGCTCCATAGAAGTAAGCATATAATTGTTGTTTTATTTAAGGGACCTCGGTTTAGAGACGAGAAATTAAAACAAAGCAGCAAATCCTATCTGGAATCAACATTAGTGTTTGCTGATAATTGAATCAATACAAAACAAAAATTAGACTCTTCCCCTCAATTTAGCAAGCATAGCTAAATCCTGTTGCATTGTGTGTGTGTGTGTGTGTGTGTGTAATATATGTTATCTTTGACTAATATTTAAATGTGTTTGATTATCTGAAACATTAAAGTGTGACAAACATGCAAAAAAATAAGAAATCAGGAAGGGGCCAACACCTTTTCACACCACTGTGTGTGTGTGTGTGTGTGTGTGTGTGTGTGTATGTATGTGTGTGTGTTTTTTTTATATATATATATATATATATATATATATATATATATATATATATATATATATATATATATATATGTGTGTGTGTGTGTGTGTGTGTGTGTGTGTCAGCACCTTGGACAGCTCTTGCATAAGGGTGCTGTTCTGCAGCCTGAAATCATCCTCCTGGCTGTGCAGTTTTCCCTGAAGCATCTCATTTTCACTCAGCAACGCATCCACTTCCTGCAGTGACAAACGATAAGCGTTTACACATAATCCACAACACCGACACAAGACACAACACGCTGCCAAATCATTTCTTCTATGCAGAGAGCACAGAAGGAGAGATATGAGACACAGTGAAGGACATAACCGCAGTATGAACCCACTGACTGTTGTTCATTTTGCTTTTTAATGGGAGACTATAGAAAGTCTTTAAACTGCAGACAAACTGCACCCTACAGGAGCTTTAAAAGATATTTACACGGATAAATTTTCTGTATATAACACACCAATCAGGCATAACATTATGACCACCTGCCTAATATTGTGTTGGTCCCCCTTTTGCTGCCAAAACAGCCTTGAGCTGTTGAGGCATGGACTCCACTATCCATCCCTGAAGGTATGCTGTGGTGTCTGGCACCAAGATGTTCGCAGCAGCAGATCTTTTATGTCCTCTAAGTTGCAAGGCGGGGCCTCCATGGGTTAGGGTTAACTTACAGGACTTAAAGAATACTTTTGATAGATACTGACCAGTGCAGACCAGGAACACCCCACAAGAGCTGCAGTTTTAGAGACACTCTGATCCAGTCGTCTAGCTAATCAGGGTTATTCACGTCACCTGTCGGTGGTCATAATGTTATGCCTGATTGGTGTAGAAGCCTCTTACATTCTTAGTATTTATTGCTTTGTCATTAAAAAAGGCAAGCACTTACACAAAAAAACAAAAATTACATAAATACATATTAACTAGTATTTTGATCATCGTTACAGTAACTCTCCTATCCTACTCTGTGATCAATCATGAAACCATGATGCAGTAACAACCCTACACTGCAGCATGATTGAGACAAACTTACCTGAGCTTTCTTGCTCTTATTAAGTGCCTGTGGAGGGAAAAAAAGATGAAAAATCAGCTTAAAAATATAAATAAATCAGATTCATCTTGAACTGTGATGAAAGAAAGCATCAGGCTGAATTCTGAGAAAAGCCACAGGGAGATTGCATTAATGCTAATTCCATCAGCAAATGGCATCTTCCCATCCATTTGCAGCATCTGCTGCCTGGTCCAAGAAAGGAAGATTTGCCTGCTTTTTGTTCCAGCAACATCCGGATCCTGGAGGAACGGATGCTTGTGCATTCACAGGTACGACTAGGAGTGTAACGCTCAGACTATATGGACTGAAGCATCGATTTATAAGAGACCCATTTAGGCAGCAATCATAAATCGTTTATTATTTTCAAAAGAATAAGCACTTGCGTCATTAGTCCATCAAAAGACATTTTGGACGACGTTTTTGTCTTATTTTTCCTTTTAATATGAAGTTGATTACTAAAATCCCTATGGAGCACTTTCTAGTTGAGTGGAAGCCATTAAAAGAGAGACAAAATGAGTATAGTGTTGTACACAACTTTGTACACTGCAACAGAGAATATATTTTTCTTTTTTTAGTTGTTTTCTATATGTTAATATGTTGTTTGCTGATACAAACTAATTACAGCTAGCGTAACTCACTATGTATGCACATCCTCCCAGCCCGTGACTTGAGATGAACATAATTAGATTGAGAAATGAAACCTGATTTGAAACAGATGCGTGTTTACCTTCTGTGCTTTGAGGTAATCTTTCTCCAAGGTCAAGGTCTTCTGGCGGACATTGTTCAGCTCTGGAACAGAGGTGCACAAGATTTGGGAAGGTAAATAATATATTACTTGTGTGTACAGATTAGAGCTTTGATTAAATTATTTGAAAATTAGAATGAGAAACTGAGCTGAAAACACAGGCAGAGTTTTAGGTATACTATAATTTACAGCTCTGGAGCACCAGACTGTGGTTTAATGGCCAGATGCTTTATAAGGATTAACAGAAGAATGTGGAGTGGGGTGAACGAGCAGTGTGGTCAATACAGGAAGAGACTTGATCATTTACCTTCCCTGTGTGGTTAAGTATTAGCTAGAATAGTGGAGTCAGGCATGGGCTTAATAAAAATACCAACTAATACAAACAGTGTGGCCTTACGCAAGGATAGATATTTCCTATATATTTTTAAATACTCCTCACATAATCAAAATGCAACTATTTTATATTTAACAACAAATAAAATCAACTTAAATAAAAAAAATGACACTATGAAAAGAAACGAGAAGCCACTTACACCAATCAGGCATAACATTATGACCACCTGCCAAATATTGTGTTGGTCCCCCCCTTTTGCTGCCAAAACAGCCCTGACCCATGGAGGCATGGACTCCACTAGATCCCTGAAGGTGTGCTGTGGTATCTGGCACCAAGATGTTAGCAGCAGTTCATTTAAGTCCTGTAAGTTGTGAGGTGGGGCCTCCAAGGATCGGACTTGTTTGTCCAGCACATCCCACAGATGCTCGATTGGATTGAGGTCTGGGGAATTTGGAGGCCAAGTCAACACCTCAGACTTGTTGTTGCACTCATCAAACCATTCCTGGACCATTTTTGCTTTGTGGCACAGCGCATTATCCTGCTGAAAGAGGCCACAACCATCAGGGAATACCGTTTCCATGAAAGGGTGTACATGGTCTGTAACAATGCTTATGTAGGTGGTACATGTGAAAGTAACATCCACATGGACAGCAGGATTCAAGGTTTCCCAGCAGAACATTGGCCAAAGCATGACACTGCAGACCCATATGCAACAAACTGTGATGCACTGTGTATTCTGACACCTTTCTATCAGAACCAGCATTAACTTCTTCAGCAATTTCAGCAACAGTAGCTCATCTGTTGGATCGGATCACACGGGCCAGCCTTCGCTCCCCACGTGTATCAATGAGCCTTGGCCGCCCATGGACCCTGTCACCGGTTCACCACTGTTCCTTCCTTGGACCACTTTTGATAGATACTGACCACTGCAGACCGGGAACACCATTCATGAGCTGCAGTTTTGGAGACGCTCTGATCCAGTGGTCTAACCATCACAATTTGGCCTTTATTATATCCCACCCACTAACAGGTGCCATGATGAGGAGATAATCAGTGTTGTTCACTTCACCTCTCACAGCTCATAATGTTATGCCTGATCGATGTATATTTCAAAGAAATGCAAAATACATAGGATATTCTGCTTAGTGCACAGCATATGCCTGTGGCACCACAGGCAACATTTTTTAATAACTGATGCTGGCTCTAGGCAGCTTCTAAACAAATGACCCATTTTATTTTCTCCATCATTCAACACCGACTGCTGGCCCGATGCCTCGGTGCAAACAACTGATTAAAAACTGTAATGTATCTCTGTATTAATTTCACTTCATCAAGATAAATGATTAAAACAACATGATTTAAACACTAACGCTATTACAATATTGTGTAAAGTGTTTTGAAAAGCAAAAACAGCACTTCCTTAAGTTTTAGAACTGAAATTGAAATAGTGAAGATATACAGGACACATATACGCAGTCTTTACCCGATTTCTCTGTACTACAGAATTGTCCGTGTCCATATTCCCACCTCGTTATAATGAATCTCACCTACCGGTGTTTATTTAATAGGGTCTGTTTTCATAATCGTGTATGAGGTGCACTTACCTGCAGTGTTCTTTCGCAGGTCATCTGAGAGCTGGTAGTTCTGCGTTCGCAGCTCCAGAAGCTGAGCCTGTTGTAGCCAAAACAAAAGAAACACGATTCTTAACGGAGCTTAACCGTTTTTACGCTGGCTTTCTATTTCATCAGCAGAATGGAAATCGACTTTATCGGATATGTGATATTTTCGGTAATATCGGTATCAACAAATATATTATTTTATGGACTGATGTAAAATGAGTCAGGATGCTGTCGGCTTTCAGGGTGAGATGTTTATTTTTGATAACCTTATGCCTTGCATTTTAGTGGTTGAAGATAATGTCATCAAATTTATGAGCACTTGGGGCATCTCAGAGAGCGGAAATGGGTTTGAGATCACCATTTAAAAATCAGGAATACTTATTTTTTTTAAAACTACAAATTCTTAAAGCAATGAGTGTCTTCATTCATATGAGCCATGTACCACCAATGTCGAGTGTGACACATGAAAGAGATTCGATGCCGAACATAGACGCAAATTCCAGTTTTTCGGCCTCTAAAAATGGTTAAAAGTTTTACTGCGTATCGTGTTATAAGGAAGTGGGACTGGAATAACTGCCTTGCATATTTTAGAGTGCTTTCACATATGCACTGGTCATCTAATCATTTTTTTTTTTATTGTTTTGCTCTTTTCGGTGCATTTTTTTTAATTCCAAGTGTACTCTAGCACGAAGGACGACTCGTCGATGTTAGCTGTTAAGCCGAGCCAAAAGACAGAGCTGCAGAAATGCATGTTTGGACTGAATAACAAATAAATATTGAATGAGATACACAAAACTAGTTATTTCTATAATTAGATAATTATTTATTTAGTTATGGCTCAGTGTACTCCATACTCAGGTGATGAATATGATGTGCAGTTGTTGAAGGTTTGTTTTCCAGCCTCCCCTCAATGTTTTGGGGGGTTTTTTTGTTCATTATTTTATGTAAAGTGTGAAACCAAAGCAAAACAGAGAACAACCAAGACTAAAGTAGAAATTTCGCTCCATTTCAGACTCTCGGATAGTCACAAATTTTAGTTGAACTTCTGTGCTGCCCTAAAGGATACAAAACAAATGTAATAGACTTTGCAGTGTGTAAGGAATAGTGAGTCATGATTTTCTGACCGGAATTGAGACAAATTCAGGAAACTGTTTTTAAAAAATGTCACAGTAATTAATCTCTGAAGTCATGGAAGTTCCTGCTCTTTTCAGTGAGTCAGACCTCAGTGTCATGATGTCTACTCATACATGCAACAGGGAGACATGTGCCCACCATTCACAGAAAAGAACACCTCAGATGTTAAAAAGACAAACTAATAATAAATTTATTTGAAGAAAAAAAAAAAATTCGACTCTAGAAGTTGAGCTAAAAAAAAAAGCCGGCTCAAAGAGTCGACTCGCATATAATTCACCTATGAGAGTCGGCTCTTAAGGCTCACTTATAAGAGTCGACTCAATTCATATACGCGACTCACTTCTAAAAGTTCATCTGAAATAACCGGCTCAAAGAATCGACTCGTATACAACTCATAAGCTTGAGAGTCGACTCCTCCACAAACGACACATCGCTATTCCACAGAGGGATGAATATGTAGTCGTTTGAAACATAGCTTCTGGCGTGTGTATAAAAATCTGTTTGGCAAACCAGGCTAGTTAAACGAGTCACTTCTATTAACGTAATGGAAACGGTTCAGTGATTAATCTTGCAAATGATTAGCCATGATGGAAACTGGATACTGGGGTGGCGAGCTAGATTTCACTTCAGGTTCCACACTGATGTGTCAACAAAAACCTGACGCTAGGACCTAAATCTTTGACAGCAGTTTATCTGTGTCGTACTATGACGTTTACGCATGGAAACACTAATAAATCCACCTGGTGTCCTCTTGTAATGAATTAAAGCTGCTTTAAAAACACCTGCAAACAGCTGTATTATACACTGCTAAGGAAGGGCAAGAAGCTAACTAGCTAAATTGTACGCTAACTGATCATTAGCTACCTCGCTAAATAACATAACCACCCTAACACCTACGACGGCAGCTGTCTATTATTTTATGATGATGCTAAATATTAGGCAGACTCAATAAAATAATATTAAACGTGTTAAACTAAAAAAAAAGGGGGGGGTTGACAGATAGTTATCAGGCTTAGGTGAAAAGCTAACGCTAGCTAGCAGGATGACGCCTCCCTCAATCACCACAGCGGGAGTCAGCAGAATGTACCAGATTACACGGCTATGATTCGGGCATTTATTTTCGAAAATACTTCAAGTGCCAATTTGACATATGCAGAATAAACCGACAGAGGTGATTAAAAATTAAAAATTGAGTTACCTGCATACGGTGAAACTCCTCTTCTGATAGTGCTTGCGCCATCTTCGCCCAAGCGCACGGAAAGCTTCACCGGTCCAATCCTAAATCACGCCATACTCCCTGTATGTGTGCACTACGTAGGTACACTAAGGGAATTGATTGTTACACCTTACGTAGTGCACTATGTGCTCTATAAGAAGCCGTTTGGGATTCGGACTCTATCGGTCAGTTAATACACGGGTGTTTGTGAGGCTTCAGATGCTGGAGCTTCCCTGAATAACTGACTGAACGGTTTACCAAAATGTTTCTAATATATGAGAAAGAGAAGGAAAAACTACAGTAATTTTATATAATTATGTCGGTTGAACAGCATTTCCTTTAAAAAAAGAAAAAAAAATTATATATACATATATATGCATACACACTAACCAGGCATAACATCATGACTAATATTGTGTTGGTTCCCCTTTTGCTGCCAAAACAGCCCTGACCCGTCATGCACTGTGTATTCTGACACCTTTCTATCAGAACCAGCATTAACTTCTTCAGCAATTTGAGCAACAGTAGCTCGTCTGTTGGATCGGATCACACGGGCCAGCCTTCGCTCCCCACATGCATCCCCACGGCCTTGGCCGTCCATGACCCTGTCACTGGTTCACCACTGTTCCTTCCTTGGACCACTTTTGATAGATACTGACCACTACAGACCGGGAACACCACACAAGAGCTGCAGTTTTGGAGATGTTCTGATCCAGTGGTCTAGCCATCATAATTTGGCCCTTGTCAAACTCGCTCAAATCCTTACGCTTGCCCATTTTTCCTGCTTCTAACACATCAACTTTGAGGACAAAATGTTCACTCGCTGCCTAATATATCCCACCCACTAACAGGTGCCATGATGAGGAGATCATCAGTGTTATTCACTTCACCTCTCACTGCTCATAATGTTATGCCTGATCTGTGCATATCTATATATTAGTAGCCATTTTGGTTGCACTGCCTGTGAGGAGTTTCACAGATTTCACACGTTGTCACCGTGTCTGTATAGGTTTCATCCTCATTCTCCGGTTATCTCCCCCTTGCAAAACATACTAGTAGGTGTTTTGGCTATGAATGGATGTGTAAATATGTATGTGATGGAGTAGTATTTCAGGGATAGACACTGTGATATATTCTGAAGATATTTTGGCACACTCTGCCCTGTGCTGACTGTGTGATACTATTTGTTTATGACCGTGATATACTTAATGATTGTACTGTAGATAACCATTTTCACAATAAACCCAACAAACCGCCAGTGAACACATCAACCACCACGTCTGTTTCTGCTGACATCTTTTGTTTACCTTTAGAGAACACTGAATACTACACCTTTCTTCTGTATAAATACTCCCTGTTCATCTCAGTAAACTACGAAGTGTTTTGATATTCTGTGTGTGTGTGTGTGTGTGTGTGTGTGTGTGTGTGTGTGTGTGTGTGTGTGTGTGTGTGTGTGCACGTGCAAAATGCTCACAGCTTTTTTTTAGCAGCATACAGTTACATGTTAAACATACTGTATGTATGTGTATTTGTGTGTGTGTGTGTGTGTGCAAAATCCAAACATTTTATAGCAGAATACAGTTACATGTTAAACATACTGTATGTATGTGTGTGCGTGTGTGTGCGTGCAAAATGCACACTCTTTAGCACCATACAGTTACACCTTAAACATCCTGTATATGTGTGTGTGTGTGTGTGTGTGTGTGTGTAAAAACCAAACATTTTAGCAGCATACTAATACACATTAAACGTCCTGTATGTGTGTGTATGCATGTGTGTGTGTATGTGTGTGTGTGTGTGTGTGTGTGTGTGTGTGTAAAAACCAAACACTTTAGCAGCATACTATTTCACATTAAACGTCCTGTATGTGTGTGTATGCATGTGTGTGTGTGTATGTGTGTGTGTGTGTGTGTGTGTGTGTGTGTGTAAAAACCAAACACTTTAGCAGCATACTATTTCGCATTAAACATCCTGTATACGTGTGTGTGTGTGTGTGTGTGTGTGTGTGTGTGTGTGTGTAAAAACCAAATATTTTAGCAGCATACTAATACACATTAAACGTCCTGTATGTGTGTGTATGCATGTGTGTGTGTGTATGTGTGTGTGTGTGTGTGTGTGTGTGTGTAAAAACCAAACACTTTAGCAGCATACTATTTCGCATTAAACATCCTGTATACGTGTGTGTGTGTGTGTGTGTGTGTGTGTGTGCATAAAACCCAAACACTTTAGCAGCATACTATTACACATTAAACGTAACGTACTGTTTACGTGTGTGTGTGTGTGTGTGTGTGTGTGTGTGTGTGTGTGTGTGTGTGTGTGTGTGTGTGTGCGCACCTGCA